>CM035434.1:113887672-114395172 GCA_020310875.1 Ceratopteris richardii
TGAATTCATCACATAGTAGGCAAGCATGGAGATGATGGAGAGAGACTCATACACAGAACTTTACTCAGTTCTTTCTCATAGCTATGAAAACTCAGAAGTTTTACAGATGCTTTCTCACTCAGAGAAGCCCGACTATACTCAGTCGTATAAAATGAACTCCTTCTTCTACTTCTTCTCTCTCACTCTCTCTCCGCGTCAGTTGATACAAACTAACTTATATAGATTTTCGTATTCTCGTGATTTTAAAAAACTTCTAGAACTAAAGTGAACTAACTTTACAAATATGATACACTTGTGAATTTGTCCCTTCACATAGGCATGGTGTTTTCTTCCTAAGATTTGACCTTCAAATATAGGTCCAATTAGTGAGTGTTTCTCCAACAGCTCCCCCTCAATCACTAATTGACATTCCCTATTTCTTCATATCATCTTCTTTTCTTTTACTCCTGCCATGCTTTTGAATCTGCTGGTCTTCACACCATCCAAGCTCTTTGTCATTATGTCTGCTAACTGATCTTTAGTAGAAATGTACTCCACTTCAATCTCCTTCTCCATTACCTTTTCTCTGAGAAAATGATACTGTATCTCTATGTGCTTTGTCCTTGCATGAAATACTGGATTTGCTACAAGATAAAGTGAACTCATATTATCTCCATGTATTGTAGGTGTACCTTGATCAATGCCTAAGCTCTTGAACAATGTCTGCATCCATATGACTTCCTTAGCTGCTTCCACAAGTCCTTTGTACTCTGCTTCAGTTGATGATAATGCTATTGTATGTTGTTTCTTTGAACACCAACTTACAAGCTTATCACCAATATATATCATGTAACCATGAGTTGATCTTCTGTCATCCTGGTTACCTGCCCAATCTGAATCACTATAGGCTCTTAACTTCAAATCTGATGTAAAAGGATAATATAATCCTTCCTTTATAGTTCCTTTGATATATCTGAGAACTCTTTGACCTGCAATCCAATGTGGGTCCTTTGGACAATGCATGAATTGTGACAAAACTCCCACTGCATAACTAAGATCAGGTCTTGTTAGTGTAGCATAAATCAAACTACCCACAAGAGATTGATACTTCCTCATATCTTTGTAGTCTGCACCATCATATTTACTAAGCTTGTGATTAACTTCAAGTGGAGTTGAAGCTTCTCTGCAATTTTCCATATCAAACTTCTTCAACAAGTTCAGAAGATACCTTTCTTGTGACACATATATGCCATGATCTGTATAAGTAACTTCCATTCCAAGAAAGTATGATAACTTTCCTAGGTCACTGATCTTGAATTCTTTTTCAAGCAATCTCTTTACCTCCTTGATTCCTTCATCTGAAGTACCTGTGATTATAATGTCATCTACATAAATACAAATGTAGATTGTACCTTCCTCTGTTCTTCTGATAAGTAGACTTGGGTCTGCTTTTGAACTTTGATATCCGAGATCATTGAGATACTTCACCAGTCTATAGTTCCAAGCTCTTGGAGCTTGCTTCAATCCATACAATGCTCTTCTCAACCTGCAAACAAAATTTGGATACCTGGAATCTATAAACCCTTGAGGTTGTTCCATGTATACCTCATCTGATATGTATCCATTCAAGAATGCATTCTTTATATCCAATTGACTTAGAGTCCATCCTTTTGAAGCTGCAATAGCAATGATTGTCCTTATAGTTGACATCTTAGCTACAGGACTGTTGGGAGTGATGGTTGGATGCACTCAGAAGATTGAGTAGATGCTGCTAATCCTGCTTTGCACCAGCCCTCAGTGACTCCAGATAGGATTAGTAGACTCCTTGAGCTTCCAAATGATACCAAAATATGCTATATGTACTTTGGAAAAGGTTTGAGTAATGATTAGATCAAAACAGATAAGTTTGCACTTCACTAGACTTGAAAACTTTCTATTTTGGTCTTGATACCTGCTCAGTCTTTCACTCAGTGTGACCAGCACACTAATAATTGATCTAATTCCTTCTGGACATATTAAATTAGCTTAACAAGCTACCATTTGCAAGTGGAATGAGAAGAAATGATAAACTACTCACTGAGAAATCACTTTAGCAAAATAAAGTTTACCCCCGATATTTTAGGAGCTTTGCAGACACAGATGAGTGAGCACCTCGACTGAGGTTTCTCTGTAATGGCTGATCCAATGACCTTGAAATTTTGTAGGTATATAGTACACTTTGAGCTGAATCCAATGTGCTTTGAATCACTTGATTTGGTTCAGTAGATCCCGAGATATGCTCATTTGAAGTTGACAGACTTGGAGAAGAAGACTCAAAGACAACAGAGATAGTGAATGTGTATACTTCTATTGATTAATGTGTTTGTACAATCTCATTAGCTTGAAAAGCATAGCTAAATGAGGTGTGGTGGTGTAGGCTATGAAGTAGCTCTATCACACACTGAGTTACAACAGTAGAATGCCTCGGGGAGTGAGCTCAATTGGACTAACTAACCCGCGAGTTTTTCCTTCACTTTTTATATGAGTTGGAAGTTAATTTGAATTTCAAATTCAAACTAAGGCTCCCTAGAATCTCTCCTCTAAAAGTAGGGAGATATTCTCTCCACTAAACCATTCTCTTTTCCACGACTAATCAGGTAGGTAAGTGATTACATGAGATGCCAAGTCATATAGACTTTTACAAGGGGTAAAAAGATGATAAGTCATAGGTATGGGTTCCTATGCCCTTTCCTTCAAGTAAGGCCTTGATGAAATTTGTCCAAGCTAATCTTCCAAGGTTCCAAGCCAATGTGTGAAGGCTTGAAATGTACCAACAGCTCCCCCTCAAGCCAAGCACTTTGGCTTAAGTCTTCATCTTTAGTCTTCAATCACTTCCTGCAATCCAATCATGGATTTAAATCTGCATAGCTTGTTTCCATCCAATGCTTTAGTGAGCAAATCTGCACATTGCATATTAGTAGACACATATGTCAATTGAATGTCTTTACTAAGCAACTTCTCTCTCACATAGTGGTAATGAACCTCTATGTGTTTGGTTCTAGCATGATATATGGGATTAGCTGCAAGGTGAAGAGAGCTAGTGTTATCTCCAAAGATAATTGGAGGTCTAGTGTATAGACCTAACTCTGTATATAGAAGTTTCAACCAGATAGCTTCTTGAGTGGCATTGGCAAGCCCTCTATACTCTGCTTCAGTGGATGACAATGCCACTGTAGGTTGTTTCTTGGCTGACCAAGAAATAGGCTTATCTCTTGCAAAACAAATGTAACCTGATGTGCTCCTCCTATCATCCTTGCATCCTACCCAATCTGCATCTGAATACACTTTAATGTCAATATCTGATGTATAAGGAAAGTACAAACCATGGTTCTGAGTTCCCTTCAAATACTTCAAGATCTTCTTTGCTGCCTCTAAGTGAGGTACCCTTGGTTTGTGCATGAATTGACTAAGCACACTAACTCCATATGCTATGTCAATTCTTGTCAAGGTAGCATAATTCAAACTACCTACCATACTTTGATATCCTGTAATGTCTTGTATTTCATCTCCTTCATGAGCACTTAGCTTTAGGTTGACCTCCATTGGAGTAGTAGATACTTTAGCATCCTGCAAACCAAACTTCTTGACCATATCCTGTACATACTGCTTTTGAGTGATATATATACCTGAGTTGGTGTAGACTAACTCAAGACCTAAGAAGTACTTTAATAATCCAAGATCACTAATCTTGAATTCTTTCATCATCTGTCCTTTGATGTGTCTAATCCCATTGACATCATTGCCTGTAATGATGATGTCATCAACATAAACACACAAGTAGATTACCTCTATACTACTTCTCTTTATAAACAGAGAAGTGTCAGCTTTACTCATCACAAATCCTTGGTCTTGGAGATAGGTTGTCAACCTGTAATTCCATGCTCTAGGTGCTTGCTTCAAACCATATAGAGCCTTCTTCAATTTACACACATACTTTACCTTCTTGGGATCTTCATAGCCAGGTGGTTGTGACATGTATACTTCTTCATGTGAAGAGAGATGGTGGATGCAATCCAAAGATGAGTAGGTGCCGCTACAACCAGCTTCACACCAGCCAACTGAGACTTCAGAGTTGATTAGTAGACCCTTTGAGCTTCCTAAATCCACCAAAATATCAGCCAAGTACTTTGGAACATGTATCCCAAAGGTTTAAGTCAAGACCGACAAGTTGCGAAATGACTAGCTCCCAAAACTTGCTATTTTTGGACATACACCTGCTGGAAAAAATGAACAGTGCTCTCAACCTGGAAGGAATTAGAAAAATTCCTTTTGGGCATAGCAAATAGACTTAGCAAGCTTCCTATTCCAAGTTAAAACACTTCAAATGATGGACTGAGCACTGAGAACAAGTTTCATCAAGTTCTGGAACATTCCCACAATTCTCGGGGCTCTGCAGAGATAGACCAGTAAGCAGTAAAATGCAGATATCTCCAAAATTATAAATCCAATGACCTTGAAAATTTATAGGTAGAAACTAGACAGTGAGAGCTATCCAACGCACTTTAAAACACTGAAAAATGTTCAGTAAAACTCGAGATATGACCTTCTGAAGTTACTGCTCTGAGTGAGTATAGCAGAGAACAAAACAGAGAGGTAGATGATAATAAATGTATAGATTCACATATGATTACAACCACATTGGCAATGAATCTTTGCACAATGGGAGTAGAATGATAGAGCTATGGAGTAAGCTCTTCAATCTCTACAAAATGACATGAAGTGGTCACGTACAAGGCTTGCTAATCGCCTCTTCCTTCTTGCTCCTTTTATAGCTATTCTTGGAGGGAGTTTTGAATTCGAATTCGAATGGCTCCACCTAAAAGTGATCCCCAAAGTTAGGAGAGATTCCCTCAGCTCAAAAATTCGTGATTTTGGTAGTTGGAGCCACGAATTTGCTTTTACATCATGGATGAGGTAAGCCATCCTTTTATTTTTTTCTTTTTCCATTTACAAGAGATAAAATGTACTCTTTTACAAGAGGTGTTCACATGACTACTCATGTGACTTACAAATGAGGATAATATCAAGCATATCAAGCATGTAGGCTTGGGCAAAATGCACCAACACTTCAGATATCCATCCATTCAAAAAAGCATTCTTGACATCTAATTGGTACATGTTCCAATTCTTGGATGCAGCTACACTCACCAATATTCTGTAGTTGGCATCTTAGCCACAGGAGAAAATGTATCCTCATAATCAATGCCTTGGGTTTCCCTTGGCTACCAACCTAGCTTTGTACCTGTTTATTAATCCATCTGAATTTCTCTTTAACTTGTAGATCCATCTGGATCCTATCACCTTCATAGAGTCCTTCTTGGGTACCAAGCCCCAAGTATCACTCTCCTTGAGAGCTTCCATTTCTTCATCCATAGCTCCTTTCCATTCTGGTTTGGTGATTGCCTCTTCATATGTACCTGGTTCTTCATTCAACAAATCCTTTGCAAGATATACAGAATGTTTAGTTACAAGTGATGTGTCATACCCAAATCTGATAGGCTTCTTCTTTTCTCTCTGAGATCTCCTCATTGCTTGAGTTGAGGATTCTGGTGTATCCTCTAGTTTCTTCATCTTCATCTTTCCTTTGGACTTCCATGCCTTGAATTCCTCAAGGTTTATTGTATCATCATCATCTGAGCTTGATTCATCTTTCTGAATTGGTTCCTCCTTGGTGAGCTTTGGGAAATCTTCTTCCATATCATGGGGTAGACTAACCTTCCTGCATTCATTCTCATACCATGAGTCATTCTCATCAAAGATGACATCTCTGCTTACCTTGAAGCCTTTGTTTGTTGGGTTGTAGAATCTGTATCCCTTTTGGTTCAAATCATAACCAATGAAGATACACTTTTCAGCTTTAGGATCTAGCTTTCCCCTTACCTGTGAGGGAATATGCACATATGCTACACAACCAAAGATTTTACAATGATCTAGAGAGGGTCTCTTACCATGCCAAGCTTCATATGGTGTCATGCCATCAAGTGATTTGGATGGAAACCTGTTAATAAGATAGGTGGCAGTAGATACACTCTCTGCCCAAAGATAATTTGGCAATTTCTTTTCATTAAGCATAGACCTAGCTGCTATTGGAGCAAGTCTATGACAAGCCTAAGTATTGGCTTGAGTCTCACAAAGTCATTAAAGAAGCTTCAAAATGAAGACTATGTAAAGTTCACTTGTGAACTACCTCTTGTAACTTTTGAAGAGTTTACTTAATGTAAAAGTAAGAGAATCTTAAGTGGTTGAGCCCACATGATCAAGAATGGAAAGAGGAGCCACGAATTCGTGATTTGTGGTAGGTAGAGAATCAAATCAATCATTGATTGATTGGAGAGTGATTGAGGGAAGTTAGCCTCCCAAACTCAACTATAAATAGATGGCATTTTTAGTCGTGGTTAAAAGAGACCTATGTGAAGACCTCCAAGAGCTGAGCTTTATGCCATATCAAGGTGTGATTACAAGGCACACATATGTATCAGTAAGTCATTGTATTGTACAAGCAATATACTTTCATTTTCATGATTATCTGAGTTCATCTTTCCATGTTCTTGTGATGTGTACTACTCACTGCCATTACTTCAGTTTTTCTCAGTCAGCTTGCAGAGATTGTTTCTCTGCACTTGGTTCATCATTTTCAATGATTTAACTTGGTAAAGTTAGCTCTATAAGGCTACTATATGCTCACAAATTTTCATGTCATTTGGATGTTGGAATCTTCAGTTATGGTCATTTGAAGTCAACAGGGTATGTTCATCTTCACTTCTCTGTCAGGTACCCGACTTTTTCAGTCATCTTGTCAGAGTCATTTCTCAGTGTTTACTCCTCCAAATTCAGTGATTTCAAGCTTGTTCGATTCAGCTTACTGTCTAGTATAAGCATACAAATTTTCATGATCATTGGATTCTTAAATCTTGAGTTATGTTAATTTTTCTACTCACTGGTCTATTTCTGTAGCAGCCCGTGAAAATCGGGATGATGTCATCACTTGTTAAAAGTCATTCTCAGTGTGTGGTTTGTTATTTTTGATGCGATTACTCTCTAAAGTTAGCTCTTTAAGCTAACTAGCCTTACCCAAGAGGAATTAATCTAATTGCTGCTGTGCTCAGAGAATTATGTAAAACACTGGACAGGTGTATCAACCAAGAATAGCAAGTTTTCACCTCTGAGCTAACTCCAACTTATCTGTTTTGATCTATCTTTTTGAGAGTGATCTTCCAAGGTACATAGGGTGTCTAATACATCCATTGGCAAGCTAAAAGGGCCCACCATCTACTCCTGGAGTTCATTTGGCTGGTGTAGAGCAAAGATTTTGCAACACCTCTTCATCTTCAACACATACCTATCCATCTCTTCACAGTGGTATCAGAGCAAGGTTGGACAACATGGCAGATGGATTTCCTTCATCAATTGACAAATTGGACAGAGGTAACTACTCAGCTTGGTCATTAAGAATGGAAGCTTATCTCCAAGGTAGAAGTTTATATGGTTATGTGGCTGGAGATGAAGTTAAGCCAAGTTTCAGGAACAAAAGTCAACCAACACAAGAAGAGCAAGAAAGATTGAGCACATGGTGCTCCAAGGATGCACTTGCAAGGTCTTATCTCCTCAAATCTATCTCAGATTTTTTGTTGCCTCACATTAGAAGTTGTAAGACATCTCAGGAAGTGTGGGATGCACTTGAAGCTTTCTTTGCTTCAAGTACTAAAGCTAGGAAGCATCAACTATGGCTCGATTTCACAACTCTCAAGAAGGCTCCCAAACAAAATGTGACTGATTTTGTCACAAAGCTCAAGGACATAGCAGATCAGTTGGGAAGCATTGGAGAGGTAATAGATGAAGAGCAAATTGTAAGGCAGGTCATCAATGGCTTGAAGGCAGATGACAAGTGGGAAGCATTCACCACAGCTATGGATTTGTACATGGACATGCATGTACCTGATTTCAACACACTCATTGGACAATTACTTACTCAAGAGGCAAAGCTTATCAAAAATGGAGAAAGCTCTAAAGGTAATCAATCTTCAGCTTTATACACGGATAAAAGCAAGTCTAAAGATAACAAAGGAAAGGCAAAGAAAGTGGATGATGAAGTAGGTACATATCAAGCTAACTATGCAGGTAGAGGAAGACATGGCAGAGGTAGAGGAAGAGGAGGTAGACAAGGCAGGGGGAGATCCCAAGACTCCAACTCATGTTCTATTTGTGGATTAACTAATCATACAACTGAAAATTGCTTTAGGAATTCCAGGAATCAAAGAGGCAGAGGATACAATAGAGGAAGTTATGGCTACTCAAGAGGAAGGTTCAACAACTACCATGGCAACTACAACAACTACAATCATTCAAACTATCAAGGAGGCTACAAAGGAAGGAGAGACTACAATAACTACACAGAAGACTCAAACAAAGAGGATTCATTATTGAGCATGAACATGGCTATGCCACAAGGTAAATCTGATGAGCATATTTTCTACATAGATTCAGGTTGTTCAAATCATGTGGCAGGAAATGTGGCACTCCTATCAGATTTAGAAGATCCAAGGAATAAGCATGAGGTACAAACAGGAGATGATACAAAACATCCTGTGGAGAAAATAGGCAATGTCAAAGCACCTGATGGAAACATCAACCTACTCAGTAAGGTACTCTATGTCCCTACCATTACAAAGAATTTGATAAGTGTTGGGCAGATAGTAGAGAAAGGGTTGCAAGTCAGGTTCACAAAGGCAGGAGCATTTGTTGAAGATCCAAGTCAGGGATTCAGAAGAATTGCAAAAGGTGAAAAGACAGGTAGATTGTTCACATTTGAATTACAAGACACTAGAAACATTGCTCTCTTTAATTATGGCAGTCAGACACTCACAGAATTGGAAGTATGGCACAAAAGGTTAGCACATATTGGTGAAAGGTCATTAAAGCAAATTTGCAGGGACCAAAGTGTACTTGGACTCCCTAACTTGTCAAAACAACATATGATTTATAAGTGTAGTGCATGTCAGTTTGGAAAGTCTCACAGGTTACCATTCATGAAGAAAGGTTATATGCATGGAGATCTCTTGGAGTTGGTTCATACAGATGTATGGGGACCAAGCAAGGAAGCTTCAATATCAGGATCAAGGTATTATGTTTCCTTTATTGATGATTGCAGCAGATGGACTATCCTATTCTTTATGAAACACAAAGATGAAGTTTTTTCATGTTTCAAAAGATATTTGGCTCTTGTGGAGAATCAAACAGGTAAATCACTAAAAAGGCTAAGGTCAGATGGAGGGGGAGAATACTTCTCCCATGAGTTTGATTCTTTTCTTCAAGAAAGAGGAATCAAAAGAGAGGTAACTACAAGGTACACTCCTGAGCAAAATGGAGTGGCAGAAAGGAGGAATAGGACAATTGTTGAAGCTGCAAGGTCTATGTTAAATGAAAAGCACTTACCTAATTACTTATGGGCTGAGGCTCTATCTACAGCCACTTACTTGATTAACAGGTTGCCTTCAAAATCCCTTGATGGGATGACTCCATATGAGGCTTGGAATGGAAGAAGACCAAGTTTAGATCATTGTAAAATTTTTGGATGTATTGCTTTTGCTCATGTTCCTTCACAGGTTAGAGGCAAGATGGATCCAAAAGCAGAAAGGTGTGTATTTATTGGATATGACAACAATCAAAAGGGCTACAGGTTATACAACCCTACCAACAAAGGATTCTTGGTAAGCAGAGATGTAGTTTTTGATGAGAACAATTCATGGTATGAAGATTCATGCAGGAAGATCAATTTACCATATGATCTTGAAGAAGATTTTCCAAAGCTTGGTAGAGAACAATCAAAGATTGAAGAACAAGACACCTCAGAGGATGATGAAGAATGTCAGATGGAAAAGATCAAAGCATGGAAGTCTAAAGGTAAAGCAAAATTGCAGGAACTTGGACATGAGGCAGAATCATCACATCATGGCCTAAGAAGATCTATGAGGGAAAAGAAAAAACCAGAAAGGTATGGGTTTGACACCTCATTAGTAACTAAACATTCTATCTACATAGCACAGGACATAAACCAAGAGGAGCCATCATCATTTGAAGAGGCCAAAGCAAAAACAGAATGGAAGCATGCAATGAAGGAAGAGATTGAAGCACTCGAGGAAAACAACACTTGGGATTTGGTGCCCAAGACTTCATCCATGAAGGTAATAGGCTCAAGATGGGTCTATAAACTCAAGAAGAATTCTGATGGTTCAATTAACAGGTATAAGGCAAGGCTTGTAGCAAAAGGCTTTGCACAAACTCAGGGAATTGATTATGAGGAGACATTCTCTCCTGTGGCAAAGATGCCTACTATTAGGGTTTTGCTTAGTATTGCCTCTTCCAAGAATTGGAAGATACTTCAACTAGATGTGAAGAATGCATTCTTGAATGGTTGGATAACAGAAGAGGTATATATGGCACAACCACCTGGTTTTGAGAGTCAAGTTTATCCTGATTATGTGTGTAAACTTAACAAAGCATTGTATGGTCTCAAGCAAGCTCCAAGAGCTTGGAATTTCAGGCTTGTTTCATTCTTGCAGGACAAAGGCTTTCAACCAAGCAAAGCAGATCCTTCACTCTTTATTAAAAAGAGTAATTCCGAGGTCATCTACCTATGTGTATATGTAGATGATATTATATTGACAGGAAATGATGCAGATGGTATGAAGAAGATCAAAGATCAGATGAGAGAAGAGTTCAAGATAAGTGATTTGGGTTCACTTACCTACTTCCTAGGTTTGGAAGTTGTCTACAAAGATCATGGTTTGTTTCTCACTCAAAGAAAGTACATTAAGGACATGTTGGCAAAATTCAAGATGCAAGATTGTAAGATTGCAGGTACTCCAATGGAGGTTAATCACAAATTGAGCTCACATGAAGGTGAACTCATAGAGGACATCACATCATATCAAAGTCTAGTGGGTAGTCTCAACTATGCCACATTGACAAGAGTAGATATATGTTACAGTGTGAGTGTGCTAAGCCAATTTATGCACACACCAAGGAAACCACATATGGATGCTGCCAAAAGGATACTCAAATATCTCAAAGGAACCATAAATGAAGGACTTTACTATCCTTATGTATCTGATTTAGGTTTGAAGCTATTTTCTGATGCAGATTGGGCTGGCTCCAAGGAAGATAGAAGGAGCACTTCAGGTTATCTTACCTTTGCAGGTTCAAAGCTTATTTCATGGTCATCCAAGAAGCAACCCACAGTTGCTCTCTCTTCTACTGAAGCTGAATACAGAGGTCTTGCCATAGCTACTCAGGAAGCTATGTGGATGAAGACATTATTCAAAGATCTTGGATTGGAGTTTGGAACTCCAACTATTTTTGGTGACAATATGAGTTCTATTCACTTGGCTGCTAATCCTATTTTTCATGCAAGGACTAAACATATTGAAGTTCATTATCATTATGTACGAGAGAAGATCCTAAGCAAGGAGATTCAAATATCATATGTGTCCACTCATCAACAATGTGCAGATATTCTAACTAAAGCATTGGATGGTACAAAGCTTTGCAAATTCAAGGCTATGATTGGTTTGCAGGTAATCTTGGAAGATTGAAGACCTCAAGCATACTTGGCTTGAGGGGGAGCTATTGGAGCAAGTCTATGACAAGCCTAAGTATTGGCTTGAGTCTCACAAAGTCATTAAAGAAGCTTCAAAATGAAGACTATGTAAAGTTCACTTGTGAACTACCTCTTGTAACTTTTGAAGAGTTTACTTAATGTAAAAGTAAGAGAATCTTAAGTGGTTGAGCCCACATGATCAAGAATGGAAAGAGGAGCCACGAATTCGTGATTTGTGGTAGGTAGAGAATCAAATCAATCATTGATTGATTGGAGAGTGATTGAGGGAAGTTAGCCTCCCAAACTCAACTATAAATAGATGGCAGTTTTAGTCGTGGTTAAAAGAGACCTATGTGAAGACCTCCAAGAGCTGAGCTTTATGCCATATCAAGGTGTGATTACAAGGCACACATATGTATCAGTAAGTCATTGTATTGTACAAGCAATATACTTTCATTTTCATGATTATTTGAGTTCATCTTTCCATGTTCTTGTGATGTGTACTACTCACTGCCATTACTTCAGTTTTTCTCAGTTAGCTTGCAGAGATTGTTTCTCTGCACTTGGTTCATTATTTTCAATGATTTAACTTGGTAAAGTTAGCTCTATAAGGCTACTATATGCTCACAAATTTTCATGTCATTTGGATGTTGGAATCTTCAGTTATGTTCATTTGAAGTCAACAGGGTATGTTCATCTTCACTTCTCTGTCAGGTACCCGACTTTTTCAGTCATCTTGTCAGAGTCATTTCTCAGTGTTTACTCCTCCAAATTCAGTGATTTCAAGCTTGTTGGATTCAGCTTACTGTCTAGTATAAGCATACAAATTTTCATGATCATTGGATTCTTAAATCTTGAGCTATGTTAATGTTTCTACTCACTGGTCTATTTCTGTAGCAGCCCGTGAAAATCGGGATGATGTCATCACTTGTTAAAAGTCATTCTCAGTGTGTGGTTTGTTATTTTTGATGCGATTACTCTCTAAAGTTAGCTCTTTAAGCTACCTAGCCTTACCCAAGAGGAATTAATCTAATTGCTGCTGTGCTCAGAGAATTATGTAAAACACTGGACAGGTGTATCAACCAAGAATAGCAAGTTTTCACCTCTGAGCTAACTCCAACTTATCTGTTTTGATCTATCTTTTTGAGAGTGATCTTCCAAGGTACATAGGGTGTCTAATACATCCATTGGCAAGCTAAAAGGGCCCACCATCTACTCCTGGAGTTCATTTGGCTGGTGTAGAGCAAAGATTTTGCAACACCTCTTCATCTTCAACACATACCTATCCATCTCTTCACAGTTTCTACTATGAGTCTATTCCTCCTTTCAGCTACCCCATTTTGTTCAGGTGAGTACCTTGTAGTAATCTCCCTTTTGATGCCTCTCTCCTGCAAGAAATCTTCAAACTCATTGGAGAAGTATTCTCCTTCACCATCTGACCTTAGCCTCTTCAAGCTTCTTCCTGTTTGATTTTCAACAAGTGCAAGATACCTCTTGAAACAATTAAACACTTCATCTTTATGCTTCATAAAGTATAAGATGGTCCATCTGCTATAATCATCAATGAAGGACACATAATACCTTGAACCTGAAATGGAAGGGTCCTTGCTAGGTCCCCAAACATCTGTGTGTACCAAGTCTAGGTAGTCTTCACGCATGAAACCTTTCCTTGAATATGGCAACCTATGAGACTTACCAAACTGACATGCTCCACACTTATAAATCATGTGTTGCTTGGACACATTAGGTATCCCAAGCACACATTGATCCCTGCACATTTGCTTTAGGGTTCTTTCACCTATGTGACCTAACCTCTTGTGCCATATTTCTAACTCTGAAAGTGTTTGATCCTTGTAATTATACAAAGCAATATTCTTGGTGTCTTCTAGCTCAAAAGTAAACAATCTACCTGATTTCTCCCCTTTGGCTATCCTTCTGAATCCATGTCTTGGGTCCTCCACATATGCTCCATGTTGTGTGAATCTGACCTGCAAACATTTCTCCACAATCTGACCAACACTCATTAGATTCTTGGTGATGGTTGGTACATAGAGTACCCTGCTCAATAGATTCTGGTTACCATCACATGTCTTCACATTTCCAATCTTTACAACAGAATGTTTAGTGTCATCACCTGTTTGTACCTGATGTTTGCCTTTGGGTTCTTCCAAATCAGAAAGTAGTGCCACATTGCCAGCTACATGGTTAGAACATCCTGATTCAATATAAAATAAATGATCATCATCTGTACCTGCCTTGGAGGTCATATTCATGATCAATAGGGAGTCATCTTGCTCCTCTGTGTAATTGTTGTAGTCCCTTCTGTTTCTGAATCCACCTTGGTAGTTACCATTGTGATTGTGGTTGTAATTGTTGTTGTATTGATTGTTGTATCCATTGTAGCCTTGGTGTTGGTTGAATCTGCCTCTCCCTTGAGAGTATCCACCTCTTGAGTAGCCTCTTCCTCTCTGATTCTTGTAGTTCTTGTAGCATTCATCTGTGGTATGATTGGACAATCCACAAATGTTGCATGGTGATGAATTGTAGGGTCTCCCCCTACCTGACTTACCTCCTCTGCCCCTGCCTCTTGATGATCTACCTCTCCCTGCATAATTAGCTTGGGAGGTAGAGCCTTCTTCATCCTGTTTCTTCCCTTTACCTTTATCCTTAACTTTCTTATCAGTATAGAGAGCAGAGGGGTTGCTACCTTTTGATTGATCTCCAGCCTTTGTAAACTTTTCTTCATGTGTGAAAAGTTGGCCCATAAGTGTTGTGAGATCTGGGGTATGCATGTCCATATATAGGTCCATTGCAGTAGTGAAACTCTCCCACTTATCATCTGCCTTGAGTCCATTTGTTACTTGCCTGACTATTTGCTCCTCTTCAATCTCCTCTCCAATGCTTGCTAACTGGTCTGCCACATCTTTAATCTTTGTCACATACTCTGAGACTGATTGCTTGGGCTGCTTCCTAAGGGTTGTGAATTCAATCCACAGTTGATTCTTCCTGGCCCTTGTGTTGGAAGAGAAATATGTTGACAGAGTTTCCCAAGTCTCTTGGGAAGTCTTACAATTCCTTACATGAGGTAAAAGAAAATCAGATATAGAGTTAAGAAGGTAAGACCTTGCCAAATCATCTTTTGCACACCATTGGTTGAGCCTTTCATGTTCATCCTTGGTGGGTAGTCCTCTAGTTTTGAATGAGGGCAATTCCTCATCTCCTCATATGTATCCAAATAAACTCCTTCCTTGTAGATAGGTCTTCATTCTCAGAGACCAAGCCTGGTAATTGTTCCTGTCCAATTTGTCAATGAATGAAGGGAAACCATCTCCCATGTTTACCTTATTTGCTCTGATACCACTGTTGGGAGTGATGGTTGGATGCACTCAGAAGATTGAGTAGATGCTGCTAATCCTGCTTTGCACAAGCCCTCAATGACTCCAGATAGGATTAGTAGACTCCTTGAGCTTCCAAATGATACCAAAATATGCTATATGTACTTTGGATAAGGTTTGAGTAATGATTAGATCAAAACAGATAAGTTTGCACTTCACTAGACTTGAAAACTTTCTATTTTGGTCTTGATACCTGCTCAGTCTTTCACTCAGTGTGACCAGCACACTGACAATTGATCTAATTCCTTCTGGACATATTAAATTAGCTTAACAAGCTACCATTTGCAAGTGGAATGAGAAGAAATGATAAACTACTCACTGAGAAATCACTTTAGCAAAATAAAGTTTACCCCCGATATTTTAGGAGCTTTGCACACACAGACCAGTGAGCACCTCGACTGAGATTTCTATGTAATGGCTGATCCAATGACCTTGAAATTCTGTAGGTATATAGTACACTTTGAGCTGAATCCAATGTGCTTTGAATCACTTGATTTGGTTCAGTAGATCCCGAGATATGCTCATTTGAAGTTGACAGACTTGGAGAAGAAGACTCAAAGACAACATAGATAGTGAATGTGTATACTTCTATTGATTAATGTGTTTGTACAATCTCATTAGCTTGACAAGCATAGCTAAATGAGGTGTGGTGGTGTAGGCTATGAAGTAGCTCTATCACACACTGAGTTACAACAGTAGAATGCCTCGGGGAGTGAGCTCAATTGGACTAACTAACCCGCGAGTTTTTCCTTCACTTTTTATATGAGTTGGAAGTTAATTTGAATTTCAAATTCAAACTAAGGCTCCCTAGAATCTCTCCTCTAAAAGTAGGGAGATATTCTCTCCACTAAACCATTCTCTTTTCCACGACTAATCAGGTAGGTAAGTGATTACATGAGATGCCAAGTCATATAGACTTTTACAAGGGGTAAAAAGATAATAGGTCATAGGTATGGGTTCCTATGCCCTTTCCTTCAAGTAAGGCCTTGATGAAATTTGTCCAAGCTAATCTTCCAAGGTTCCAAGACAATGTGTGAAGGCTTGAAATGTACCAACAAGGACTGAATGTCTCATCATAATCTATGCCATAGGTCTGGGCATAGCCTTTCACCACTAGTCTAGCTTTGTATCTGGCTATACTTCCATCTGCAAGCTTCTTCACTTTATAAACCCATTTATTTCCAATAACTTTCTTACCATTTGGTTTAGGAACAAGTTCCCATGTCTTGTTCTCCTCTAGTGCATTGAACTCTTCCTTCATTGCTTCTTCCCATTGCTTCTTACCTTTAGCTTCATCATAGTTCTGAGGTTCTTCATCATCTTTGACCATATATGCATAGTTCTTTTATGTAAGAAGTAGCATAAGAATACCTTTCTGGTTGTCTCCTTGTCCTGCTTGACCTTCTTGGTTCACATTCTTCATATGTGTCTAGATACACTTCTTCATCAAATATAGGAGCTTCTTCATTTCTTCTTGTTAATCCACTTGTGGATGTACTTGCTTGCATATAGTCTTCATCTCTATTTACCTGCACAATTGATTTTCCTTTCTCACATCTTCTTACCTCTTCTTCAAATTCTTCAGCTGTATGACTTTGATCTGCATAGCAACTTTTCTGTTCATCAAATGTAACATCACTAGAAACAATAAATTGTTTGGTTAGAGGATTCCACAATCTATAACCCATCTGCTTTTCATCATAACCAATGAACACATATTTCTCTGCCTTTGGTTCAAGTTTATGCCTAAGCTGTGATGGCACATAAGCATATGCAATTGATCCAAACACTCTGCAATGATCTAGTGTTGGTTTCTTACCCCACCAAGCTTCATATGGAGTCATTCCATTCAGAGCTGCACATGGTAATCTGTTGGAAACAATGTTCAATTGGGTCAAATTTTGCTAAGCTAACATACCATGTGTAGCTATGATATGACTCCTTCCTACAAGCAAACGGGCGCCACAAGGATATATAGTGATCGTATTCATTCTTGTACGAGCAATGAGCGTGGGCAAGATGGTTAAGTCGCTGTCCCCTCACCCTAGTGGTCCGGGTTCAAATCCCGTGAGCAGCACGTAGAGCGTTCGCGATTTTTCAGACATACTTTTGCTTTAATTAAACTCAATAGCAAACGTGTTTTTTTGCGGATGTTTTCCAATTACGAAAACGACGGACGGAGATATATGCGAAGAGATTTTTTATCTACGATCGCTATGATTTATTGCTTTATTATGAGCTTTTCAATGATCATCAAATACTATAAAAGAAGCACTTTGGGCTCATTGTATTCATCCTTCACCTAGGATCAACACAAGCTTTCTAGAGCTTGGACCTCAGTAGAGGTGGTGTTTCTTCTAGCACATGGGGCAGCCATGGTGCTATCTTGAAGCATGTTGAGGAGCAGCTATGGAGTTCTTCTTGGTGATTCTTCTTGGAGAAGATGAAGGGTGTGCTCACACTCTAGCTCATGGAGAGGAGGTCATCTCTTGTTCATGGCAAGAAGACTTGGTCATTAGCAGCTTGATGGTGAGGATCGCCTATCTACATGATGTATTTGAAGATTGTCTTCTACAGGGAAATATTAGGTTGAAGATTATCTTCTACAAGAAGATGTCTGGCTACTTCAAAGACATTGGATGGGACCATCTACATGGCGTATTTGAAGATCATCTTCTACACGAAGATGTTAGGTTGAAGATTGTCTTCTATAAGAAGATGTCTAGCTACTTCAAAGACATTGGATGGAGTTTAACATAAGATTCACATCTTATGTTAAAGTATTCAGGTACATATTCTCTTTATGCACACAGGTACTACTTGAAGTTTATGGAGGCTGTGGCGTTCATATCAGGAGGAGTCCTATTCGGCATAGGTACAAGAGAATCGGTACTTATATGCTTTATGCATATTTGATGAGGTGTTTAAGAAGGTGTGTTCACATGAGTTTGAGGATTTCCGTTCACACTGATCCTTCCTCATTCAGTCACTCATATTCACTCTTCTATAACCTATTAGGTCACACATCTCATGTATATTCAGATTACTGCCCACACATCTGAATATGTTTGTTACATTGTACATTCACTCATTCATCTATTTCTCATCACATAGAATGGTTGAGAATTTTGCTCCCACATTGTACATTGAACATTGGTATATATGATACTATGAGTAAGCGATGGCTTACGTAAAACCTTACACATGTCGTCTATTCTTTCTCTATCTTTATCTCATCATTTTTATGATTAAGTTGTGGTATGTTCATGTTTTGTCAATATGGAAGATTGCTGGAATTAATGTTGTACATGACTGAAACTATGGAACCATGGACTTGTGACATGAGCCTAAGGGCCTACCTCACTTCCAACAATTGGTATCAGAGCACTAAGGTTTTGGTTTCAGAACTTTAGATCTTTGGCATCAATTCATTAAGGCTCATTCATATCTCAGGTTCCAGAATTTCAGATTTACAACATATGATTTGAAAGCATCTTCTAATATTTGACATTTGACATACACACTTAATCTAGATGAGTAGAGATTTGAGAATTAGACACTTCAGTTACATGTGTATTCATCAGTGTGGAGTATGAAGTTGATGATCTGTTAGCAGCCGAATATTTTTGGAAGAGTATGCAAATACTTTACAAAAGTATTGTTTGAAGACCCAGACTTGATGAAGAGAAGACTACTTAAAATTCAAGGAAGAACAATGGTTCAGAGAAGATGAAGAAATCAGATCAACATCAAATCACAGGTATCAGTTTCTACTATCAGATTGTCATTTGCAGGTCATATCTTAGAAGAGCAGTTATGAAGAGATGTGAAGAAATTCAAGGAGTACTTTTATACACTTTCATTATTTGAAAGTTAAAGGCTACATCAAAACAGGTATCTAGAGGTTTTTTCTAGAGAGTTTTGAGAGATCTCTTTCATGGCAAGAAAGTTCATCTAAGAAGACAAGTGCAGAGATGAGATGAGTTTTTTCAGCCAATTTTCTGTTGTAAGTTGGTTGGATATCAAGGTACAAATGTATCTAGAGAAGGTAACTCTAGAAGGGCAATTCATCATTCAGACAACGATTGGTGAATATAGTCGTTTCAGACATTTGAAGCAGAATTTTGATTCAGAGATATGAGGAGATGATAAAACATGATTCTATATTCACTTCCATTTGTATACCATATTTGTTTTATCTCTTACTCTTAGCACTAGAGGAAGAGAAAAAGTTCATTTGAAGAAATCAAGAGTGCTTGCTACTTCAAGATGAAGATAACAAAAGGTATGGAAGAGAAGTTTGAAGATGTTGACATCATCAGGTGGAAGAAAGATGCAGAAGAAGAAAGTCCATCATTTCCAAAAGAAAAGTAAGACTTTCTTTTCTCATATATTTTCCATATACTTTTCCTATTTTATCCTCTACATCCAAAGACAAGTCTACGAGAACATCTTGTTTAAAGAAGAAGCAGTTTCTTGTTTTGCATTACACTTGGTCATGATTTAGTAGATTTGACAAAGAATTGCATTGAGAGAAAGAAAAAGCAGCAGATGTAACTTTTGACTCATATATATATGAGTTATGTTGAAGCTATTTAAGCAGGCAGCTTATATCTTCCCTCAAAGAATTCTTGGAGTGTCAATACAGAGCTACTTGGTATATGACAAGTTGCAGAGAAGTATATTTCTTCTTTATCTAACTCTTGAGGTAAAAGAGTTTTCTATAGCAGATGTTGAAGACTTGGGTTGAGGTTTTATGTTTGGAAAAGGTTACCTCATATTCAGTATTTTCAGAAACTTCAGAAAATTCAGACTTGTTGATGTACCAGTCAGTTGAAGAATCTACTTTTTATGATTGTCTTGATTTTTGGATACATGCTTGTATTCAAAAAGGTGTTCCATTAGATCCTATAACTTGATTGAAAAGTGGAGTTAGCCAAAAGAAAGTCAAGCAGGTACTATCACATTTCACCCGGGTAAAATATGAAAGTTATGAAGTATCAACTTGCAGCTTTTGGAGTTCTCAAGGTGAGAAGTTTGTCCACTTATATTTCAAGTAGGAGTTGCAGATTCCTTGAAGGATTTGTTTGAAGAAAAGTTTTATAACTTTTTGAAAAGCATGGACACTTAGAGACATTCAGGAAGTAAATCAAACATTCAGTCATGAAGGTTTGATAAGAGCAGATTCTACACAAGAGAGATCATTGATCTTGAATGATCTTGTATGATCTTGAGTATTTATGATTCAATTCTCTATCCTTTGTTAGTGAAGATTCTTAACATTGGAAGAAGTAAGTCAAAGATTCAGATTCTATCAGATTTGTGTTGCAAAGAGATGAAGATACATGTTATGTTACAGAAGGTTATGAATCCTAAAATGCTTTCAGCAAGGTTTTGTTATGTTAGGTTCAGCTAACCTTATTCTACAATATGGAAAGCTGAAGACTATAATGGAAGCAATTGGCAACTGCGCAGTGCTAATAAAAAGGGTTCATAGATTTTGTTTCAGATACAGGTATTGATCATTAAACATCAGATTTATTGAAAGAAGGAAGACGTTCCAGATTTCATAAAGTCTGATATATTTGAAGAATACTGGATACTAGTGTTAAGTCATCCAGGGGGGTGATGAAACATGAAGACTTATTTTCAAGCCATATGTAAAAGAATGCAGAGTCATACCTACAGGTATTCCTATTTCAGGTATTCCTATATTTCCTTTGTCAGGTTCTCTTTATGTTCCAGCTTTGAAAGAAGAAGGAAGAAGAAGAATGTTTGGAGAAAGATCCTGTTAGGATGTTCCTGTTCAGGAGAAGGTTCCAGAGTTCTATTGAAGAGAAGCTTGATATTTCAGAGAGGTATATTTCAGAAGTGCGCACATATATGTTTATACCAGATTCTGAAGGAAAGAGGTATGAAGGATTTAAAGGATGAAGACATGATGACATCATAGATTTTTTGACTCATATTGACTTGAGTACAGTAAAAAATGAACCAGCAGTGTTCATAATACACTACGTTGTGAGTTGACAGTCACAGGTTCCAGGATTCAGTTCTTGATTTTTAGTGTATTTACATGACACAGCAGAAGTATGTTGAGAAATCCTTTTGGAAGGTAAATGCAAATATGTGGATCCTAGTGTATGTTTTCAGGTTTTTGAAGACAAGAGATAGCAAGTTCGGAGACAGTTCATGCTATATTTGTTGTCAAGCAATGATTGCTTGATGTGTACACTATTGGATATCTAGTTTGCATATTTTCTCAAGTATTATGGTTCATATTTAGCAAGTTCAAGTTTCTTGAAGGAAAGTCAAATTCAGTTTTGAGGAAGACTTTTGAAGAACAAGTTCTGAAGTGCGGAAGTACAAGCTTGAAGCTTGTGACAGGCTATTTGAAGCTTGTGGTAATTTGCAGATTATAAAGTTTGCAGATCCAGTTCAGATTGTACCAATATGACATTGCAGGGGGGATTGTTGGAAACAATGTTCAATTGGGTCAAATTTTGCTAAGCTAACATACCATGTGTAGCTATGATATGACTCCTTCCTACAAGCAAACGGGCGCCACAAGGATATATAGTGATCGTATTCATTCTTGTACGAGCAATGAGCGTGGGCAAGATGGTTAAGTCGCTGTCCCCTCACCCTAGTGGTCCGGGTTCAAATCCCGTGAGCAGCACGTAGAGCGTTCGCGATTTTTCAGACATACTTTTGCTTTAATTAAACTCAATAGCAAACGTGTTTTTTTGCGGATGTTTTCCAATTACGAAAACGACGGACGGAGATATATGCGAAGAGATTTTTTATCTACGATCGCTATGATTTATTGCTTTATTATGAGCTTTTCAATGATCATCAAATACTATAAAAGAAGCACTTTGGGCTCATTGTATTCATCCTTCACCTAGGATCAACACAAGCTTTCTAGAGCTTGGACCTCAGTAGAGGTGGTGTTTCTTCTAGCACATGGGGCAGCCATGGTGCTATCTTGAAGCATGTTGAGGAGCAGCTATGGAGTTCTTCTTGGTGATTCTTCTTGGAGAAGATGAAGGGTGTGCTCACACTCTAGCTCATGGAGAGGAGGTCATCTCTTGTTCATGGCAAGAAGACTTGGTCATTAGCAGCTTGATGGTGAGGATCGCCTATCTACATGATGTATTTGAAGATTGTCTTCTACAGGAAGATATTAGGTTGAAGATTATCTTCTACAAGAAGATGTCTGGCTACTTCAAAGACATTGGATGGGACCATCTACATGGCGTATTTGAAGATCATCTTCTACACGAAGATGTTAGGTTGAAGATTGTCTTCTATAAGAAGATGTCTAGCTACTTCAAAGACATTGGATGGAGTTTAACATAAGATTCACATCTTATGTTAAAGTATTCAGGTACATATTCTCTTTATGCACACAGGTACTACTTGAAGTTTATGGAGGCTGTGGCGTTCATATCAGGAGGAGTCCTATTCGGCATAGGTACAAGAGAATCGGTACTTATATGCTTTATGCATATTTGATGAGGTGTTTAAGAAGGTGTGTTCACATGAGTTTGAGGATTTCCGTTCACACTGATCCTTCCTCATTCAGTCACTCATATTCACTCTTCTATAACCTATTAGGTCACACATCTCATGTATATTCAGATTACTGCCCACACATCTGAATATGTTTGTTACATTGTACATTCACTCATTCATCTATTTCTCATCACATAGAATGGTTGAGAATTTTGCTCCCACATTGTACATTGAACATTGGTATATATGATACTATGAGTAAGCGATGGCTTACGTAAAACCTTACACATGTCGTCTATTCTTTCTCTATCTTTATCTCATCATTTTTATGATTAAGTTGTGGTATGTTCATGTTTTGTCAATATGGAAGATTGCTGGAATTAATGTTGTACATGACTGAAACTATGGAACCATGGACTTGTGACATGAGCCTAAGGGCCTACCTCACTTCCAACATAATCTATTCACAAGATATGTGGCTGTATTTACAGCCTCAGCCCAAAGATAATTTGGACAGTTTAGCATAGCTCTAGCAAACTCAACCAAAGTCCTGTTCCTTCTTTCTGCTACACCATTTTGTTGTGGTGTATACCTGCAAGTTATTTCTCTCTTAATACCTGCATTCCAAAGATAATCATTGAACTCTTGGGAGAAGTATTCTCCCCCTCCATCAGACCTCAGTCTTTCAAGCTTTTGACCTGTGACTCTCTCTGCATATGCATGAAAATGCTTGAAAGCTCCAAACACTTCTGATCTTTCCTTCAAAACATATAATGTTATCCATCTTGTAGCATCATCAATGAAAAGAACATAATACCTTGAGCCACTGATAGATCCTTCTTTTGTTGGTCCCCATACATCTGTATGAATGAGCTCAAGTACTCCATCATGTTTGAATCCTTTCTTTTGAAATGGTAACCTGTGTGCTTTACCCATTTGACATGCTTCACATTTATAAACCATATGTTGACTTTGCACATTTGGTAATCCTAGTACAAATTGATTAGCAACCATAGCTTTAATTCCTCTTTCATTGAAATGACCTAATCTCTTATGCCAGAGATCAAGTTCTGTAATCACTGGTTCACCATGTGTGAGCAAAGCTTGACCAATGTTCCCTTGTACTCTTAAAGTAAAGATTCTACCTTCTTTCTTACCACAAACAATCTGATTATATCCATTCTCTGGATCTTCAACAAATACTCCTTCATTTGTAAACTTGACTTGAAAACCTTTTTCAACTATCTGTACCACACTAATCAAGTTTTTAGGTATTGTAGGAACATACAAAACATTGGTTAGCAAATCTGCTCCACTCTTGCATTTCACTTTTCCAATTGAATGTACACTATGTCTTGTATTATCACCTGTTTGAACAGTATGACTAGAAATGCCTTTTTCCAATTCTGACATCAATTCTATGTTTCCTAACAAATGATTAGAACATCCAGAGTCAATGTAAAATACCTTTAGATCTTCTTTATCTGATGTGCTGATTGAATTCATCATCAATGATGTATGACTTCCATTCTGTGTGTCATTTGCATAATTGTAGTAGGTGGTGTTGTAGGATTGATTCTGTCCCCAACTTCTTCCTCCACCTCTACCATAGCCTCCTCTTTGACTTTGTTTACCTCTTTGAAAATTACTTTGATATCTTCCACCTCGACCTCTGCTATTGTTGTTTTGATTCTGGTTTGATCCTTGTTGGTTGTGCCAACAGTCATGAGCCAAATGATTACTCAATCCACAGATCCAGCAAGCCTTCTTGTTGTTATTTTGATTACCTCTTCCTCTTCCAAAACCTCTTGCTCTGCCTCTACCAGTGCCTTTACCTCTTGCATAATAAGCTTGAGAACTAGACTCCTCTTCATCCTTTGCTTTACCTTTATCTCCTTTCTTCTTGTTCTTCATGTACATTGCAGAACTTTGTCCTTTATCTCCATCTCCCTTCAAGTCTTGCTCATATGTGAGCATCAAACCAAGCAACTGGTTCAAATCTGGAACATAATGATTTAATGAAAGTTCTGTTGATAAGACAAAAGGTTTCCACCTTTCATCCCCTCTCAAACCTGCAAGTAGCTGAGCAATCAATCTGTGATCTTCAACATCTTCATCTATGGATCCAAGACTATCTGCAAGATCCTTCATCTTAGTGACATAATCACTAATGGTTTGACTTGGCTTCTTCTTGAATGTTGTAAACTCTGACCATAGACTTGCTTTCCGTGCTTTAGTAGTACTTTGGAAATGATACTCCAATGCATTCCATATATCTTCAGATGATTCCAATCCTCTGATGTGTGGTAGCAAATGATCAGAGATTGTATTGTAGATGTATGCTTTTGCACTTGCATCCTTCTTCTGCCAATGCTTTAAAGCATCAAGTTCCTCTTTCTTTGGTCGGCTTTCATCTTCAAATACTGGCTTCTCTTCTTCACCTGTTACATATACCATGAGATCCTTACTCATAAGTAAGGCTTCCATTCTCATTACCCATGCGGGGTAATTATCTCTGTCCAGTTTGTCAATGGAGATATGATCTGCCATAGTTCTTTCCTTCTGCTGCAACCTGTGAGCTTAACGGATAAAGGATAATACCTTTTGAAGTTCTTTGTGTATGAGGATAATTTTGAAGTAACCTTTTGAATCCTTGTGTCTTCAAATGCTTCACCTTTCAAACTTTAATGGAAAACTTTACAAAACTTCTCGTACCTTTGTCGTCTTCTGCTCTCGAGAATCTTTCTGCTCTGATACCACTTGTTGATGTATGAAACACCACAAGAAACGAATTAATGTGACACTAGAACACCTCTATGGTCACCATTAACTCATTGCCACTCCAAACTTTGAGAAATGATAGCCTAAAGTGAGAACTTTGCTTCTACAAAAATTCCTAGTCACCGAAATGACATACCTTCAGTATTTTGCTAATTTCTCCTAGTTCAAGTATTATTTCTCCATGAACTTTTACAGGCTGAAACTAGAAGAGTAGAGCTTTCCAACGAGCTATCATATGCATCAAACGGATCTCTAGAACTCAAGTTATGGCCTTCACAAGATGACCCTGTATGACCTTCCAAAATTGGAAATTTTTGTCTGTTTTAGTATTTCTGGGTGTCTAAAAATAAAAATTCGATGCCTAGCATCGAATTTCAGTCAAGGTCGATGCTGGGCATCGACTTTGAGCTTTTTTAGGCCCTTTTTCTGCACCATAAATAGCTTCTTTTACACACACATGAAGAAGACCACTTGTATGCTAGAAGTCGATGCCGCGCATCCACTTTATGCTGAAACTGGATGCCACGCATCGAGTTGCTCCACAAACTTCATGTTTTTAAAAGATTCAACAACAGTTAACACACAGAGAATGGAAATAATGACTTATCAGCCAAGATTCAATGCCAGGCATCGAATTGCTCAGAAAACTTGAACTTTTGAATTCATCACATAGTAGGCAAGCATGGAGATGATGGAGAGAGACTCATACATAGAACTTTACTCAGTTCTTTCTCATGGCTATGAAAACTCAGAAGTTTTACAGATGCTTTCTCACTCAGAGAAGCCCGACTATACTCAGTCGTATAAAATGAACTCCTTCGTCTACTTCTTCTCTCTCACTCTCTCTCCGCGTCAGTTGATACAAACTAACTTATATAGATTTTCGTATTCTCGTGATTTTAAAAAACTTCTAGAACTAAAGTGAACTAACTTTACAAATATGATACACTTGTGAATTTGTCCCTTGTTGACGTTGTAGCATCACAACTCATACTTGTCAAACCAGGAAGTATCTCATGAGACCCAAATGTTTGCATAGAAGCACTCAGCAGACGTAATGGCGCTTCGTCAACGTATGATTAACAACGTTATTAACAAGAAGACACATCATAAGCATCACAAATGATGCACATAATCGTAATCACAAGCATAATAGCGACGTAATCATACATCAACGTGTCACAAGCGTTAGGCAAGAACATCATGACGACAAGAGAGCAAGAGTCTATCTACAAACTAGCATAATCTCATTACTTCTAAAAGAGCCCCCCCAAAAGAAGAGGTGGAGACCTCTTTATATACAAAATGGCAAAAAAGCATGCTATGTGGGATTTCTCAACTGAAAGGAGAATGAATCCCACTTATTCTCTAGTGTGGCACTCACACACACCTATACAAGAGTGCTTTATTAACTAAATGAAAGGTAGAAAAAGGTACAAACGATGATGAAAATGAAGTGGATCCAAGAAATACATGTTGTATCCTTCAACACTCCCCCCCTCCTTGACTTTGTCGTCCTCGACAAAGCTTTTGCCAGTATGGAGCTTCTGTGGAAGAGCGTGTAGGAGTCCCTTTTGATTTGCATGATCCTTGCACCATTGGAGTGCTTTGCGTTATTGCTTTTCTTCATCTTGCTTTTTGTTTGGAGTCGAGTGCTTTAACTTGGTTCTTTTGCCTCATATGGATGAATATGCTAGAAATATATATATATATATATATATTATCTCTCTTTTTTTTTTTTTTTTTTTTTTTTTTTGGTGGTAATGGATGGATGATGCATGAGAATGATACGACAAAAATGTAGATGATATATACAAATAGATGAAATTAATTCATCTCTTCTTAGTCCAAATGCATGAGTGGGGACTAAGGGTGCATGGGCGGAAAACAAAAAAGTGTCTATGCACGGTCTTGTAATGTGACCCTATCTTATGCATACTCTAAAGATGCATACAATAAAAAAATGGTGCAAAAATGGATGGGTCTTGAGCAAAGTGCTCAAGGGTGAGGCGATGATGAGGCTGTCTCCAAATGTCCAACTCCAAGAGCCGCTTCTTTTCTATCAACCATTTGAAATGGATGCCACCTTTATCCACCAACTTGAAAAAAGAAAAATGAAAAGAAAATTTTTCAAATCTATGTACATGTGCCCTCTTTGTGCCTGGGTTAAACTAAGTGTGCCTAATGCTTGGCCTTTGGATGAGGCCCTATTCGTGTGCATACTTGGTGTGCATCTTAAACATATGCTGTGCATTGGGCAAGGTTGGGTCCGACACCCATGGATGCTGCACGAAGAGGTTTTAGGCCGCCAATATGTCTTCGCTTTGTTGGTCTTAGCCTTGAGGTTTCTCCTTGGATCTTTTCTAAGTGTTGGCTTGATTTCTTTGGATCCCTTGGTGAGAAGTGCTCGTTGTTGATGATAAGGCATGGTGAATCTAGACCGTAGATGAGGGGGTTGAGTTTGTATAAGAGCTTTCTTTGGTACCCATATCATAGTGCGATTTGGTTGGGCTCTAAGTAAGTTCTTGGCCACCCAAATTTGCTTTACATTACAAAGGGAAGGTGATTTCTTTTTTTTGGCAATAGGGTCTTTTGGGCCTTCTATGTGAATCTTTAGGGATAACTCATCTTCACAAGGGAAATTCAACAAAGGTTGAGTTTTTTTACATACATCATGCTCATCCAATGGATCATAGGGTTGTGTGGTTTGAGATTGATCTGGAGATTCAGCGATGCATTTATCTGTATTACACATAGAATCTCTAGATATCACTTTATCTTCCATAGAACTCATACAAAATTCGTGAGAAGATTCCAAACTTAGAGGAAGGGAGGGCCCTTCCATATCCTCCAAGCACTTGGAGTCCTCCACTTCATCATTCGTCAAGGTTTCCTGTGACTTACTCAAAGAAAGGTTAGATGAAAAAGCATGAGTGGAAAGACTATTTTGTGAATTAAAAGCACAATCTTTGAATAGATGATTATGTCCACAATCCATACAATGAGGATAATCATTAGGATTTCCAAAAGACTCACTAGTGGGGATGGACATAATAGATGGACAAGGCGCTTCAAACCCTTGATGTTCAAAAAACCTTCGAGTGCCTATGACCAAGTCTTCATCTATACCTTCCATGACAAAAAATGTTTCAAAAAATTCCATACCATTCACCACAATAGGCAACACAACTTGACCCATGCAATCATAATTTTCACCATTCATGAGGATAGGGGAATGCGTGGTTAGTTGGATGTTGTCCAAAATAATAGTCACTAAATCAATATGAATTAAATTCCACTCACAATTAGGGTTAACGTAAGCACACATATTTCTATGGTCATGACCAATGAATACATTTACAAAAGTGTTGCTATGTTCCCTAGTTGCAACTATGGAACCCACCCCTTTAGAAATCCCACCAATTTCCTCTACCCCTCGTAAATTTTCTCTATTTTCACCTTGATCATGTGTGATTACTGCATGCATTTCAATTTTTTCTTCCTTATTTTGTGCAACCTTTTCCCCCTTCCTTCTCTCTTTTGCCTTTTTCTTTCCCATGTTTTGTTGAAACAATTTTTGGTTTTTTGAGTGTTTTTTAATATTTGTTTGGTATTTTAAGAGGTTTTTAGAATTTGTTTGAGGTTTTGTGTGTGTTTTTTTTGAATGTTTTCTAAGATGTGTAAATAAGTTCTAATGGGGTTCTTCTAACAAAAATCAAAACGAGATTTAATACATTATTCATATCATGCAAACTATAAAAATGAGAAATTAGCCATTTTCTCAAACCCTAAGAGCAATCAATCATTTGATGACAATGAATTGACAGAGATAAGGATTCATGTTACTTCAATCATTGATTTTGGAGTCCCATCCTTCATATTTTGCATTTCAAAAACAAATGTTGTGGAGAAAGCAAATTGTCACTCATGGTACCATCTTGAAATGAATCAAAGATATCTTAATACATTCTTTATGTTAGTACCAATTATGAGCAAAGCCATTGTAAGAGAGATAAGTATTATTCTTCTCTTTCGAGTGCGTATGCTAAGGGAACACTTTAGAAAAATATGATGCTACATATTCCCCCTTTGATCACTCATTGGGAAGCATGAATTCGTTTAACTATCTTCTTCCAAAGTATTGTATATACATCAAGATCATTCTATCATGCCATTATCAATAGTTCATAAACATTAAGTTTTGAAAAGACAAAAATTAAAAATATGAGAATATGAGACCCTCTTTTCCCATGTTTAAAATTCTTTTCCTTAGTCTTTACCTTTCTCACAACCCCATTTCCTACTTTTTACGAGCTTTTGATCTCATGTGGAGAGTGAAATCCACACAAAAGAACCCAATTGCAATCAATTCTTAAAGTATGCATTGAGATGGATGGTTTCTATGAATACACATCATGATCTCTCCATTTCTCTCTCTCTCTCTCTCCCCCAGGTCCCCTGTTTTCTCTCATTTACCGTTTTGCCATTCGTCTAGTGATTTTCATTCGTATTTTTAAGAAACTTATATTGGGAATCTCACCTCTTCGCGCAATGCCTATGACTGACATGTTTTTTAGGCTCTGAGCCTTTTCTATGTGCGTAATATCTACTGCAGATGCTTTTGTTCTGTACACAACTTGAAGTGTGCCATGGCCTCTGACTCACGTACCTTGAAGTGCGCCGAATTCTTTGCACCGGTTTTGGTAGGTCGAAGCCCCTCCAAATATGCCGCTTATAGGCTCCCAGGAGTCAAGTTGCTTTGAATCTTCTAATGCATAGCTCACATATCAAAAGTTGAAGCTGCTTCTAGGTTCTTCCGAATATGCGCATTGTGTCTGCATGCAATCTCAGGAAATAGATAAGCCGCCTGGAGGTTCGCCAGTTTGTGGCAAAAAAGTGCAGAAAGTGCCCAGATTCCCGACTGACACATATGCAATGTACAATCGATAGAGTTTTTGGTTCTTTTTCTTCATGGAGCTGTGAGCATCCCGATTTCCATGTGCGCAGACTCGTGAGTTACTCAAACTCTGGACGGTGAAGTTTTACTTACCCGATTTTTTCCTCTAATGCACAACCAGGCAGATGGTTCTCACTTCTTCACCCAGGTCCATATGTGATCATTCACAGCTTCACGCTGTTGACTTCTCACTACTTCTTCGAGAGAAAACAGACAAAATCCATAGTTGATCAATGATGCAATGAAACCTTATGTGGTCCATTGTGAAAGCACGCAGGGCAGGAAGTGCATTTAGGGTACAATACGTAGTGTGTGTTGCCTTGCTGGCCACCGCTTATCCCATGTTGCCTTGCCTTGCATAATCTAATGCAGATTTGGCGCAATCTGTTGTGCTAGACCGAGCACAGGCACACGCACTTACACTTACTGAGCCATTTGAAGTAAAACACCGTGGAGAAAAATAAGGCAGGTTGGATGCCACCCCCGCCATTGATAAGTTCATGCTTCGCAGGCACAAAATGTTCCGAGATTGTTGACATTTGCTGACAAATTTGCTGAACAGGTTGTAGAAGCAGCCTCTCCAACAGTTAGTTCACTTGCCCTTATTGATATGGCTTGACTGCTCTAGTACCAATTAAAATTGGTGGGGAATCTGCCACCACTACTCCTCCATCATCATTTCAGTGCCACATAGAGCATGGCCTGATCGAAGCCAACCCCCCTCATGGACGAGTAATATGGTTAAAGATCCATGAATTCTGTAGTGAAGCTCTCTGAGTTTTCGCATTACCAAATGTTATGTATGCTGGCCTACAGTTTTTCTGAATAGGAGAGTATTGCCCATTCTCAATTGTCAACTTTTGCATCTGTAAGCCATCCCTCAAACTGAACCCTCATAGTTTCACCCTCCATAAACTGATGTTCAATACCTCCAGATAAATTATGACTACAAGTGTCGAGCAGCAAGCCAAGCCCACCGAGCTTCTCCTCAAGTTTCAGCTATTGCTTTTTCACTTGAATAGCTTTTTCTTGTTTCGATCGATTCCTCTACACTTGCCCTATTTGTATGTTCTTTCAAGCTCATCCATCTCCTTGTGACTTGCTTCAATTGATCTCTAGCTCTTTTTTGTATCAGAGAAATTTCATCCTCTCTCTGTTGTAGCTTTATTGCAAAATATGCTCATTGATTTCTCAACCCTTTTGCTCAGCTCCTGCTGCTTCTGTACTTTGGCTTTCAGATAATAGATCTACTGGTTATCTTTATCCATTTGTGTTAGTGCCTCCGCAACACATGTTTTGTACCGCTTTAGTTCCCATTTCAACTTGGATTTTCCTGTGCTATGTTTGTTGAAATTATCCATGTGTCGTAGAAGCCATATACCCATACAGTATCCTATCACCCCTGGCTGAAATATCCTTTTGCCTGGGCTAACCCAATGTTCCCTTCCTTTACATGCATCCATAAAGGCTCTCGCTAAATGTTCAGCATGCCAATATCCTGCTGGTGATTCAGCAAATAGAAGTAGGCTCATTCCCCTATGCCTTTGAGGACCATATGAGTGTCTTGCCCTTGTTGGACCGTGCTCGCTGAACATGTCAAGTAGCTCTTTGTTGTCCATGCCGATCCAAGTGGTGTGTTTTGAATTACAACCATCGGAGACCACACAATCATTTGGTCAGTTGTGGCATCAAAATTTCGCAATCCTTTTCATTTCCCAATCCTGGTTTCTCCCATCAGACCAGTTCCAGTCCTGCGCTCTTCTAGCTCCTGTTCCACAACATTTGCGAACTCCCAATGAAGCCTTATCCTTTTTTTTTCTGTGGGTTTTGGCATGTGCTAAATGAGGTTGCAAGCCTTTGTACCAGTCTATTGCTTCAACTCTTCCATGACATGTCTTCTCCTGCACTTAGACCATAGGAGCGAGCTTCCTCAATCTGACAGTTACTCTATTCCTTACTGGGATCTCCTCCTTGGCAAGACAACATAGAGCAACACAGAGCAACTAGCCTTGTGATTATCTGCATTTCTGAATCCTTATCCCCATCCATCAGCCTTTGGTTGATATTGATAGATCCTGATGGCTAGAATTCGCTAGGGCCTGGCAATGCTTTTTATATGCCCAAGATGTTCTTTTACCACTCGGCTACACCATTTCTTATTCTCCTTAGAGGCCTGCACTTAGCAAGACCCTAGACCCAGGTTTGTTTCTTTCATCCTAAGGTGATTTGTAGTATTCCCTTCTGCACTTGAAAGTCATGAAAATGCCCTGCTTCCATTTCTTTGTCTCCCCCACAGCATTTGCTTGCCTCGAAGCGACGGCTCTAACACTCTCAGTCCTGCACTTTCAGCTCAGATTCATACCTGTCCCACTTGGCACAGCTTGTGCTTTGCCCTTTTCCTCCTTTGTTGGAATCCTCTTGATGCTGCAGAGAAACCACATAGGTCAGACCTGGGAAGTGCTTCCTTTCATCCGTAATTTGAAGCCCAGCTTATCAAGTTAGACTAGCTTCAAGTCCTTGATGTCCTATCGTCTTGCTCCTCCCCATCACCATCAACTGGAAGCGGTATAGGCTCCTGTCTCAGCTCCTGTGCAACTGAGATACAGAGGCAGACTTCCATTCCTCTGTGTTACTCTATATCTTCTCTTTCCAGCTCGTTGTCCGAATTCCCTCTTTCTCCTTAAGCGTGCGTGAATCAAAGCCCCTTCTTTGTAGTTCCCCTTTGCATTTCAAGCAGCAAGGAAGGCAGTACCTCCAAATGGAATGATATGTTCCTGTCTTCATGCCATATCCAAATGGTCACATATCACCTTGCAGCACCAACCTGCCCACATAACTGGTTGCCTGTGCATGCAACAAGCCTGTCAATCAATGCAAATGGGAAGGGAGAGAACTTGTGTAACAAGGGCTCCTTCAATAGGACTGATATCTGGAACATCTGGTCACATAATGTTATCTCTGGTGCATGCACTCGAATCAAATTAAGCTCTAGCCCTTCTTGTTTCTGCGGATTGATGCTAAAACATTCCCATTGCGTCTCATTCAGATCAATCATATCTTTTAGTGTAGTCCTATCATAAAACCCATTAGTCCTACGTTTGACAAAGGTCGGCCTCAGCGTGAAACATCTCATTACCGAGTTCATCTATAAGCCACCTCATACGGCATTTCTGCCAATTAACTTTATAGCAAAGTTACATCTTCTCCAATAGCAAAGTTACATCTTCTCCAGACATGCACGCATCTAAAGGATTTGCTTCTTCACACCTTTTAGCATTGAAAAAGCCCCCAACCAGTATGTTGAATTCGTCTTCCCGTCCTTGGTTGCAGGGAAGTACACCAGGTCATTAAGATGTGGGTGTTCCTAAAGATCATAACTGCCCACCACACACATTCCCGTTTGCTCCCTATGCCCTGATTTCCACACCTATTGGTCTCATTGTAGTAAAGCTTATCAGATGGTTTCCTCCTAGAATATGATAGGGAAAAGAATAGGATACGGTTGGGTTTTTCTATGGACCTCTCCAATATTGTCCTCAATCGGTTTGTGTGCAAATGCATAAAGAACAAATGATCTTACCTTCTTTTCTTCCAAGCTTCGTTGATGAAGATGACGAGCCAAACCTCCCTTTGAAATTTGTAGAAGAACCCCAAAAAGAATCTTATTCACACATGATTAGAGAAATCTCAACAAAGTTAATAGGAAAAATCAACATAATGACTAAAAGATTTCTAAAAACTACTCCTATCCTACTCGTGACTTGAAGAATCACCACACATGGTGGATTAATCACCCAAAAAGGGGATCTTCATCACACCAAAAACGGCTCATCTCAACAAGTTATTGTAAATCTTGCAAGCCACAAATGCTTACAAGAGCGTAATGAAATGAAGAACTCAAAAATCATCATGAAAAGCTTGCGTACACGTCTCTTTCACACCAAAATCCATCACGTAAGTGAGAAGAGAACGCTCCCCGGCAACGGCGCCAAAAGTTGTTGACGTTGTAGCATCACAACTCATACTTGTCAAACCAGGAAGTATCTCATGAGACCCAAATGTTTGCATAGAAGCACTCAGCAGACGTAATGGCGCTTCGTCAACGTATGATTAACAACGTTATTAACAAGAAGACACATCATAAGCATCACAAATGATGCACATAATCGTAATCACAAGCATAATAGCGACGTAATCATACATCAACGTGTCACAAGCGTTAGGCAAGAAGAGAACAAGCATGCACGCAAATCATGACGACAAGAGAGCAAGAGTCTATCTACAAACTAGCATAATCTCATTACTTCTAAAAGAGCCCCCCCAAAAGAAGAGGTGGAGACCTCTTTATATACAAAATGGCAAAAAAGCATGCTATGTGGGATTTCTCAACTGAAAGGAGAATGAATCCCACTTATTCTCTAGTGTGGCACTCACACACACCTATACAAGAGTGCTTTATTAACTAAATGAAAGGTAGAAAAAGGTACAAACGATGATGAAAATGAAGTGGATCCAAGAAATACATGTTGTATCCTTCAACATCCCTTCACATAGGCATGGTGTTTTCTTCCTAAGATTTGACCTTCAAATATAGGTCCAATTAGTGAGTGTTTCTCCAATAATAGATAGATAGATAGATAGATAGATAGACAAATAGATAGACAGATAGATAGATAGTTAGATAGATAGATAGATAGATAGATAGATAGATAGATAGATAGATAGATAGATAGATAGATAGATAGATAGATAGATAGATAGATAGATAGATAGATAGATAGATAGATAGATAGATAGATAGATAGATAGATAGATAGATAGATAGATAGATAGATAGATAGATAGATAGATAGATAGATAGATAGATAGATAGATAGATAGATATATATATATATATATATATATATATATATATATATATATATATATATATATATATATATATATATATATATATATATATATATATATATATATATATATATATATATAGATAGATAGATAGATAGATAGATAGATAGAATGATAGATAGATAGATAGATAGATAGATAGATAGATAGATAGATAGATAGATAGATAGATAGATAGATAGATAGATAGACAGACAGACAGACAGACAGACAGACAGACAGACAGATAGACAGATAGATAGATAGATAGATAGATAGATAGATAGATAGATAGATAGATAGATAGATAGATAGATAGATAGATAGATAGATAGATAGATAGATAGATAGATAGATAGATAGATAGATAGATAGATAGATAGATAGATAGATAGATAGATAGAATGATAGATTGATAGATAGATAGATAGATAGTTAGTTAGATAGATAGATAGATAGATCTTTTAGTGAAAATATTAGCAACTTGCTCTTCTATGCTCACATAAATAAGGGCAATACGAACTAATAATACCTTTTCTCTTATGAAATGATAATGTACCTCAATATGCTTTGTTTTAGCATGAAAAATAGGGTTTCGTGCTAATTGTATGTTGCTAAGATTATCACAATACATGATGATAAGCTTTTGCACCTCCACACCTAAATATGCAAGTAGCATCTCTAGCCATGATGCTTCACATGCTTCCGTTACAACACCTTTGTACTCAGCCTCGGTACTTGACAAAGAAACAATGGGTTGCTTCTTGTTGCTCCATGTGATAATTGCATTCCCAAGTAAGAATAGAAAGTCACTAATAGATCTTCTATCTAGAACACTACCAGCCCAATCTATATTAGTGTATTCATGAAGTTGCAAATCGACACTAGCTTCATAAAATGATGCATAATTCAAAGTAGCACTCATATAATGTAGAGTGCACCTCAAGACATCTAAATGGGATTTCTTGGGAACTAGCGTAAACTGACTTTCAAGTCCAATCGTGTAGCTTGAAGCATTTTGATGGTGATGCACCATAGTGCACTCTCCTTCTTTAGATCTCCACAGTGATATCCTCGAAGTAGAAAACCAAGCTCCAAGTGCCGCACATAATACTATGTGCACACTCTATAGAATATGCATAAAAACACAATACATAGGGAGCATGAACACAGACTTCTTAGGTGTTACAAATGTGGTCAATCTTACTATCTGTGGCTGACCAGGCCACTATATGTTTAAAAAAAAGTATTTGGTGTCCATTTGGCCTTTCACATGGAAACTAATAGTAACAATCTCCCACTAAAGGCCAATTTGGCCAAAGTAACCATGGGCGAAAAATGAAGAATGATAAAGAATATGTGAGCATAAGTATACAAACTATGCCTCCCACCTGATGGTCATGTTACACACTATACAAGTGATTGTGTAAGCTCATGAATCAAGTAACCCCCATCAAGTGACAACTATATCGAAAGTTATCATGTGGTAGAGCTTTAGTCAAAGCTCTGCAACATTACCTTGAGTGTGAACCTTCCCAAGAATAATGTGCTCAGTGGCTAAAGACTCTCTAATAAAGTGACACCTCACCTCAATGTGCTTGGTCTTTGCATGATAGATCAGATTCTTAGCCAAAGCAATGGCACTCTAACTATCACTAAGCAAACGAGGTACATGCTGAGGTAGAGCCATCCCACAAGCAAGATGAGAAAGCCACAATGCTTCCTTACATGCCTCACTTGATGCAACATACTCTGCTTCTATGGTGGAAATAGCTATACATTCATGAAGACGAGATCTCCAAGTGATAACACCTCCAGCAAAATGAAAAATGTACCCTAATGTAGCATAGTCAGAATCTGTGTAACCAATAATGGATGCTTTCCCTCTACCTAAGCATAAACACTTGTCTTTAGTGCCACTTAGATATCTCAAAATCATCTTGATTGATACCCAGTGTTTCTTGCTAGGATTAGACATATATCTTCTCACAACTCCCACTACAAATGCAATGTCTAGCCTCGTAGCTAACATAGTGTACATGAGACTACCAACAGAATATAAATAAGGAATTTTGGTCATGAATTCCTTTTCCTCATCTGATTTGGCGAAGTCATCCTTGCTCAATTTCAGATATGTGGGTAAAGGTGTACTCAATGCCTTTCCACCCTCCATATTGAACCTATGAAGTAGTTTGGATATGTACTCACTTTGAGACAAGTATCTGCATCTTTGACTCGTATCATGAGTACTGCACATGCCAAGAATATGTATGGCATCCCCCAAGTCCTTCATATCAAATGCCTGACTCAACTTCTTTTTGAGAATTGAAAAGTCATAAGAGGACTTCCTAGCAATCAACATATCATCAACATAAAGTATCAAGCATATCAAGCCGCCATCTCAACATCTCTTTGTGTAGAGACAATGATCCTAACTGCTCCTAAAATAGCCTTGAGACTTCATAAAAGCATCAAAATTTTGGTACCATTGTCTAGGGACTGTTTAAGTCCATATAAGCTCTTCTTGAGCTTACAAACTAGACTTTCTTTGCTAAGAACTACATAAACCTCTAGTTGTTCCATATAGGTCTCGTTTGTAAAATCTCCATGCAAGAAAGAAGTTTTCACATCCATTTGGACTAGCTATAATTCCTCCATTGCAATGAATCCAAGCAACATGTGCAAGGTAGTCATCTTGACCACTCGAGAAAAGATTTCCTCCAAATCAACACCATGTTGTTGCTTAAAACCCTTTGCAACAAGTCATGCTCTATACTTTGGACAAGCACTATCTTATGTGAATTTCAACTTATATACCCATTTACATGGTAAAGTTTCACTGCCCTTTGGCAAAGGTACTAAATCCCAAGTAACATTCTTATGAATAGAATCCAACTCGCTCTTCATGGCACACTCCCACTTGACATGATTTGTTGTCTGCATAGCCTCTTTATAGCAAGAAGGCTCACCACATCTATTAGCATAAAAAAATCAAAACCTGGAACATATCTAGCAAGTGGATGTGAGAAACATGTAGAGTGACTCAATGGTTGCTGAATAGGAACATTTGTAGACAGATCTGGTGAGACACACTCTTAAACATCCCTATGTGCAAGATTTTTATGCATGCTAACTAGAGGAATAGTATCCTCAAACACCACTCTTCTCACTTCAACCTCCTTAATGGGTTGTTTATGCATTTTAGACTCATTAACAATAACATAGCTACTTCTCATTACTGATTGTGATTCAGGATCCCATAAGAGATATGCAAATTGTCCTTCTCAACCATATCCAAGAAAAATGCATTTCTTTGACTTATGGTCAAACTTTTTTCTAAGGTTCTTGGGTATATGAACATATGCTTCACACCCAAAAACTCAAAGATGATCATAATATGGTGGCTTCCCTGTCCATAACTCTTGTGCCGCTTTCGGACCTTTGGAAATACTATGTGTTAATCATATGAACTGCAATCAATATTGCTTCTACCCAAAAGCCTTGTGAAAGGTTTGCATGATGGAGCATAGAAACTACTCTATACTGAATAGTTCTATTCATCCTTTCAGCTACACCATTCTGTACTAGGGTATAAGGAGCTCTAAAATCTCTACAAATTCCTATAGATTGATAGAAAAGGTTGAATTCATGTGAGGTATACTCACCCCCATTATCTAAACATAAAGCCTTAAACTTAGTTCCTTTTTTAGTCTCAACTATAGCAAACCATTTTTTGAAAGTAGGGAATACCTCATCCTTTGCTTTGATCTAGAGTTTTCTAGTAGCATCATCTATGAAAGTGACAAAATAAAGAGAAACCCCTAATGACCTTGTGGGCATAGGACCACACACATCTATATGAATGAGATCTAAAGGCTGAATTGAAGAGTCAATGTGCATTTTGTGCACATTCTTAGTTTGCTTTCCATATTGACAATGCTCACAAAATGAAAAATCAAACAAAGATAACATGGATAAGTATCAAGAATGAGAAATATTTTCCATTCCACTATGTGATGTATGGCCCAAACGGCAATGCCAAATGCAAGCCATGGCTTGTTCACTAACAGCTAACAAGTGTTCTTTCTATGATACAAATAAAAGATAAAGTGAGCCAACTTTGCGTCCTTTTGCAACAACCATATTGCCCTTTGATATGCAAAAGGACTGAGCATAGAAGACCACCTTGTAACCAAGGTCATCAAGTTGACCAACTAACATCAAACTATGTGATAACTGAGGTACATGGCATACATTATGCATAGTAAATTTTGAACCATCAATGAACTGCACAACCACATATCCAATCCCCACAACGTCACACTGGTAAGAGTCACCAAGTCTCACGGTACCAAAAGACTTTGTTGCATAATTAGAGAACAGTTCTCTGTATGGTGTCACATGGAAAGAAGCACCAAAATCTAGTAGCCACATGTTGAAAAGAGAATCAGCCATAAGAGCCTCAGTTGGCACAATATTATCAAGTGTCAACACATCAACATCATCAAAAATAGCATTAATTTCTTCAATCTTCACTATCAAAGTAGTTGGTGCATGTAGCTATTTAACATGCCCATCAACATTCTATCTTTTACCTTTAGCATTCTTTAATGCATAACAATCTTTCTTCATGTGTCCTTTCTTATGGCAATAATGGCATTTGATATCCCTCTTCCTTGATTTACTTATACTCTTATTCCGTTGACCATTCTTTTCCTTGGTCTTGCTCTTGCCACGTTGCTGATTCTTTCCTTAGTATGAATCAAGAACATTATATGCATCTCCACTCTAAGTGCCATCCATAGATTTTCTATGAATCTCCTCACTCAAGAGTGCTCTACATATGTCATCATAGACTAGTTTACTACCATGTGCACTACTTATAATAGCTATGCAAAACGTATCCCATGATGATGGAAAGGTGCATAACAACAAGACTACTTTCATTTCATTATCCATATCCATTTTTTGACCCTATAACTAGGAGAATATAGCATCAAACTCATTTAGATGAGCAGCAACACTATTTGTGTCCTTCATGCAAAGTTCATATAATTTTCTCACCAGATACACTTTGTTTGATGTGGACTCTTTTTCATATTTATTTGCATAACTTCTTCTAAAGCTCATCTGCACTTTCATAGTCAAATAATGTAAAGTAAACATTATGTTCTAGGTGCAGTCAAATGGTAGACCTAGCCTTTTCATCTAACTCATCCCAGTCATCTTCATCTATGTTAGCAAGCTTCTTTGAGATTCCATTTACTAGCTTCCATTGCCTCCTCTGAATCAGCACATCTTTAATATGATTCTTCCATAGAGCAAAGTTTGTGCTATCAAATTTTTGGATCTCAAAATGGTCTTTACCCTACAAGTTATAGCTCCTCCTCAAAACACTGGCACTAGACCCTGATCCACTGGATGTGCCTGAGCTATATCAATGACCACATGGACGTACATAAGCAATATCCATAGAAGCATACATAGTGTGTATGTGCTCAATATATGCAATAAAATGGCATTGAAAAGTTGAATGCACTACGTAAACACTAGCCAACAACACTTGCAAGTGTCTATCAACTCTAATTTTTAGGTTCAAAAAACCTACATAGACTCCTAGTGGCTGCTCCCACCACAACTAAGACCTTTCAAGAAACCTATAGATTACTCCAAAATGGCTCCAAAAGCACCCCAAAAATGCTTCAAAAATAAGCTTTGAAAACAAAGAATGAAGCTTTGAGGATCCAAAACTTGTTGTAGGTAATTTCAACCTTAGTCTTTCCCCTTCTTCAAGCACCCCAAGCATGTAGCTTAGTGGCAAGAGATTTCCATGGTTAAGCGAGCTCTATGGGGAAGAGTACTGGGATGGGTGACCTCCCAAGAAGTATCGGGAACCTCCATCTTCCTTGATTGTTAAGGTCCTCCTTTGCATGTAGCCAATGGTGCCAATGCTGACTTTGGTGACTCGGATGACAAGGTATGCAAAGGTTTATGCCTTCCTCGCCACCTTAGTCATAAGCCTTGGAGAAACCCTTGGGTGGGTGGGTGGGTGCTCGCTTCACTCGCACAAAAGGAACAAAGCTTTTGCGTCGAAATGCTCTAATACCAGTGAAGTATTTTGATGGGCACCATAGTGTGCTCTCCTTATTAAGAGCTCCATGGCAATATCCTTGGAGTATAAAACCAAGCTCCAAGCACCACACATGGTACTCTGCACACAATCTATAGAATACGCAGAAAAGCATAGTACATAGGGAGCACCAACACAGACTTCTTAGGTGTTACACATGTAGTCAATCTTACTATCTATGGCTGGCCAGGCCACTATATATTTTATTAAAGAACATATACAAAAGTTTCTTGTGGCCATTTGGCCTTTCACATGGACACTAATGGTAACATAGCTTAGATCATCCCTTGTAATTGTGAGATATGTCAAACTTCCCACAATGTTCCTATACATAGTAGCATTCTCCAATGCTTCACCTTATGTAGTCTCCAACTTCAAATTCTGATCTAATGGCATAGATATCGTCTTATGATCAACCATACCATACTCTGTTAGCATACTCAAGGCATATTGCCTCTCCAACATCTGTATACATCTTTTTGTATTATAAACTCAATGCCCAAATGATAATGCAACACACCAAGACCTTTCAAGTCAAATTCTTGCATAAGGATTTGCTTTACCTCTTTAATGCTTTCTTCATTATCACCTCCTACAATCACCTCATCAACATAAATAGCCACAATCACGATGCCATCATCACCCTTACTTGCATATAATGAATGATCTGCATCACACATATAAAATCCAATGGTGTTTAAGTAATTAGCAATCCTTGCATGCCAAGCAAGAGGGGCTTGTTTAAGCCCATTCAAAGACTTTTGCAAGTTGCAAACTTTTTTTTTTTGCTTTGAATATTCATATCCTCGTGGTTGGTCCATGTATACTTCTTATTGTAACTCACCATGTAGGAATGCATTCTTCACACCCATCTGATGCAAAATCCATCCTTTTGCTAAACTTGATGCAGCAAGTGCTCGACATTTTAGCTATAGGGATGAAATTTTCCTCATAATCAATGCCATATGTCTATGATATCCTTTTGCTACCGATCATGTTTTATGTCTACTTATGCCACCATCAGCATTATGCTTTACCTTGTAAACCCACTTGCAGCGTATCATTTTCTTTCCTTGTGGCAATGCAACTAGCTTTCATGTTTCATTTCCATAAAGTGAAGACATCTCCTCATCCATAGCTTTCTCCTAGTCCACATTTCCAATTGCATCTTCAAAACAAGAAGGTTCAGCATCTTGTATTACCTTGGTCATGTAGACCCTATGAAAAGGAGTCTTCATAGAGGGCAATCCAAGTTCCTCATCAAGGCTCTTTTCTGAGCCGCTTGAATCTCCATCAATGCCTTCAAAACTTATAGATGTTTTATTACCAGTAGAAAGCTTTTCTTTACTTTTCTTTACTTTTCTTTGATGTACTTGATGAATTTGCTCGATTGAAATTTACATGCAATCTTCGACTCCATGGATTTGAGCTTGAACTATTGCTTTGTGATGCATCAAGTCCACTCAAAACTTGAGATTCAGCACCTGATTTTGCAACATTTCCTTTGTCATTTGGGTCAAGATTAATTCCTTCTTTGACATCTACATAGTTTCATCAAACACCACATTCTCTGCTTACCTTCACCTATCATGTGAGTGGGTTATAACCTTTATTCCCCTTTTTCTCAAGGGAGTACCCAATGAAGATACATTTTTTTGCTTTTGGATCAAGCTTCATCCTCAAATCATCTGGAACATGTACATAGTGCAATATAGCCAAATACTTTCATATATTATAAGTTTGGCCTTTTACCTGTAAACTTCTCTTTAGGTGTAACTTGATGTACAAAAATCGTTGAAGTTTTGTTCATGGTGCATACAACAGTGTGCACAACTTCTGCCCAATAACAATGAGGCATATTCTTCTCAACCATCAAGGCTCTTGCTATTTCTACAAATATGTCTATTTTTGCATTGAACATCATTTAATTGTGGTGTGTACTTGCATGAAAACTTTTGTTGAATTCCATGAATTCTTAGAGAGCTACTATACTCATTAGAGATGTATTCACCTCCTCCATCATATCTTAATGTTTGAATATGCTTCCTTGTCTAGTTTTCTACCTTAGCCTTAAAATTTTGGAAGTGAGTGAACACCTCACTGTTCTCTTTCATGAAATATACCCATACTTTCCATGTATGTTCATCAATGAAAGTAACATAAAACCTTCAACCACCCATAGATGTGGTCTTTGCAAGACCCCAAACATCTATATGTACTACTTCTAGCACATTTGCACTAATATGCTTGTCATGTGCAAATGATGCTCTTGAGTGTTTACCAAATTGACATGTTGCACATACCTTTCACATCTCTGCAATCTTCAAATTTGGTAGTCCATTGAGAATCTCCTTTTGACTATATCAATTTCAACGTCTACAAATTTGCATGTCCAATTCATTTGTGCCACATCTCTATATCAGCAATAACTCTTGCATCTTTTGCAAACATGGCTCCATTGGTTTCAAGAATTTTCACATTTAAGGTGAACATCCTGCCCACTTTGTTTCCTTTGGAAATCAATCTTCCATCCTATTTGTACTCTTCTACATATAACTCATCAACATTGAACCTGACTTGTAATCCTTAGTCAACCATTTTTCCAATAGAAACCATATTCTTTGTTATATTTGGAGCATGCAGAACATCAACAAAATCTTCTACCTTCCTATCCTCCATAGACAATGCGATGTTTCCTATATGCTAATTGATAGGATGTGATGTGTCATCGCCTGTTTCAACATATCTAGGAACTATCAATTTTTGCAAGCTATTAAACCATTCCACATGATAGGTCATGTGATTTGAAGCACCTGAACCAACATACCGGACATTACTATTCCATGTTGAAACATCAGCAACCATCATATTCATCATGTGATGTTGGACCATGAATAACTTCTTAGAGTCATCTGCACTTGTGGATGCATAATTAATTTTTTGTCTTCTATTATTTTGATTCTACAAATTGCAATTGCATTCAAAGTGTCTAGGTTTACCACAATTCCAACATCCTTTACTATCATTACCTGAATCATTTCTTAGGGAATTTCTATGACCTCTTTCTCCCCCTGCCTCAAAATTGTCCTCTACCTCGTGCATGATCTTGACGTTGACCTCGATCTTGGATACTATTTCCTCTTCCACTTTTGTAACCTCTACCTTCGCCTCTTCCTCTACCAGAGTAGAATACCTGCTCATAACTAGGTTTTCCTTGGGAGTTTGAGTCCTCACCAAGATTCTTTTCTTCGAGAATCAGCATGGACACTAGATTAATAAAATTCAAAATATTTTCCTTGGTTTCAATAGAAGTTCTTAAATGCTTATATGCAGCTCTTAAACCATGAAGGCACACTTCCACCTTATCATCATCATCTACATTCATGCTAATAGATGAAAGTGACTCACATATGCTTTTGATTTTTAGCTTGTCACTTATCAACATGCCCCTTTTCTCTAATGTATGCAGCTTGTTCTTGAGTTGCAATTTTTATACCTTTGTATTGGTCTCATACAATGTGAACAAACTATTCCAAGCCTTTTTTGGAGTCTTGGCATCCTATATGTGCCCAATCATGCTAGCCTGTATGCTAACAAGTAGCCAATACTTTACCTTTCATACTCCTTCATTCCATTCTTCATATGCTCTTAATTGGTCCGTAATCAAATTCCTCTTTGCTACTTGTGGAGCATTCTCATTCTCTCCTTAGATGTACTTCGAGTAGCCTTTTCCCATTAGGAAATTTATCATTCTGAATCTCCAAGAATGGAAGTTATTCTTGTCTATTTTATCACTCATAAACTGACTCGTTCCATCCGGACTTTCCATTTCTACAATAATTTGCAACACTACAAAGACATTGGAAGTAGTACCTCTGCTTGAATACTATCACACTATGATGTGATAGTTTGATATAAAAAAAACATAGTTTTTGTGTACCAACAATAGACTAAATCTCTTGAGATTCTGGATGTGGAATGTTTGAGTGTAGTTATAGTTTTGAAAACTAACTTGATTTTTCCATGGGCCCCACCTTGGGGGCTCAAAATGGAGGTCGAGATGGCTCTAAAATAGAAATCTGAGCAAAATGAGTGACCCTAAAGGGATAACTCACAAAACTATTTTCATGCCTTCTACCTTCACACCAAATTTCATAGCAATCTGAGGTTGTTTGTGAATTCTGCTTTCTCATGCCTTCTTGCATACTCTTTGTTGTCGGCATTCTCCATGAGCTCTCTACAACCACATTGGCTCTAATACCATGTCACAAGGAAGGAGTTCAGGAAGAGAGCTCACTCACACACTCACACTCAAAGAGGAGCACACACACAAACTTGAGCCAAGGAAGATTGATCTTCTTTGTATTCTTCTATTACATAAAAGGAATATACAAGAATGACCTAATACAATAATACAATTATGACAATATATAAAGAATAGTACATAAGGAAAATCCTAATGTTCACGAATGAGTGAGCTAACAAGAAAAAAACGTGCAACCACCCTCAGTAGATAAATAAAGTAAAGCTCAATGAAGTATCCCTAACATATAGCGGCATGACCACTATACATGTTAGAGAAATGAAAAAGTGATATTTGTCATCCTCGATCATTACATGTTGAGTTTGATACCTCAAGATTGTTGATCATATATTAGAAGATCAAATCCTCTATTGTTTGCCAAATCAATTGCTTCTTTTATGCAAGATTCTAAATTTCGACATTTTCTACAATAAATGATAGTTCTTAATTGATCATTACTTAATCCTTCAATGAACAAGGATAGTTTTTTTAACTTGGATGATTTTTCATCATTTGGGTATCTACCCAGATATTGCTTAAACCTTCTTGCAGCTATCCCAACACTCTCTTCAGGCTTTTAGCTATCCCAACACTCTCTTTAGGCTTTTGTTTAAAAGTATGGATCAGTGTAGTAGTGCTATATTTGATCCCAGATTTGGAGAAAAATCCTATGAATTATTCTAAATATCTCGCAATGTTTGCAAACATTTCCTTCAATAATGGTAAAAACCATGACAAGACATGTCTTGTTAGGGTTAATCCAAAAGCCTCATATTGACTAGTATATTAAACTACTTGCTCTACTCTCAAGATTTGTTTGTACTCAGCTACATGATCATGAGGATCATTAGAACCATCATACTAATTTTTCATGCATTTTCCTAATTTTGATTGTCTAGGTCTCCTCCCTTGGTTATACCAATCATTCCTCCTTTTTATTGAAAATTCATCTACTTTTTCTCCCTCTCTTAAGAAATGATTAGAGGAAGTATGATTTCTTCTTTCCCTTGGTGGCTCTATTGAAATATGGAGTCTATTGCATCTTTGGTTCTTGAGGTTCTATGTTTTGATCCCAAGTTTCCTTATCAAAACATTGACCTCATAGGCATTAAGTTTAAAGGAATTTCTAATTTCCTCAATCTCGTGAACTCCTTATGAAATCCATCCTGATATACATAAGATCCAAACCTATTTCTGTACAGATACTTCAAGATATTTCCATAATCCCCTTGGTCAAAGGTTCCTCGTTCCCCATTATGGTCCTCCATGTTTAATCCAAAACTGTGTGTGTTTTCACCCTCTCCAATATTCTTTTGTTATGTTTTTGTGAGTAGCCCATATCTCAATCTCAATAAGTTAGGGAATCTTTAGACTAAAACCTAATTTTTCTTTGATTAAGTGTGAAATTTGTTGGAACTTGAGAACTAGGTTTTTGGTTTTCTTCTCAACCTCCAACAAATTTCACACTTAATAATGGCACCTCACAAAATAGGATAGTCATTTATTTTTTGATTCCACTTAAAATCTTTTGAAATTTACTTCAGTTGAAAAAATCACAATTCTAAGAGAATCATAGGGGAAAAACTAAAGAGACTAAGGTCAGATAGAGGGGGAGAGTATTTCTCTAATGAGTTCAATGGTTACTAATGGAATGCAGGTATAAAAGTGGAAGTTACTTGCAGGTACTCTCCTCAACAAAATGGTGTAGCAGAAAGGAGAAATAGAACTCTTGTTGAGTTTGAAAGGTCAATGATGAAGGTGAAAAATTGCCCTAATTATTTGTGGCCTGAGGCTATGAAAATAGCTACTTATTTGGTGAATAGACTTCCATGTAAGGCTTTGAATGGTATGACACCTTATGAGGCATGGTGGGGTAAGAGACCTACCTTAGATCATTGCAAAGTGTTTGGATGTTTGGCTTATGCATATGTACCATCTTAGTTAAGGCATAAATTGGAACCTGAAGCTGAAAAATATGTGTTCATTGGTTATGATGATAAGCATATGGGTTATAGATTGTGGAGTCCATCCACAAAGCAATTTCTTGTGTCAAAAGATGTTACATTTGATGAGCAAGGTACTTTGTATGCAGGTACAATTAATATTCATGCCGGTGATGAAGAAGTCATGACCCAAAGAAAGGGGAAATCAAAGATTCAAATTCATGATGATGAAGAGATTGTTGATGCTTAGATTGATAACGAAGAGATGCCAAGCTTTGATCCAGAATATGAAGAACCAGAGACTTCAAAGAATGGAGAAGCTAGAAGGTCAACAAGGAATAGAAAGCAACCCATAAGGTATAATTATGATACTTCATTTTTTAGCACTAAAGATTATGCTTATATGGTGAAAGTAGAAGAAAACCCTTCTACATATGATGAGGCAAAAGGTAAAGTAAATTGGAAAAAAGCTATGCAGGATGAGTATGATGCATTGATAAAAAATGAAACATGGGATTTGTTTCCTAAACCAAATAATCAGAAAATCATTGGATGTAAATGGGTCTACAAGACAAAGAGGTATGCAGATGGAAGTGTGTCTAGGTATAAAGCTAGACTTGTTGTGAAAGGGTGTGCTTAGGCATATGGTGTAGATTATGATGAGACTTATAGTCTTGTGGAAAAGATGACAACTATAAGGACTCTCATAGCTATTGCTACATGTAAAGGTTGGAAGCTATGTCAAATAGATGTGAAGAATGCTTTTCTAAATGGTTACATTTCAAATGATGTTTTCATGGAGCAACTAGAAGGTTTCAAGGATAAATGTTATCCAGAGTATGTGTGTAAGCTCAAGAGAGATTTTTATGGTTTGAACCAAGCCCCAAGAGCATGGAATTAGAGACTTGTGAAGTTCTTGAAAGAGCTTGGTTTCTAAGTGTCTAAGGCAGATGGTAGCTTTCTTGTTAAAGCAAGTGATGATGGTTTTATCTACATTTGCATATATATTGATGACATAATTCTTATAGGTACAGATGAAAAGGGCATACAAAGTTTTGAGAAGTAGATGGAGAAAGAGTTCAAGATCAGTGACTTGGGAGACTTGTCCCATTTCTTGGGAATGGAGATTTCATATACTCAACATGGACTGTATGTGACTCAAGAAAGGTATTTGAAGAATTTGCTAATCAAGTTTAAAATGGAAGATTGCAAGGTAGCATCTACTCCAATGGACGTGAATCATAAATTGAGCAGATGTGGAGGAGAAGAATTCAAGGACATGAAGTTGTATCAAAGTTTGGTTGGTAGCCTAATCTATGCTACATTAACTAGGCCTGATTTGTCATATGCAGTTGGAGTGATGTCTCAATCCATGCATTGTCCTAGGAAAGAACATTCGATTGCAGGTCAAAGGGTGCTAAGATACATTAAGAGTACACTCAAAGAAGGTTTCTATTGTGGATTCACATCAGATACAAAAATCAGAATATATAGTGATGCAGATTGGGCAGGTAACTCTGATGAGAGGAGGTCAACATATGGTTATCTATGTTATGTGGGAGATAAGTTAATCTCTTGGTGTTCTAAGAAGCAACATACAGTTGCTTTGTCATCCACAGAAGCAGAGTATAAAGGTATGGTTGAAGCTACAAAGGAGGTCATATGATTGAAGACTCTCATGAAGAGTTTTGACATCATTCAGAGTACACCCACTATTCATGGAGATAATATGAGCTCATTGTATCTAGCTGCTAACCCTGTATTTCATGCCACGACTAAACATATTGAGATCCAATATCATTTCTTGAGAGAGATGATGGAGAATGTTAATCTCCAAAAGAACAACTTACTTTTGTGATTAGAGCACCTCTATACCAAAAGTAAGTCAAACACCACTAATTTAGAGGATCATTTGCTAATTATCAAAAAATTAACAAATCTGTGAAGAAGATGAAACACAGAAAAGTCTGCTGCACTGTATCTTCACATTGGCCTATCAAACGTGTAAAGTTTTTTATGAAACTTTGTACGAAGTATCTCCTAGAGATTGCGCATCTACTCCAAGTTGAATCTCTTCAAAAAATTAAGTATAACTTGAGAAATCAACTTCTCAAGTTACCTATGTCAGAAACTGTCATCCAGAACAGTCGACTTTACACCTGTAACTTTTAAGACTTGGTTCTCCTTGAATAGAACCCGTTTTACAAAATGCTTCTAGACATAAGTAGCTTATCTTCCAACTTAAAGATTAAGCCCTCACTCATGCAAAACTTTAAACTGTGCTAGGAGAAATGACTAAAACATTGACTTCGAAATATGCGCCTGTTTTAGGAACCAGTGAACATACTTCACATATGAATGTTCCTACACTTAATTCACTCAGCCTGATTACAATTGGAAGCTAAAACTTTGCACAGAGGTCAAGCAACTCTCAACTTAGACTTGTACAAAAGCATTTCACAATTGATCCACTGTAGAAGGAGAACACGCAGAAACATCGGGCGCAAAACTTTTCATTTACTCAGAAGAAGTACAACTGAGTGATGAGAGCTAACTCAAATTCACTTTCCTCTATCTCATGACTTCTATCTCCCTCATTCTTGACTTCTAATTGTTGCCACATATGCTCTCATACATGCCCCGACTTTTCTCAAGGTATTTATAGATAATTTGTACATAATTCTTACTGAACAAAATGATCTAAGTCATCTATGACTATGCTAATGTACATATGTGTACACTTCTCTTGTCCTCTGAATGTGATCTTCTTCCACTCTTTAGGAATTGATTCTTCCTTCATCATTTGGTCTTCCAAGCCTTCAATTGATGATTGGTCTGCACCAACAGCTCCCCCTCAATCATTAATTGAGGTTTTCTCTATCTTCTTTATACTTGCCATATCTTTGAACCTTTGTAACTTAAGTCCATCCAGACTCTTTGTCATCATATCTGCCACTTGTTCTTTTGTTGGAGTGTATATCACTTCAATCTCTTTATCAAGTACCTTTTCCCTCAAGAAATGATACTGAATCTCTATATGCTTAGTCCTGGCATGAAAAACAGGGTTAGCTGCCAAATACAAAGAACTCATATTGTCTCCAAAAATTATTGGAGTACTATGATCAAACTCAAAACTCTTCATCAAGGTCTTCAACCATATCACTTCTTTTGCAGCTTCTACCATTCCCTTATACTCAGCTTCTGTGGATGATAAAGCAACTGTGTGTTGCTTCTTTGAACACCAAGACACTAACTTGTCTCCAACATAACATAGATATCCATGAGTAGACCTTCTATCATCTGAGTCACCTGCCCAATCTGCATCACTAAACACTTTGATTCTTGTGTCAGAAGTGAAACCATAATACAAACCTTCACTTAGGGTTCCTTTGATATATCTGAGTACCCTTTGGGCTGCAATCCAATGAGTCTTCTTTGGACAATGCATGAATTGTGACAACACACCTACTGCATATGATAGATCTGGCCTTGTCAAGGTAGCATAGATTAAACTACCTACCAAACTCTGATATTTTTTCATGTCATTGAACTCTTCACCTCCATACCTGCTTAATTTATGATTTACCTCCAATGGTGTAGTTGAGATCTTGCAATCTTCCATGTTAAACTTGATTAGAAGATTCTTCAAGTATCTCTCTTGTGAAACATATACTTCATGTTGAGTATACACAATCTGCATTCCTAGAAAATAAGATAAGTTTCCCAAATCACTTATCTTAAACTCCTTCTCTATTTGTCTTTTGAGTTCATTGATTCCTTGAGCATCTGTTCCTGTAACAATAATATCATCAACATAAATACACATGTAAATGTATCCATTTTCACTTGCCTTCACTAGCAAGCTACTATCTGCCTTTGATGCTTGAAATCCACATTCATTCAAGAACTTGACCAATCTGTAATTCCAAGCTCTTGGAGCTTGCTTCAACCCATATAAAGCTCTCTTGAGCTTACACACATAATCTGATCCAATTGATTCCATGAAGCCTTCTGGTTGCTCCATATATACTTCATCTGCAATGTAACCATTTAGAAATGCATTTTTCACATCCAATTGTGATAATTTCCATCCCTTGCAAGCAGCAATAGCAATCAATGTCCTAATTGTAGACATCTTAGCAACAGGACTAAAGGTTTCATCATAATCTACCCCATAAGTTTGGGCATAACCTTTGACCACAAGTCTAGCCTTATATCTAGACACCTTACCATCTGCAAACCTCTTTGTTTTATATACCCACTTACATCCAATGACCTTCTGATTCTTTGGTCTTGGTACTAGTTCCCAAGTTTCATTTTCAAGTAGAGCATCATACTCTTCCTGCATTGCCTTCTCCCAATTCTGTTTACCTTTGGCTTCTTCATAAGTGGTTGGATCTTCTTCTGTTTTCACAATGTAGGCATAATCTTTTGTTGTTAGGAAAGATGTGTCATAGCTATACCTTATAGGTTCTTTCCTTTCCCTTGTAGATCTTCTGATTTCTGCACTTCTTGAAGTTTCAGCCTCATTTGACTCTGGATCAAATCTTGGCCCTTCTTCTACATGATCCTGCACTCTACATCTAGAGTCAACTTCATCAACAATTTCTTCACATACCTTTACTTTTGCCTTTCCTTTTCTTTGAATTTCTTCAACACCTGTATACTCATTTGGTGATCCTGTATACCACATATTTTGCTCATCAAATGTCACATCTTTAGTAACAAGAAATTGCTTTGTGGATGGACTCCACAACCTGTAACCCATCTGTCTATCATCATATCCAATAAACACATACTTCTCTGCTTTTGGTTCTAGCTTATGTCTTAATTGTGAAGGAACATAAGCATAAGCAATACATCCAAATACTTTACAATGATCAAGACTAGGCTTCTTACCCCACCATGCTTCATAAGGGGTTCCTCCATCCAAAGCTTTGCAAGGCAACCTATTCACAAGGTATGTTGCAGTGTTAATGGCTTCTGCCCATAAGTAATTTGGACAATTCTTTTCCTTCATCATGGCTCTTGCAAACTCTACAAGAGTCCTATTCCTCCTTTCTGCTACTCCATTCTGTTGAGGAGAGTACCTGCAAGTCACTTCTCTTTTGATACCTGCATTCCACAAATAATCATCAAACTCTTTTGAGAAATACTCTCCCCCTCCATCTGATCTTAACCTCTTTAGCTTTTGTCCTGTGATCCTTTCTGCATAGACATGAAAATGTTTGAATGTCTTGAAAACTTCTGATTTATCCTTGATTACATACAAAGTAATCCACCTGGTTGCATCATCAACAAACAACACATAATATCTGGATCCATTTATGCTATAGTCCCTTGAGGGACCCCATACATCTGTATGAACCAATTCAAGCATATTTGAATACTTGTACCCTGATTTGTTATAAGAACTCTTATGTGCTTTACCTAATTGACAAGCTTCACACTTGTACACCATATGTTGCCCTTCAATGTTTGGCAATCCAAGCACCACCTGATTCTTTGACATCTCCTTTATAGCTCTCTCATTGAAATGACCTAGCCTCTTATGCCATAGGTCTAATTCAGACACCTTTTGACCTCCATAGGTAAATAGTGCATGTCCCACATTACCTTGGATTTTGAGAGTGAACAATCTTCCTTCCTTTTTACCTGCAATTATGTTTCTATATCCCTGATTTGGATCTTGTACATAAACACCATCATTTGTGAATCTTACCTCATATCCTTTCTCCACAATTTGCCCTACACTTATCAAATTTTTAGGAATAGTAGGAACATAAAGTACCTTGCTCAAAAGTGTACTTCCACTCTTTGTCTTCACTGATCCAATGCTCTCCACTTTATGTTTGGTATTGTCACCTGTCTGAACTGAATGTCCATTCACCCTTGCTTCCATATCAGACATCAAAGATAGATTCCCACTCAGATGGTTACTGCACCCTGAGTCAATATAAAACACTCTTTGATCTTCTCCCATTGATTCATGAGTTGCATTCAAGATAAGAGTCATGTCATCCTTCTGATCTGATGCATAATTGTAATAATTATTGTTGTAGGACTGAGATTGGAAGTTTCTTCCACCTCCTCTACCATATGATGTCCTACCTCCTCTTCCTCTGAAATAGCCTCTTTGGTTTCTGCCTCCTCTACCTCTTTGACTATAATTCTGATTATTGCTTCCACCATTTTGATTATTATACCAACAGTCATTTGCCAAATGATTTGTTCTTCCACAAATCCAACAAGCTTTAGCATTATCTTTGTTCTTACCTCCTCTTCCTTTACCTCTGAAATTTGTCTTCCCTTTTGTGAAGTTAGCTTGATTTGAATTCCCTTCATCATCATTTGATTGCTTTCCTTTGCCATTCTTTTTCTTGTCTTTGGAGTACATAGCTTGACTTGTACTTCTATCATTGTCTCCTTTAAGATCCTGCTCAAAGGTTAGCATATGTCCTAGCAATTGATTAAGGTCAGGAGTAAAGTGATCAAGTGACAACTCTATGGATAATATAAAAGGCTTCCACTTCTCATCACCTCTTAGACCTGTAAGTATTTGTCTTACCAACTTTTCCTCTTCAATATCTTCATCCACTGCTCCCAAGCTATCTGCAATATCTTTCATCCTTGCCACATAATCTGAAATTGATTGTGAGCTCTTCTTCTTGAAGGTTGTGAACTCAGCCCATAGTGAGGACTTCCTTGACTTAGTTGTATTTTGGAAATGCTCTTCCAAGGCATTCCAAACATCTGTGGCACTTTCCAAACCTCTGATGTGAGGTAAAAGATAATCATTTACAGCCATGTAGATGATACTCCTTGCTTGAGCATCCTTTCTCATCCAAGTCTTCAACATTGCAAGTTCTTCCCTAGTAGGAATACTTGGATCTGCAAACTCTGGTTTTTCTTCATCTCCTGTAATAAATGATATGAGATCTTTGCTCATGAGGTGTGCTTCCATCCTCATGGACCATGCTGGATAGTTCTCCCTATCTAGCTTATCAATCTGCAAACTTTCTCCCATCTTGTGTCCACCTGTGTGTTGAAATCTTCAAGCTTTACAAACAATATATGTACCTTTACTTCGAATTGAACTCCTTTTGCCTTTCTTGATGTCAAATAGTCTTCTCCTCAAGCTTTAACTCCAAGCTTTCACTTCTTAGTCCTTCAAGTGTTGAATTTCTTGAATCTGCAGCAGTCGGGATCCTCCTTTTCTTCAAATTGATGTCTCCTGCTCTGATACCACTGATGGAGAATGTTAATCTCCAAAAGAACAACTTACTTTTGTGATTAGAGCACCTATATACCAAAAGTAAGTCAAACACTTCACTAATTTAGAGGATCATTTGCTAATTATCAAAAAATTAACAAATCTGTGAAGAAGATGAAACACAGAAAAGTCTGCTGCACTGTATCTTCACATTGGCCTATCAAACGTGTAAAGTTTTTGATGAAACTTTGTACGAAGTATCTCCTAGAGATTGCGCATCTACTCCAAGTTGAATCTCTTCAAAAAATTAAGTATAACTTGAGAAATCAACTTCTCAAGTTACCTATGTCAGAAACTGTCATCCAGAACAGTCGACTTTACACCTGTAACTTTTAAGACTTGGTTCTCCTTGAATAGAACCCGTTTTACAAAATGCTTCTAGACATAAGTAGCTTATCTTCCAACTTAAAGATTAAGCCCTCACTCATGCAAAACTTTAAACTGTGCTAGGAGAAATGACTAAAACATTGACTTCGAAATATGCGCCTGTTTTAGGAACCAGTGAACATACTTCACATATGAATGTTCCTACACTTAATTCACTCAGCCTGATTACAATTGGAAGCTAAAACTTTGCACAGAGGTCAAGCAACTCTCAACTTAGACTTGTACAAAAGAATTTCACAATTGATCCACTGTAGAAGGAGAACACGCAGAAACATCGGGCGCAAAACTTTTCATTTACTCAGAAGAAGTACAACTGAGTGATGAGAGCTAACTCAAATTCACTTTCCTCTATCTCATGACTTCTATCTCCCTCATTCTTGACTTCTAATTGTTGCCACATATGCTCTCATACATGCCCCGACTTTTCTCAAGGTATTTATAGATAATTTGTACATAATTCTTACTGAACAAAATGATCTAAGTCATCTATGACTATGCTAATGTACATATGTGTACACTTCTCTTGTCCTCTGAATGTGATCTTCTTCCACTCTTTAGGAATTGATTCTTCCTTCATCATTTGGTCTTCCAAGCCTTCAATTGATGATTGGTCTGCACCAACAAGAGAAAGTGATTGATAAAGAAATAGAAGTCATACATACTTCTACAAAAGATCAGATTGCAGACATGTTAACCAAAATCTTGGATGGACCTAAGTTGCAGAGGTTCAAAGACATGGCTGGTATAAAGAAGATGAAGAAGATCATAATTGATGATTGAGGGGAGCTGTTGGTGCAGGACAATCAACAATTGATGATTTGGACAAAGGATTGAAATCAAATAATAAAGCAAAGATCAAATTCTGAGGATTGAAGATTAGTGCATGGTCAGAAGATGAAGAGTTGTATATACATGTACATTAAGCTTAAATTTAGTTCTCTTATAATCTTGTAATGGTGATGAGTTTGTACATATATGCCTATATATACAAGTATAGAGTCGGGAAAAAGTGAGAGGAGAGCTATAGACCAAGTATAGATGAGTAGAGGAAGAATGTATGTGATGAATGAATGAGATTAATCAAATCAGTTGTTTCTTAAGAGAATAGAAGAAAACTTCTAAAATATCAGTCGCGATCTTTTCTGCATCTCTCCTTCTGTGCTTGATCATTTCATAAATATTTTTGTAGATTTATAAGTCTATAGTTAATGCATCTATGGTTAAGTTTTGAGAGTCTAATTGTAATCAGGCTGAGAGAATTGAAGATACGAACATTTACATGTGTAAATGTGAAGAAGTGAAGGATGAACAGGTCCAATCTCGATGGTCAATGTTTTGATCAGATCTCCCTCCATAGTGTAAATTTTTGAGCACGTAAGCACTCATTCTTTAAGTTCAAAGGTAAGCTACTTGTGGCTAAAATCATTTGAATAAATGGTGTCTAATTTAGGAGAACCATGCATTAGAAGTTGCAGGGCTCAAAGTCGACTACAAAGAAGAGCAGTTTTAGACATAGGTACATTGTTTGGAGAAAATCTCAAGATCTGTTGAGTCTTTTGATGTTTTAACTTGGAGAAGGTGCAACACCTTGTACAAAGTTTCATTGAAAAATTTACACATTTGGTTAGTCAATGAATGAATTAAGTGTAGCAGACTTTTCTGAGTAATCAGTTTCTTCACAGTTAACTCAAGTCTTGATAATTTGGCATTGGTCTTCCAAAATTGGTTGAGGTTTAGAGTTTTTCTTGATATAGAGCTGCTCTAGCATCAAGGATAACATTTTCTTTTGGATATTAACAATCTCCATAAGTTGAGTCAGACATTTGATATGAAGGATTTGGGGGATGCCAAACATATTCTTGGCATGCATAGTACTTTTGATAGGAGTCAAAGATTCATATGCTTGTCTCAAAGTGAGTACATATCCAAAGTACTTCACAGGTTCAATATGATGGATGGATATCATTGAGTAGACCTTTACCCACATATGTGAAATTGAGCAAGGATGATTGCCCCAAATCACATCAGGAAAAGGAATTCATGACCAAAAGTCCTTATCAGTCTATTGTTGGTAGTATCATGTATGCTATGGTAGCTACAAGACTAGACATTGCATTTGTAGTGGGTGTTGTGAGCAAGTATATGTCTAATCTTGGCAAGAAACATTGGGAAGTGATCAATATAATTTTGAGATATCTAGGACTAAGGACAAGTTTCTATGCTTAGGTAGAGGGAAAGCATCCATTATTGGTTACATAGATTCTGAGTATGCTAGTTGTGTAGAGAATCATAAGTCTACATCAGGGTACATTTTTCATTTTGTTGGAGGTGTTATCTCTTGGAGATCTCGTTTTCAAGAATGTACAACTATTTCCACCACAGAAGCAGAGTATATTGCAACAAATGAGGCATGTAAGGAAGCATTGTGGCTTTCTCATCTTGCTTGTGATATGGGTCTACCTCAACATGTATCTCGATTGCTCAGTGATAGTCAGAGTACCATTGCTTTGGCTAAGAATCAGGTCTATCATGCAAAGACCAAGCACATTGAGGTGAGGTATGACTTCATTAGAGATTGTTTATGTTGAGAGTGATGGTTGGATGCACTCAGAAAATCAGTTGGTGCTGCAAAACCTGCTTCACACCTGCCCTCTATTCTCTTCAGATATGCTTAGTACACTTGCTTAGCTTCCAAATGACATAAAGAAACCATATATGTACTTTGGAAATGGTTTGGGTAATGATCAAACCAAAACAGATAACTTGGTACTTCAAAAATCAAGAAAAACTTTCTATTCCTGTAGTGATACCTGCTCAGACTTTTACTCAGTGTGACCAGCACACTTAAAACTGGAACAATTCCTTTTGGGAGTATTAAAGTACCTTAGTAAGCTACCAATCACAAGTGGAATCACTTCAATTGATAAACTATGTAGTGAGAAATAAGTTTAGCAAAATTATAATCACCCCCGACTTTTTAGGAACTCTGCAGACACAGACAAGTGTGCACTTCGAAGCGGATTTCTCCCAAATGGCTGAATGAAATCCTCTGAGATTTTGTATGCTTGTAGAAGACCTTGAGCTGGTTCCAATGAGCTATAGATCTCTTGATTTGGTTCAGTAGATCCTTAGATATGCTCCTTTGAAGTTGACAGACTTGGAGAAGTTAACACAGAGAATTAGAAATGAGAAATGTGTGTATATCTATTGATTAATAAGATTGTACAAGCTCAATAGCATGACAAGCATAGCTAATTGAGGTGTAGTGGTGTAGGCTATGGAGTAGCACTAACACACACTCAGTTACAATGAAGATATGCCTCGGGGAGTGAGCTAGAATGAGTGAACTAACCGCGACTTTTTCACTTCATCTTTTATAGGAGTTTTTTTGATCATTTGAATTTGAAATTCAAACTAAGGCTCCCTAGAATCTCTCCTCTAAAAGTAGGGAGATATTCTCTCCATTACAAAATTCAGATTTCCACGACTTTCTCAAGTAGGTGTGGTTACAAATTATTCCAAGTCACAATGACTTTTACAAAGGGATAAAAAGTGAGAACATCTAAGCATATGTTCATATGAGCCTTGCTTCAAGTGAAGCCTTGATAAAGCTTTGTCCAAGCTAGCCTTCCATGGGTCTAATGTTCCAAGCCAATGTGTGAAGGCTTGATATGCACCAACAGTTTAGCCACTGAGCACATTATTCTTGAGAAGGTCCATACTCGAGATAATGTTGTAGATGCTTTGACTATAGAGTGCGCCTCAAAGCATCCAAATGTGGCTTCCTCAGAACCTGCATAAATTGACTTTGAATTCCAACAGTGTTTTCAACCAAAACCAAAAACTGTTTGAGGCACATGGACACTTGGGACTTTGCTTTGAGTGGATATACCCATGCATGCCTGGAAAAATCATCAATGAAAGTCACAAAGTAAAGATAATTTCCAAAAGAAGGTGTCTACATAGGACCATAGACATCACTATGTACAAGCTGTAACTTTTGCGTAGCCCGAACTAAACCATCTTTTGGAAAGGAGGAACGCTGCATTTTGCCCAAAGTACAGCCTTCACAAACATGTTTTTTGGGTGCCTCAAGTTTGGGCAAAGAGGGCACCATTTTAGATTTCTGCAGGCATAGAAAACTAGCAAAATTCAAATGACCAAAGTGTGCATGCCAAAGCTTTGCATTTGACATAGCCTGAGAATCATGTACTACACATGCCAAATCATTTATAGATCTTTCATAGTCTATGAGCTTATACAACCCACAACATAAAATGCCAGAAGCAATAATCACATTGCCATATCACAGATCATGAACTGTACATCTGTCATCAAAAAATTTCACAACCAAGCCAATCTTGGCGAATGCAGAAACTGATAACAGATTTTTCTTGATCCCTAGCACAAACAAAGCATCTGACAAAGAACTACCACCAACAGTAGTCAAAATGATCTCACCAACTCCCATAACAGGATAAGAGGAGTTGTTGGCGCATGTAACAATATTCCTTGTAGGGGCAGGCTCGAGTGAAGAGAAGAAACTGCACTGTGATGTATATGTTTGGTCACCCCATTGTCACAGTACCAAACATCCAAGTCTACTGCAAACATGCACTGCTCATGAGAAGATGGGTCAAAACTACAAACAATATTAAACGCTCATTCTTCTTCCTGCACAAGATTATCCGACTCCATTTTTGGTGTAGAGGCTTTTGCAACAACCATTCTAGCCTCTTTGTTCTTTGCCTCTTTAGCAGCCAGTTTTGGACAGCTCTTTATGATATGATCATTTCCTTTACAGTACTTGCAAAACAATTTCTGCTTTTCTGATTTCTTTTCATCTTTTTCTTCCCTCTTCGATTGTGCAAAATTAGCATATTTTTGCTTACTAGTTGAAGAGCTCCATTTTCCTTTGCCGTTCTGACTAGCCAGGAAATCTTGATCTGCAATACGCATAATGGACCTATTCTGCCTAGATTGATCCTCCTACAACACAAGAGAGACTAACTCCTTAAATGACAAGGCATTTGGATTTCCTTTCATCATCAACCGAAGAGTAGAAGAAAAACTTTGATATCAATAAGGAAGACCATTCAAAACGGTCTACACAAGTGAGCTATCTAGTATAACCTCATCACTAGAAATCAATTGTTCCTTCAAGTCTTTGATCTTTGTTAGAAAAATGTCCATAGAATCACCTTCATTCACTTGCTCACTCTCCAACTGTTTTCGGAGGTAAGCAACATGAGCCTCATTTCTAGCTTGGTACAATGTGGTAAGTGTATCCCAAGCATCCTTCGTTGTTCCACAAGAGCGAATGTGAGGAATAATGGCACATTTGACAGACAAAGCTATCAATGCATGTCCTGGGCATCTCTGCCATCCCAACGAATTTTCTCTATAGTAGGTGCAGCAGAAACCCCATCACAAACAGGAATATGCAAAATATCATCATCTTTGACACCTTCTGCATCAATTTCAGTACATGTAGTTGTAACAGTTGCAGGTGTGATAGGACATTTTTCAACACCCTGCACGATGTTCCACAATCCTTTTGCAACCAATACATGTCGCATCATATAAGCCCACAAGGGGTAGTTGGTACCATCCAACGTATCCTCAACAACCAACATACGAAATACATCACTGCTTTTAGCCATGGCCGGTGACTAAAATACCTTGATTCAAAAAATTGAACGTATCTCAAAAAGTTGAACAGAAGTTCCAAGACAAGTTCTGCTAAACCTATAGAAGACTTCGAGATGCTTATAGTAGCGAACCGAAGCAGGTATATACCTTTGGAACAAGAGGATGAAATAGCCTACACAAGCGCTGTGATAGTGCGTTCGGAGGCTGAAACGAGCTCAGATCGTGATTTCGGCACCACTGAGTGAAGATGTTTTGATCTCTGAAACACATTGAGTATGCTCACCAAATTTGGTGTGAATCTGAGACTGCAATCGGAGAGGTGTAGATGACGCCCTAGATGAAGCGGCCACCTACTCTGATACCCATTTTTGGAGTTAGATGTATGTGCAAGCATGCGAACAACACAAGGAAGAAGAAGAAACTTGGAGCACAACACAAAATACTGAATGTATTTCTACGGAATGTATAAAGATAAGTAGCCCATATATACAAGTCAGGGGAAAAAAACCTCCTAAAGAGGGAAAAAAGTGCCCCGACGGTCCTAGAGTGTTCACACACATCACTAGCTAAATATATCAACAACCACTTCATGTCATTTTGTAGAGATTGAAGAGCTTACCCCATAGCTCTATCATTCTACTCCTCTTGTGCAAATATTCATTGCCAATGTGGTTGTAATCATATGTGAATCTATACATTCATCATTCTCTACTTCTCTGTTTTGTTCTCTGCTCAGAGCACTAACTTTAGAAGCTCATATCTCGAGCTCTACTCAACCATTTTCAGAGTTTTAAGGTGTGTTGTATTGCTCTATAAGTCTAGTTTCTGATGTAAAATTTCATGTCATTCAATTTATACTTTAAGAGAATTCTACATTTTACTGCTCACTGGTCTATCTCTATAGAGCCCCGAGAATGGTGGGCATGTTTGAGATGTTGATGAATCTTGTTCTCAGTGCTTAGTTGATCATTTGAAGTGTTTTAACTTGGATTGGGAAGCTTCTATTTGCTATGCCCAGAAGGAATTTATCTAATTCCTACAAGATTAAGAGCACTATTCATTTTTTCTAGCAAGTGTATGTTCAAAAATAGCAAGTTTTGGGAGCTAGCCATTTTGCAACTAGTCTGTCTTGACTTAAACTTTTGAGATACATGTTCTAAAGTACTTGGCTGATATTTTGGTGGATTTAGGAAGCTTAAAGGATCTACTAATAAACTCTGAAGTCTCAGTTGACTGGTGTGAATCTAGTTGTAGCAGCACCAACTCATCTTCGGATTGCATCCACCATCTCTCTTCACAGTGGTATCAGAGCATAATCAAGCAACATGGGAGATGGATTTCCATCAACAATTGAAAAATTAGATCGAAACAACTACCCAGCATGGTCTCTAAGGATGGAGGCTTACCTTCAAGGGAGGAATCTATATGGATTCATATCTGGAGATGAATCAATGCCAACCATGAGGAACAAAGGGAAACCATCACATGAAGAAGTGGAAAGACTTTCAAATTGGTGTTCGAAGAATGCACTTGCAAGGTCCTATATTCTAAACTCAATCTCTTATTTTCTTTTAACTCATGTCAAGGGATGCAAGACATCAAGAGAGACCTGGAATGCACTTGCTTCTTTCTTCTTCTCCAATACTCGAGCAAGGAAGAACCAATTGTGGATGGAGTTCACAACAGTGAAGAAAAGCCGGAAGCAAAGTGTGATTGATTATGTCACAAAGATGAAGGAGATTTCCGACCAACTTGGAAGCATTGGAGAGGTAATTGAAGAGGAGAAAATCATTAGACAAATCATAAATGGAATCAAAGCGGATGAAAAGTGGGAGTCATTCACAACAACCATGGATTTATATATGGATATGCATGTACCCAACCTCAACACACTCATGGGCCAACTCTTCACTCATGAAGCAAATATTAGCAAAGGTGGTGAGTCCGTAAGAGGTAATCAAACTTCTGCCTTATATTCTGATAAAGGTAAGGTCAAGGACAAGTTAAAGAATAGGAGGAATGAAGATGAAGGTAGCTCTTTCCAAGCAAACTTCATACGTAGAGGAAGATCTAGAGGAAGAGGCAGAGGTGGAAAGCAAAGTAGGGGGAGATTCCAATCATCTCAACCTTGCAATATATGTGGCGTATCTAATCATACTACTGAAGAATGTTTCAAAAACTCGAGGAACTCAAGTGGAAGAGGACTCAATAGAGGTGGCTATGGATCAAATAGAGGCAAATACAATGGAGGCTACAACAACAACTGCCACAACAACAACTGCTACAACAACAACTGCTACAACAACAACTGCTACAACAACAATTACAATAACAACAACAACTATCAAAGTGGCCATAGAGGAAGAAGAGCCTAAAATAACTATGTAGAGGACCAAAGTCAAGAAGATTCATTATTGATTATGAATCTATCAGTAAAGAAGGGTAAGGATTATAATCACATCTTTTACATTGATTCGGGATGCTCAAACCATGTAGTAGGAAATGCAGCTTTACTTTCTGATTTGGAAGATCCTCAGAATAATTTGTTTAGCTATGGATCTCAAACTCTCACAGAGTTGGAGATATGGCACAAAAGGCTTGCTCACATTGGTGATAGGACACTTAAACAAATTTGTAGGGACCAAAGTGTTCTTGGTTTGCCTAATATCACAAGGCAACACATGATTTATAAGTGTGAAGCTTGTCAACTCGGCAAGGCTCATAGACAACCTTTCAATAAGAAAGGGATATATGTATCAAAATCCTTTGAATCTAGTGCACATGGATGTGTGGGGTCCAAGTAAGGAGCCATCTATATTAGGCTCAAGATATTATGTGTATTTCAGAGATGATTGTAGCAGGTGGACCATTCTGTTTTTCATGAAGCGGATGAAGTTTTTAATTTCTTTAAGAAGTATGTTGCTCTTGTTGAAAACCAAACAGGTAGCACTTTGAAAAGACTCATCAGATGGTGGAGGAGAATACTTCTCTTTTAAATTTGATGCCTTCTTGCATGAAAGAGGCATTAAAAGGGAAGTCACTACAAGGCATACACTTGAACTCAATGGTGTAATGGAGAGGAGAAACAGAGCTATTGTTGAAGCTACAAGGTCCATGCTCAATGAAAAGGGATTGCCAAGCTACCTATGGGCAGAGGCTATGTCTACAGCCACATATCTCATAAATAGACTTCCATGGAAGTCACAAGATGGAACCACTCCATATGAAGTATGGAATGGAAGAATACATAGTCTAGAGCATTGTAAAATTTTTGGATGCTTAGCCTATGCTCACATTCCTTCTCAAGTAAGAGGGAAATTGGATCCCAAAGTAGAGAAGTGCATATTCATTGGTTATGAACAAAACCAAAAAGGATATAGATTGTACAATCCAACTAATGAAGGATTTTCTGTGAGTAGAGATGTATTTTTTGATGAGAACAAACCATGGTTTGATGATGACAGGAAAGTGAAGCTGCCTTATGACTTGGATGAAGATTTTTCATCACTTCAACCAAAGGATCCAAAGCAAATGGAAGAAAGTGATTCGGAGATTGAACTAGAAGTCTTGGAAAGACTAAAGCTATGGAAGAGCAAAGGTATAGCAAAGATGTAGGATGCTACATATGGACCTGAGAGCTCACATCAACCACTTAGAAGGTCTTCAAGAGAGAAGAAGAAACCAGAGATGTTTGGTTATGATACTTCTTTGGTCACCAAGCACTCAATCTACAAAGGATTCAACCAATGAAGAACCTACCACATTGGAAGAAACACAAAGCAAGAAAGCTTAGAGAAATGCAATGGATGAAGAAATGGAAGCCTTGAAGGAGAATGACACTTGGGAGCTTGTACCTAACAAGCCATCTATGAAGGTAATTGGACCTCGATGGATATACAACATCAAGAGGAATCCAGATGGAAGTATAAATAGACATAAAGCAAGGTTAGTTGCTAAAGGATTTGCTCGAACCCACGATATTGATTATGAGGAGACTTTCTCTCCTGTTGGAAAAATGCCTACGATTAGGGTTATCATTAGTCTTGCTGCATCTAGAAATTGGAAGCTCTATCAACTTGATGTAAAGAATGCTTTCTTAAATGGATGGATTTCTGAGGAAGTCTATATGGCACAACCTCCTGGATATGAGAATGCACATCATCCTAACTATGTATGCAAATTAAAGAAAGCCTTGTATGGATTGAAGCAAGCTCCGAGAGCTTGGAATTTCAGATTGGTGACTTATTTGTAGGACCAAGGATTCAAAGCTAGCAAGGCGGATTCCTCTTTGTTCATAAAGAGGAATGGATATGAAGTGATCTATTTATGTGTGTATGTTGATGATATTATTATCATACGCAATGATTTTGAAGGAATCAAATAGGTAAACACTCAAATGAAGGAGGAGTTCAAAATAAGTGACCTCAGACCACTCACTTATTTTCTTGGATTGGATTTAATCTACACAGATTGAGGTATATACATAACACAAAGGAAGTATGTGCATGACATGCTCATCAAGTTCAAGATGAAAAATACCAAGTGTGCAGGTACACCTATGGAGCAAAATCATAAGCTTAGTTCTTATGAAGGAGAGCCAATTGAAGACATCACAAGCTATCAAAGCTTGGTCGGAAGCTTGAACTATGCAACACTCACAAGGTTGGATATATGCTATAGTGTTAGCATATTGAATCAGTTTATGCATAAGCCACGAAGACCACACATGGAAGCGGCCAAGAGAGTGCTCAAGTACCTAAAGGGGACTATGAATGAAGGTTTGTTTTATCCATTTACTTTAGATATTGAGCTAAAGGTCTACTCAGATGTAGATTGGGCCGGATCTAGAGATGATAGAAGAAGCACATCCAGGTATGTATCATTTGCAGGTTCAAAAATCATTTATTGGTCATCCAAGAAGCAACCAACCATGGCATTATCTTCTAATGAAGCCGAGCATAGAGTTTTGGCTAATGCAACTCAAGAAATCATGTGGTTAAAGTCTTTGTACACAGATCTTGGACTTCATTCTTCAACAACTCACATTTTTTGTGACAACACAAGCTCACTACATCTTGCAGCTAATCCGGTATACCATGCTAGAACCAAGCATATTGAAGTCCACTACCATTATGTAAGGGAGAAGCTAATGAGCAAGGATATTCAACTATCCTATGTCTCTACAGATATGCAATGTGCAGACATGTTGACTAAAGCTCTTGATGGTACAAAGTTAAGTAGATTCAAGTTGATGATTGGCTTGTAGGAAATCAAGGACAATTGCATTAGGGGAAAAAATGAACCCTGCATGGGCCTTGTAAGGATCCCTAATTTTTAGGGATTAAGCTTAATTCTGTTCTTGTTTAAGGGGACAAAGTGCATTTAATAGGGTACTTTTTAGTAGGCTAGAGTAGGCCTTTTTTAGGCTTCAGTAGGCCTCTCTCTTTCTTCTTCTAGAGAGAGAGAAAGAGAATCTACTTTCCACATCATCAAACTCGTACATGTATTTGAATAAAAAAATGAGGTTTTTTAAAAAGTCTCATTTTTAGTGTATATTTACTCAAAAGGGCCTATTTTTTAATATATATGTCAGAAGTCACTTTTTTGGGCCCATTTTTTGAAGTTTCTTTTAGAAAAAGTATAATTTTCAAACTCCCTCCAAAAGTAAGTGCCAGATCATCAAATCCGTGACTATGCTTCCCCCAAAAAATGACTTTTTTCAAATTTCATCATTTTCAGCCATACACAGTGGAAAAATACACTTTAACCCATACACATACAAGAAAACACATTTTTTGAGCAAAACATATGCTTTAGAGTCCCTTCCAACCAATTCTTCATCTTTGTTTTTGATATTGCTGGTCATTAGCAAAGATGGTGTTGACATGTATCACAAACTTCATAGTAGAATGTCCTCATGCTCCTGCATCAACAAGTATCCATGTTCGCGTGCCTAGAGAGTTTGCTCCAAATACATGATGCAACAATGATGCCAATTCTCAAAATGAATGTCGTGCAGCTGGAGAAAAAAGTATTGATCTTTGGACTCATGGTTCACTATATCCTCTTGATCCAATATCTTCATACCATCCAACATTCCATAACCTCTCAACTTTACTTCAGTTCATTGGTGTGGGTGAAGCTGGACTATTAGGTTACTGCAAGCGATTATCTACACATTCACTTGCTACTGCTAAGTATTGGTTCCAACAATATCACATCCATCATATGAGGGTGATCACTTTAGAAAGCACAATCATATCTTTACAAAAACAACTTGCAGATTTGGAATAGGATATTGAAGCAAAACAAAGCACAATTTCAAAGCTAACTGCCAATCTCCAGTAGTTGAAAGACACTCCACTTGGTATGAGACATAGGAAAAGAGCATTGTCATCCTTTGAAGCTCTTTCAAAAGGTGGCGGAGCACGCAAACGACGTATATATGCAACAAGGTGAGTGTTTGTTTTACTTTTATATGTTTTAATGAAGACTTGTAATGGAATCTTTCATTGTGTAGGTCGTTTATTCAAGACATAACTACTTCATCAACAACACAAGACCAATTCAAGCTCATGAATAGTTGTATAAACACCAAAGAAATCACTTCTACTTTAGACTCACCCATAGGAAAGTGTATTAGAGTTGTTGTTGAAGCTGAGTTTTCAAAGAAGTTAAAAAACCTTATCACACTGCAAGATGTGCACGCAATATGTGACGAAGTGGGCATCAATAGAAATGGGTATACTACAATGTACACCCTTCTCAGGCAAGCCTTACAATCACAAGGTATTTCTCAGAGTATATTTCCATGCCCATATAAAGTGTCTATCAATAAAAAAACTTCAAATGAGGATGTGACTTGTACTATTGGACAATATTTATTCATAGAAGACACTATGCCTGCCTCTGTTTATCATCCAAATATTCCGAAGAAGCAATCAAAAATCCTATCTACACAAGGATTTACTTACACTAAATTCAACAATATATTTGTGGATCTTCAGAAGCTTCAACAAGCAATGGTTCACTTTTATAGTTCAACAATCAAAGGTACCCCTACTACATTTTATTTGGTGTTGAAGTTTATTGCATTCAAGTGTCATATTAAGATAATATTTTCTCTTTTGTGCAGACTGTAATGTTAAGTTAAAGTTCATACTAAAGCCTGATGAGTGTCAAATCATAAAGGGTCGGCGACTAGAAAGGTTGAGTGTGATGCTAATGAATGAAGTTATGGACCATGCAATGAGTGATGAAACTTTAGGAGGGAGGGACCATTTGACTTATAGTGTGCAATCAGAGAGAGATATCTGGTGGTTAGGTGCTATAGAAGTTCCCAAAGAAACAAACAATGTTATTTCGTGGATTTTTAGTAGGACTCCATGGGTTACAGAAGTAATCTCTTCTCAAATACATGGGCAAAAGCTTTTTGTAGATGATATAGGTGATTTTGAGGTAGAATGGAATTTGGGTGGAGAAGTTAAGAGTATAAAATGCATGTTAGGTTGTAAACAAGGAGCATCTTCTCTCTATCCTTGCCTATATTGTACACAAGGTTACAAAGGATCTAAGAGATAGTCTAAACGTGCAAGGGCATTGATGAGAGTTTATGACTCTGAAGAAATTGATGAAACAGACTCATCGAATCATAGGGAATGGGAGATATCACTTTTGAGGTGTCCAATGTTACAGGAACCGACTCGTGATAAAATAAGCAATGATTGGAACCCCATTATTCCATTTCCATTAGTCAATGTTCACTTCTGTTCTTTACATGCATTCATGAGGATCTTTGATAGGCTTTTGAAGCTCCATGTTGAATATGCATTTTCAATGAAACCACTAGAGAGGTCTACAATAGCAGTCCAAAAAATAAAAGATCTTTTGAATTCTATAGGTTGTCATGGTGGCCACGTATCTTTAGTTGTTAAGAAGTATGGTGAGTCTTAAGAGATTTTACAACAAGTTTCAATGATTGGGAAGAAGGCAAGACGTTTCTTTAAAAGAGATGTGAACAGTCAAGATGATGGGAAATGGGAGCTTTGGAAGGATCCTTGTTCAATTACAACAGGCAATGATAGTCAGGTTGATCTCATTAACAAGCGAAAGAAGGTTTGGTCATTGTTCGATCAATTGTTACATTTGATGTGTTTGGTTTCCACTAATGCTTCACAACGAGAATTATTCCAAGTGACTTTGAAGGAGTTTACAGAGTCATTCATCTTATCTTGGGGAGAAAGCAACATTACACATTACATAGTAAGTTCCGCTTACATTTTTTTATTTGGTCTTAAACACTATGTGTATATCTTATTGACGAGATCATAGCATATTCTTTTTTCACATGGAGCATATTTTATGAATCTATATGGTTCACTGGACATTTTTAGTACACAAGGAATGGAGAAGTCACATTACAGGGCTAGAGGTGTTTACTTTAAAAACACTCGTCATGGGGGTGGTCTACTCCAATCAAACTATTTAGAAGAAATGTTCAATTGGTTTTTTCATGCGACATTCGCTAGAAAATATGTAATGGAATGAGCATGTGAGTCACGAATAGCAAAGATTACACGAAAGCTATAACATGATATTGCAAGAGAGAAGTGGATGTCATCGTCAGGACCCGTACATCATGCCCAATGGCATGCACAAAGAGTCCATGAGGGTTCTGCTTGCAAATAGTTTCCAAACTCTTAAAATGCATTATTCTTTTCAAGGTTTTTATAACTCCATTCACTTCAAGTAAAACTTCAGTGTTTTTGTAAATATACTTTTAATGTCTTAAAACTAATTTTTATCCATTCAAATGTGAACATGACAATTCTTAAGTGAAAAACCTATAAATAGAGGTGTCCTTCCTCATTTTACCACTTTACAACCCAAGAGAATGGCACCCACAAAGCAGACTGCTAGAAAGGATCATGTCCTCTACCCTAGTCATGTGCAAGGTACTCAGCACCCAACATGGATGACACCCCACAAGAAGCCTCGAACCACAAGCCACTCTTCTAGACAAAACTCGGGTGCAGGGACACAATCTGGTAGCATTCCATCACGGGGGGATGAAGCTTCACAAGAGAGAGATGTATCACAAGAAATAGATTATTCCCCTCCCGCATCTGATGATGAGCCCCCAGTCAGGACACCACTCAAGGCAAGGCCCAAACAACGAAGACATATGCAAGTTGTGATTGAGATGTAAAATTTATCGAGTTCCTCAGATGAAGAAAGTATAAACGAGCCACCATGGAACAATGATGATATCCCCATGAACCATTGAGCAACACAAGGAGGCAAGTCACTCCCCCCAAGACAAGGACAAAGACCAACCGATGAAGAAAGAGAGCAAAGTCGGGTAGAGGAAGTAAATGATGAGACAGGACCATCTAGGCATGCTCCAAGAATAAAGAAGAACTACCAAGCACGTCGTAGACCACAACGACCACAACCCAACATCCCCCCAAATGCAAGAGCACCACAAAGGCGCAGAAAGCAAACCAGAGCCTTTGAAGAGATTCGACTCTATCAATAGTCTGTGGAGCTTCTTATTCCATGAATGTCATTTGCAAGAGTTGTGAAGGAAGAGATCCAATGCTATTGCGTTGGACTTCGCATCCAAGGGATAGCCATTGAAGCCCTTCAAGAAGCTGCAGAGGCATATCTTATATCAATGTTGGAGGACTCTAACCTGTGTGCCATCCATGCAAAGAGAGTGACAATACAACCTAAAGATTTGCAGCTAGCTAGGAGAATTAGAGGGAATAACCCTTAAAAAAATTTGTACTCCTTTGTTTGGAGAACCTTTTGTATATCCCATATGATGAATATTTTGTAAAATCCCAAATGATGAATATAATCTTTGTCTTCTTATATTTGCTCTCCCAAGTGTTTATCTCTTAGTGTACATGTTTTGAAGTTTATTTCTCCTATGTTTCTAGGTGTCTTTTTCCAGTACCTCTTTGAAGTGTTTTTCATAGTTGTATCATTCTTTTTTCTATAATTCTTGTAAGTGGTAATGCTATTTAATGCATTTCATGGCTTAGAAATGCCAAAAAAAGGCCTGCCACAGAAACGCGGGGATGGGCCCTGCAAACGTTTTGCAAGGCCTATCCTCGCGTTTCTGTGGCAAGCTTTTTTTTGGCATTTCCAAGCCATGAAAACACATGCCATGCACATTGAGGCATATAATTGGCCTTAGATAGAGTGCACTGCATGCTAACCCTCTGACCAATAGCTAAAGAATGTTTATGAACATACATGTACTTATTTATTGCTGCACGCTTATATGCACCCAGAGGAGTCTTAACTTTCTCTAATTATTGCACATAAGATTGGTCTTCCACAATTCCCCAAGTGAAGGTGCTAATTGAGGGACATAGACTTGCAATATAGGGAACCTAGTGCATAGGATGGCGTAGGAATGCAAAAAAAAGGCCTGCCACAGTAACGTGAGGATGGGCCCTGCAAAACTTTGCAGGGCCCATCCCCGCGTTTCTGTGGCAGGCCTTTTTTTTTTGCATTCCTAGGCCATCCCATGCATTGTTGGCAACAAAAATAACAAGATTGATTGGGAAAAGACTGATTACAGTATGCAAAAATTAACCCATTGTCAAAAACATAAAGACTGCACATGGAAATTGGAAAAACAATAATTGGTATTATAAAGTTTTTACAATTGGCTCTTGGCCTTGAGCCTCTCCACTACATTCTTTCTTCTCTGAAAAGACAGTGGCCATTGGTAAGTCAAAACTGATTGGGATATTAACTGAGGGTCTGTCAATCCAAGACCCAAAGCTATTCCTATTTGACCTAATATTTTTCCTCTAAAGTTAACTCCTAGGGTAGTAAGGGCAAGGGACTTCCTAACTAGAAATATACAATTGGTCCCTTGCATTATTGTAGATAGGCACAAAACTTTTCTCAAGGCCTTCAGACACCAATTCATGAAGTGTCCTTGAGAAGAAAAGTCCTTGTGGATTATGGCAAAATCTTCCTTTGGCAATTTTCCAATGTAATGTGCCAAGGAAGAGCCATGGCCCCGAGAAACACGGTCACCACCACTCCTGGCTGCAAATTTATCCACTTCAATTGTTTAGACAATCATAAAATTAAATAGATACATGTTGTATGAATATGAGACAACCATAAATGTCATTAGAGACTTACATCTTGAAGCCTATCTTCATCCTCTCCTCTTCCCATTGCATCTAGTGGAATCGATGAATGGGCCATGCCACTTTGCTCCTCAATAGGGGATGTTGGAATCTTCTTCTCCAAAATTCTTTCCCTTTCTGCGGCTAGATATTCTTCAGTGGCATCTTGGTTGGCATGGCTCAAAATCTCTTCACACACAAATGCAATGGTGTCCGCAACTGAGTCACCAAGTGGAATTGTTGCCTTTTCGATAATGTCATAAGTGTGGTCCATGCGAACATCCGAGGTTGAACAGAAAATACTAAGGCATTCGTCGAGGCATAGACCGAATGCCTTCTCAAAATCGTGCAGGAATAAAAATTCCTCTCCGTAGACAAGTACAACTGAAAACATTTCCATCTCTACCTCTGGTAGAGTGGGTTCCATAGGGTTTAAGTTGGAGGGTGGACTATTTTGTGTACTGGCTTCCTTTAATTTGTCCACTACTCCTTGAGGAAATTCTCTGGAAATTTTTTGACTCTCTTCTAATAAGTTTAGAGCTTCTGTCTGGGGTTCCTTCTTGTCATCTACAAAACCCCCAATAACAAGATGGGGTAGGTCCATGGGTGAAGGTTCGGGCTCCTCATTGACAAAAAAGATGGTTGTTGCTACGTAGGAAAGATGTTTTCTTCCCATTTTCCTTTTCTTATTTAATTGTTTAATTATGGGCACTGTGTCATCTAACAGGTGCCCTGAACTCTCAGCAACAGCCATGAAACGCTTTAAGTGCTTCACAAATGCCTCATCTCCTTTATGAATGTAGAAAAGCAGGTCACAGGGGACCCATTTACACTCATATGCTTGAATATCTATGGCATATCTTAATATATAGAATTCCATAAATTTTGTGATCTCATCGATCACATCAGAGTTCATGGCTATTGGCCCTTCAAGATTAGGGACTCTACAGACTAGGTCATACAAATCCGTATGACCATTGTAGTCTGTAGTATCTAAAAACTCCATGAATAGATCTCAAGGAGATTTCATGGGAGTGGAAGTGCTAGCAGCCATTGCTTGCGCTCGAGAATTCTACTGGCTTGTCTGTGCTTTCTATCTCTTTGAGAGTGCAAATGTGAGAAATGAGCACATAGAACCCATTTTTATAGCAGTTTTAAGTTTTTAAACTGACTAGGCCCACTTTTAAAAGTATAGAATAAAGAAGTGCAATTTCAAAAAATGTGTTTCTGATGAAAAAATAATGCACAGAAAAAAACATGAGCAACCACATTTCAACTTAGTGAACAAACTTTTTGACATTCCAAAATTTTTTAAATTACCATTGCAGAGAAGAAGGTATATACAATATCTAACATGAATAGATTGTCCTACTTTTTACAAGGTTCTTGAAAGTGCAAAAACCATGAGATACAATGACTAGGGCCCAAGAAGTGACATTATCAGGTTGCAAAAGAACTATGACGATGAGAGTTCAGTTCCATCTTTGCTCCAATCTACAGGGACTTTCATTTTGTATTCCATTCTTCTGCTCACCTGTACTCAATTTGCAAGAAATTGAAGTCATTAAAGTAAAATAAACAATAATGAAAAGATTACTTTAACAAAAGCACGAAACATTTCTCACCTTATGTCCTTGAATTTTTAATTTGGATTGAGTTAGTCCTTCAAACCCCATAATCATCAAGTGTTCTCTCAGGTTAGCCAAGGTCCAATGATTATTCACTAAAATAGTTTATGTTTCATTATTGGGCAATCTAAGCTTTATTTCAAATGAATGTAAATATCCCTCTGGACTTTGAAATGGTATCCATTTCCCAAGTTTGCACATCCAACGATCATAGTAGAATCTGATGTATAATGAAGTATGTTGTTTCAAATATCGAAATCCTATACCTGTTCCACCTATTTTACAAAGATATTTATCACCTTGTGCAATTCCTTCTATCAAACCCCAATTTTCACCAAGAAGACTTTGGACTTGCTCATATGTGATATCTTTACACATGAACATGGTGGAAGTCTCTTGGAATGAGAATCCTTGGAATAAATATACAAAAAAATGAATGGGAAAAGACCAATGCAAACCTACAGACCTAGACACTTTTGTGAATTTCAAAGAGTTATGTATATCCATTACCATCTTTTGCTTCAAAGATGATACGAACCATATATCAGGTTTTGGCCACTCCAAGCTAAGAAGAGAATGTACTTCAATTCTCTCTAACCTTCCAACACCATTCATCGTAGAGGGTACAACATATCTATGTGTGTAAAAGAAAACTCTATCATGGTAAAGTTGAGCAGGAGATATTTCTGGAAAGACTAGTGCACCATGCAATGCCTGGAAAGTACCCGTAAGACTATGAAGTGGTTGCTCTTCCACCAAAGTAGAAGGAAACATATCTGAAACAAACAAAAACATATCTAAATAGTTCAGAAATATATCCGACACAAGAAAACATGAAATATTGTACAATAATACTTACAATTCACAGGATATCTTATTCTACTAGAGTTTTCAAGTTTCATAGTTTCCATTGTAAAAACATGTTGTACAATAACAACCATCCCATTGTCTTTGTGCTTCTTGAAGCCAAGTAACTTTCCCTTCCAATGAAGATCTAAGTTTCCATGATCTCTAACTTGATGAGGCCCAACTCTAGAGGGTTGCATGTACACCCATGTGCCTTTGGAGTACTCATGTGATAGCCACTGTCCATCAGTGGCTTTGATATTGTGATATCTTAATGTGAGGATTTCATTTTTCGGCCGCCTAGAAGCTTTAGCTATTGCCATTGAAGCTAAAGGTCTTCACGCTAGAACAGTAATTCGAGATAGGAGATGCAGGTAGGTTGGAGTGTAGAAACAGGAGCTTCATGTTGGGAGTGATGGTTGGATGCACTCAGAAGATTGAGTAGATGCTGCTAATCCTGCTTTGCACCAGCCCTCAGTGACTCCAGATAGGATTAGTAGACTCCTTGAGCTTCCAAATGATACCAAAATATGCTATATGTACTTTGGAAAAGGTTTGAGTAATGATTAGATCAAAACAGATAAGTTTGCACTTCACTAGACTTGAAAACTTTCTATTTTGGTCTTGATACCTGCTCAGTCTTTCACTCAGTGTGACCAGCACATTGAAAATTGATCTAATTCCTTCTGGACATATTAAATTAGCTTAACAAGCTACCATTTGCAAGTGGAATGAGAAGAAATGATAAACTACTCACTGAGAAATCACTTTAGCAAAATAAAGTTTACCCCCGATATTTTAGGAGCTTTGCAGACATAGACCAGTGAGCACCTCGACTGAGATTTCTCTGTAATGGCTGATCCAATGACCTTGAAATTTTGTAGCTGTATAGTACACTTTGAGCTGAATCCAATGTGCTTTGAATCACTTAATTTGGTTCAGTAGATCCCGAGATATGCTCATTTGAAGTTGACAGACTTGGAGAAGAAGACTCAAAGACAACAGAGATAGTGAATGTGTATACTTCTATTGATTAATGTGTTTGTACAATCTCATTAGCTTGACAAGCATAGCTAAATGAGGTGTGGTGGTGTAGGCTATGAAGTAGCTCTATCACACACTGAGTTACAACAGTAGAATGCCTCGGGGAGTGAGCTCAATTGGACTAACTAACCCGCAAGTTTTTCCTTCACTTTTTATATGAGTTGGAAGTTAATTTGAATTTCAAATTCAAACTAAGGCTCCCTAGAATCTCTCCTCTAAAAGTAGGGAGATATTCTCTCCACTAAAACATTCTCTTTTCCACGACTAATCAGGTAGGTAAGTGATTACATGAGATGCCAAGTCATATAGACTTTTACAAGGGGTAAAAAGATAATAAGTCATAGGTATGGGTTCCTATGCCCTTTCCTTCAAGTAAGGCCTTGATGAAATTTGTCCAAGCTAATCTTCCAAGGTTCCAAGCCAATGTGTGAAGGCTTGAAATGTACCAAGAGCTCTCCCTCAAGCCAAGCACTTTGGCTTAAGTCTTCATCTTTAGTCTTCAATCACTTCCTGCAATCCAATCATGGATTTAAATCTGCATAGCTTGTTTCCATCCAATGCTTTAGTGAGCAAATCTGCACATTGCATATTAGTAGACACATATGTCAATTGAATGTCTTTACTAAGCAACTTCTCTCTCACATAGTGGTAATGAACCTCTATGTGTTTGGTTCTAGCATGATATATTGGATTAGCTGCAAGGTGAAGAGAGCTAGTGTTATCTCCAAAGATAATTGGAGGTCTAGTGTATAGACCTAACTCTGTATATAGAAGTTTCAACCAGATAGCTTCTTGAGTGGCATTGGCAAGCCCTCTATACTCTGCTTTAGTGGATGACAATGCCACTGTAGGTTGTTTCTTGGCTATGTAACCTGATGTGCTCCTCCTATCATCCTTGCATCCTGCCCAATCTGCATCTGAATACACTTTAATGTCAATATCTGATGTATAAGGAAAGTACAAACCATGGTTCTGAGTTCCCTTCAAATACTTCAAGATCTTCTTTGCTGCCTCTAAGTGAGGTACCCTTGGTTTGTGCATGAATTGACTAAGCACACTAACTCCATATGCTATGTCAATTCTTGTCAAGGTAGCATAATTCAAACTACCTACCATACTTTGATATCCTGTAATGTCTTGTATTTCATCTCCTTCATGAGCACTTAGCTTTAGGTTGACCTCCATTGGAGTAGTAGATACTTTAGCATCCTGCAAACCAAACTTCTTGACCATATCCTGTACATACTTCTTTTGAGTGATATATATACCTGAGTTGGTGTAGACTAACTCAAGACCTAAGAAGTACTTTAATAATCCAAGATCACTAATCTTGAATTCTTTCATCATCTGTCCTTTGATGTGTCTAATCCCATTGACATCATTGCCTCTAATGATGATGTCATCAACATAAACACACAAGTAGATTACCTCTATACTACTTCTCTTTATAAACAGAGAAGTGTCAGCTTTACTCATCACAAATCCTTGGTCTTGGAGATAGGTTGTCAACCTGTAATTCCATGCTCTAGGTGCCTGCTTCAAACCATATAGAGCCTTCTTCAATTTACACACATAGTTTACCTTCTTGGGATCTTCATAGCCAGGTGGTTGTGACATGTAGACTTCTTCAGATATCCATCCATTCAAGAAAGCATTCTTGACATCTAATTGGTACATGTTCCAATTCTTGGATGCAGCTACACTCACCAATATTCTGATAGTTGGCATCTTAGCCACAGGAGAAAATGTCTCCTCATAATCAATGCCTTGGGTTTGTGCAAAACCCTTGGCTACCAACCTATCTTTGTACCTGTTTATTAATCCATCTGAATTTCTCTTTAACTTGTAGATCCATCTGGATATTATCACCTTCATAGAGTCCTTCTTGGGTACCAAGTCCCAAGTATCACTCTCCTTGAGAGCTTCCATTTCTTCATCCATAGCTCCTTTCCATTCTGGTTTGGTGATTGCCTCTTCATATGTACCTGGTTCTTCATTCAACAAATCCTTTGCAAGATATACAGAATGTTTAGTTACAAGTGATGTGTCATACCCAAATCTGATAGGCTTCTTCTTTTCTCTCAGAGATCTCCTCATTGCTTGAGTTGAGGATTCTGGTGTATCCTCTAGTTTCTTCATCTTCATCTTTCCTTTGGACTTCCATGCCTTGAATTCCTCAAGGTTTATTGTATCATCATCATCTGAGCTTGATTCATCTTTCTGAATTGGTTCCTCCTTGGTGAGCTTTGGGAAATCTTCTTCCATATCATAGGGTAGACTAACCTTCCTGCATTCATTCTCATACCATGAGTCATTCTCATCAAAGATGACATCTCTGCTTACCTTGAAGCCTTTGTTTGTTGGGTTGTAGAATCTGTATGCCTTTTGGTTCAAATCATAACCAATGAAGATACACTTACAGCTTTAGGATCTAGCTTTCCCCTTACCTGTGAGGGAATATGCACATATGCTACACAACCAAAGATTTTACAATGATCTAGAGAGGGTCTCTTACCATGCCAAGCTTCATATGGTGTCATGCCATCAAGTGATTTGGATGGCAACCTGTTAATAAGATAGGTGGCAGTAGATACACTCTCTGCCCAAAGATATTTGGCAATTTCTTTTCATTAAGCATAGACCTAGCTGTTTCTACTATGAGTCTATTCCTCCTTTCAGCTACCCCATTTTATTCAGGTGAGTACATTGTAGTAATCTCCCTTTTGATGCCTCTCTCCTGCAAGAAATCTTCAAACTCATTGGAGAAGTATTCTCCTCCACCATCTGACCTTAGCCTCTTCAAGCTTCTTCCTGTTTGATTTTCAACAAGTGCAAGATACCTCTTGAAACAATTAAACACTTCATCTTTATGCTTCATAAAGTATAAGATGGTCCATCTGCTATAATCATCAATGAAGGACACATAATACCTTGAACTTGAAATGGAAGGGTCCTTGCTAGGTCCCCAAACATCTGTGTGTACCAAGTCTAGGTAGTCTTCATGCATGAAACCTTTCCTTGAATATGGCAACCTGTGAGACTTACCAAACTGACATGCTCCACACTTATAAATCATGTGTTGCTTGGACACATTAGGTATCCCAAGCACACATTTGTTGGTGTGTGAAACACCACAAGAACTAAACTAATGTGGTATTAGAAGACCTCCATAACCATCATTAGCTTAGCAAAACTCTAAATATGAACCTTCAACTCTGAACTTAGTGAAAATCAAAAATTTCACTTCACAGAAATCTGCGCCTCTTCTTTGAACTTTCAATCTGACCTGTATCAACTTGATCTTTGCAAATTCTTCTGATCATTTGCTAGGAAAGGTTCTTGCTAATGTTCAGTGACATATAACAAGCAAAACTTTCAAGCAATAATTTCAAAATCTTCTGATTTTGTACCAAACTTTACACTATGTCTGAAAACTGGAAATTTACTTCATCGATTTGACATACCTTCACTCTTAAGCTGATTTCTCTGAGTACGCGTCCCGTTTCTCAAAGATCTTTTGACCAAATGTAGTTGAGGATAGTAGCTTTCAAACGAGCTATCACTTACCAAAAACTTTACACTGTGCTTCGAGATCTGACCTTCAGAAGATCAGTCAAATGTGCGCCAGAAAAGTCGTAACTGTCAACTACCTTACATAGTCATATGAAATGACTTAGAACTCAATGTACAAGAGGAATTAGACTCAATCCTTCTACACAAACATGTGTTGATTATCAGAGAAGATGTGTACAAAATGGCTTGGCCTAATTTTGCTCACAGCCATGGAAAACTCTCTCAAACTCAGAAGTTTTCTCTCACTATCTCTCTCAGAAATTACACGACTTTTCTCTACTCACTCAGATTACAAAATTGAGTTCTCTCATACATGTTTCTGACTCAAATTAACTTATATACCTAAAGTTTACATCCTTCTAGACTTGAACTCGTAAGTTCTAAAGATCAAATACAAATCTAGACTCTAATTTTGCACTAATTTACAATAGTGAAATTGTCCCTTCACTTAGGCTTGATTTTCTGTAGGTCTTTTCTTCACTTCTTCTTTCCTCCATCATATGTCTCCATATGTCTTCATATATGCATGCCTAATTAGTGAGTGAAGCTCCAACAGCTCCCCCTCAATCACTAATTAGCATAATTTGACTTCTTCACATAGTCTCTTTCTCTTTTATTCCTGCCATCTCCTTGAACTTACTTGTTTTTACTCCATCCAAGCTTTTTGTCATAATATCTGCAATCTGATCTTTTGTGGAAGTGTACACCACTTCAATCTCTTTCTCCATTACCTTTTCTCTAAGAAAATGGTACTGTATCTCTATGTGCTTTGTCCTTGCATGAAACACAGGATTTGCTGCAAGATATAATGAACTCATGTTATCTCCATGAATGATGGGTATACCTTGATCAATTCCCAAGCTTTTGAATAATGTCTGCATCCATATGACTTCCTTTGCTGCTTCCACAAGTCCTTTGTATTCAGCTTCAGTTGATGATAAGGCCACTGTGTGTTGTTTCTTTGAACACCAACTCACAAGCTTATCTCCAATGTATATCATGTAGCCATGTGTAGACCTTCTGTCATCTTGACTTCCTGCCCAATCTGAATCACTATAGGCTCTCAATCTTATATCTGATGTAAAAGGATAATACAATCCTTCTTTCAAAGTCCCTTTGATATATCTAAGAACTCTTTGACCTGCAATCCAATGTGGATCCTTTGGACAATGCATGAATTGGGAAAGGACACCAACTGCATAACTAAGATCAGGCCTTGTTAGAGTTGCATAAATCAAACTTCCAACTAGAGATTGATACTTCCTCATGTCTTTGAACTCTGCACCATCATATCTACTGAGTTTGTGATTGACTTCTAATGGTGTAGATGCCTCTCTGCAATTCTCCATGTTAAACTTCTTTAGAAGATTCAAGAGATACCTTTCTTGTGATACATAAATGCCATGCCCTGTATAAGTGATTTCCATTCCAAGAAAATATGATAATTTTCCTAGATCACTTATCTTGAATTCTCTTTCAAGTAGCTTCTTCACCTCCTTGATTCCTTCATTTGAGGTACCTGTAATTATAATGTCATCTACATATATACAAATGTAGATCATACCTTCATCTGTTCTTTTAATAAGTAAGCTTGCATCTGCCTTTGAACTTTGATATCCAAGATCATTAAGATACTTTACAAGTCTATAATTCCAAGCTCTTGGAGCTTGCTTCAAACCATAAAGGGCTCTTCTCAACCTGCAAACATAATTTGGACACTTATGATCTGCAAACCCTTGAGGTTGCTCCATGTAAACCTCATCTGATATATATCCATTCAAAAATGCATTCTTAATGTCCAATTGACTCAATGTCCATCCTTTTGATGCTGCAATGGCAATGATTGTCCTTATAGTTGACATCTTTGCCACAGGACTGAATGTCTCATCATAATCTATGCCAAATGTTTGAGCATAGCCTTTAACCACCAATCTGGCTTTGTATCTGGCTATAGTTCCATCTGCATGCTTCTTAACTTTGTAAACCCATTTGTTTCCAATCACTTTCTTACCATTAGGCTTTGGGACAAGTTCCCAAGTTTTGTTCTCTTCAAGAGCATCAAATTCTTCCTTCATTGCTACTTCCCATTGTCTCTTACCCTTTGCTTCATCATAGCTTTGAGGTTCTTCATCTTCCTTAACCATGTAAGCATAATTTTTCTGAGTCAAGTAAGAAGTGTCATATGAATACCTTGTAGGTTGATTCCTTATTCTGGTTGACCTTCTTGGTTCACACACTTCATGTCTATCTGGATGTACTTCTTCATCAAATATTGGTCCATCTTCATTCCTTCTATATGATCCAACTCTTGATGTGCTTGCTTGCATATGTTCTTCATCTCCATCTATCTGCATATGTGACTTACCTCTTGCACTCCTTCTTATCTCTTCTTCAAATGTTTCAAGCTCACATTCTTTATCTGCATACCAACTCTTCTGTTCATCAAAGGTTACATCTCTGGAAACAATAAAATGTTTAGTTAAAGGACTCCATAGCCTATAACCCATTTGCTTTTCATCATACCCAATAAACACATATCTTTCTGCCTTTGGTTCAAGCTTATGTCTGAGTTGTGATGGTACATAAGCATAGGCAATTGACCCAAACACTTTACAATGGTCAAGTGTTGGTTTCTTACCCCACCAAGCTTCATAAGGGGTCATACCATTCAAAGCTCCACATGGTAACCTATTCACAAGGTATGTGGCTGTATTTACAGCCTCAGCCCAAAGATAATTAGGGCAATTCTTTTCTTTTAACATTGCTCTTGCAAATTCAACCAATGTTCTATTCCTCCTTTCTGCCACCCCATTATGTTGAGGTGTATACCTGCAAGTTATCTCTCTCTTGATACCTGCATTCCAAAGATAATCATTAAATTCTTGGGAGAAGTATTCTCCCCCTCCATCAGACCTTAGCCTCTTGAGTTTGTGACCTGTAACTCTTTCTGCATAAGCATGAAAATGTTTGAAGGCTCCAAAGACTTCTGATCTTTCCTTTAGAACATAAAGAGTTATCCACCTTGTAGCATCATCAATAAACAAAACATAATACCTAGATCCATTTATTGAACCTTCTTTTGTTGGTCCCCATACATCTGTATGTATGAGTTCAAGCAAACCATCATGCTTGAAACCTTTCTTCTGAAATGGTTGTCTATGAGCTTTCCCCATCTGACAAGCTTCACACTTGTATATCATATGTTGATTCTTCACATTTGGTAATCCCAATACAGATTGATTTTCCACCATAGTTTTGATTCCTCTTTCATTGAAATGTCCCAATCTTTTATGCCAAAGATCTAACTCTGTAATTACTTCATCACCATGTGTGATTAGGGCTTGACCAACATTTCCTTGCACTTTGAGAGTAAAAAGTCTACCTTCCTTCTTACCACAAACAATGGGTTTGTAAGCATCCTCTGGATCTTCAACAAATACCCCTTCATTTGTAAATCTGACTTGAAAACCTTTTTCCACTATTTGTCCAACACTAATCAGATTCTTTGGTATTGTTGGAACATACAAAACATTTGTTAATAAATCAGCTCCACTCCTGCACTTCACTTTTCCAATTGAATGCACACTATGCTTTGTATTGTCACCTGTTTGTACTGTATGACTTGAATTTCCTTCTTCCAATTCTGACAATAATTCTATATTACCTGATAAATGATTTGAACAACCAGAGTCAATATAGAATACCTTGAGATCCTCCTTCTCTGATGAACTAATTGAATTCATCATCAATGTTGTATGGTTGTCATTCTGTGTATCATTTGCATAATTATAATATGTGGTGTTGTATGATTGGTTCTGATTCCAATTTCTACCACCACCTCTTCCATAACTTCCTCTTGAATTATGTCTTCCTCTTTGAAATTGATTCTGAAACCTTCCACCTCTTCCTCTGCCATTGTTGTTCTGATTTTGGCTTGCTCCTTGTTGATTATGCCAACAATCATATGCTAGATGATTGCTCAATCCACAAATCCAACATGTCTTCTTGTTATTGTTCTGATTACCTCTACCTCTTCCATTACCTCGACCTTTACCTCTGCCAAAACCTCTTCCTCTTGCATAATTTGCTTGAGTTGTTGACTCTTCTTCATCCTTTGCCTTGCCTTTATCTCCTTTCTTTTTATTCTTCACATACATTGCAGAACTTTGACCTTTGTCTCCATCTGACTTTAAGTCTTGCTCAAATGTAAGCATCAATCCAAGTAATTGATTCAATTCTGGCACATAATGGTTTAATGAGAGTTCTGTTGAAAGTACAAAAGGCTTCCACCTTTCATCACCTCTTAATCCTGCAAGTAATTGAGCTATCAACCTATGATCTTCAATATCCTCATCAATAGATCCAAGGCTATCTGCCAAGTCTTTCATCTTAGTGACATAATCACTAATGTTCTGATTTTGCTTCTTCTTGAATGTGGTAAACTCTGACCATAAGCTAGCTTTCCTAGCTTTAGTAGTGTTTTGAAAGTGGTCTTCCAAAGCATTCCAAATATCTTCAGCTGTTTCTAAACCTCTGATATGTGGCAACAAGTGATCTGTAATAGTGTTGTATATATAAGCTCTTGCACTTGCATCTCTCTTCTGCCATAGCTTCAAAGCTTCTAGCTCTTCCTTCCTTGGATGACTTTCATCTTCAAATTTAGGCTTCTCCTCTTCTCCTGTCACATATACCATTAAGTCCTTACTCATAAGTAAGGCCTCCATCCTCATTACCCAAGCAGGATAGTTATCTCTGTCCAATTTGTCAATGGACACATGATCTGCCATGGTATCCTTGCTTCTGCTTCAACCTGTAAGTGTAAGGTTAAAGAATGATACCTTTTGTAGACCTTTACTCTTGGAAATGACTTCGAAGTAACCTCCTGAAGACTTTTGTTGTTGAACACCTCAGCTTCCTCCTTCTTTGATAAAGAACTCTTCAAATCTTCTTGTATCTGCACTCCTTTTATTCTCGAGGACCTTATCTGCTCTGATACCACTTGTTGGTGTGTGAAACACCACAAGAACTAAACTAATGTGGTATTAGAAGACCTCCATAACCATCATTAGCTTAGCAAAACTCTAAATATGAACCTTCAACTCTGAACTTAGTGAAAATCAAAAATTTCACTTCACAGAAATCTGCGCCTCTTCTTTGAACTTTCAATCTGACCTGTATCAACTTGATCTTTGCAAATTCTTCTGATCATTTGCTAGGAAAGGTTCTTGCTAATGTTCAGTGACATATAACAAGCAAAACTTTCAAGCAATAATTTGCAAAGATCAAGTTGATACAGGTCAGATTGAAAGTTCAAAGAAGAGGCGCAGATTTCTGTGAAGTGAAATTTTTGATTTTCACTAAGTTCAGAGTTGAAGGTTCATATTTAGAGTTTTGCTAAGCTAATGATGGTTATGGAGGTCTTCTAATACCACATTAGTTTAGTTCTTGTGGTGTTTCACACACCAACAAGTGGTATCAGAGCAGATAAGGTCCTCGAGAATAAAAGGAGTGCAGATACAAGAACATTGATCCCTGCACATTTGCTTTAGGGTTCTTTCACCTATGTGACCTAACCTCTTGTGCCATATTTCTAACTCTGAAAGTGTTTGATCCTTGTAATTATACAAAGCAATATTCTTGGTGTCTTCTAGCTCAAAAGTAAACAATCTACCTGATTTCTCCCCTTTGGCTATCCTTCTGAATCCATGTCTTGGGTCCTCGACATATGCTCCATGTTGTGTGAATCTGACCTGCAAACCTTTCTCCACAATCTGACCAACACTCATTAGATTCTTGGTGATGGATGGTACATAGAGTACCCTGCTCAATAGATTGTGGTTACCATCACATGTCTTCACATTTCCAATCTTTACAACAGAATGTTTAGTGTCATCACCTCTTTGTACCTGATGTTTGCCTTTGGGTTCTTCCAAATCAGAAAGTAGTGCCACATTGCCAGCTACATGGTTAGAACATCCTGAGTCAATATAAAATAAATGATCATCATCTGTACCTGCCTTGGAGGTCATATTCATGATCAATAGGGAGTCATCTTGCTCCTCTGTGTAATTGTTGTAGTCCCTTCTGTTTCTGAATCCACCTTGGTAGTTACCATTGTGATTGTGGTTGTAATTGTTGTTGTGTTGATTGTTGTATCCATTGTAGCCTTGGTGTTGGTTGAATCTGCCTCTCCCTTGAGAGTATCCACCTCTTGAGTAGCCTCTTCCTCTCTGATTCTTGTAGTTCTTGTAGCATTCATCTGTGGTATGATTGGACAATCCACAAATGTTGCATGGTGATGAATTGTAGGGTCTCCCCCTACCTGACTTACCTCCTCTGCCCCTGCCTCTTGATGATCTACCTCTCCCTGCATAATTAGCTTGGGAGGTAGAGCCTTCTTCATCCTGTTTCTTCCCTTTACCTTTATCCTTAACTTTCTTATCAGTATAGAGAGCAGAGGGGTTGTTAACTTTTGATTGATCTCCAGCCTTTGTAAACTTTGCTTCATGTGTGAAAAGTTGGCCCATAAGTGTTGTGAGATCTGGGGTATGCATGTCCATATATAGGTCCATTGCAGTAGTGAAACTCTCCCACTTATCATCTGCCTTGAGTCCATTTGTTACTTGCTTGACTATTTGCTCCTCTTCAATCTCCTCTCCAATGCTTGCTAATTGGTCTGCCACATCTTTAATCTTTGTCACATACTCTGAGACTGATTGCTTGGGCTGCTTCCTAAGGGTTGTGAATTCAATCCACAGTTGATTCTTCCTGGCCCTTGTGTTGGAAGAGAAATATGTTGACAGAGTTTCCCAAGTCTCTTGGGAAGTCTTACAATTCCTTACATGAGGTAAAAGAAAATCAGATATAGAGTTAAGAAGGTAAGACCTTGCCAAAGCATCTTTTGCACACCATTGGTTGAGCCTTTCATGTTCATCCTTGGTGGGTAGTCCTCTAGTTTTTGAATGAGGGCAATTCCTCATCTCCTGATATGTATCCAAATAAACTCCTTCCTTGTAGATAGGTCTTCATTCTCAGAGACCAAGCCTGGTAATTGTTCCTATCCAATTTGTCAATGAATGAAGGGAAACCATCTCCCATGTTTACCTTATTTGCTCTGATACCACTGTTGGGAGTGATGGTTGGATGCACTCAGAAGATTGAGTAGATGCTGCTAATCCTGCTTTGCACCAGCCCTCAGTGACTCCAGATAGGATTAGTAGACTCCTTGAGCTTCCAAATGATACCAAAATATGCTATATGTACTTTGGAAAAGGTTTGAGTAATGATTAGATCAAAATAGATAAGTTTGCACTTCACTAGACTTGAAAACTTTCTATTTTGGTCTTGATACCTGCTCAGTCTTTCACTCAGTGTGACCAGCACACTGACAATTGATCTAATTCCTTTTGGACATATTAAATTAGCTTAACAAGCTACCATTTTCAAGTGGAATGAGAAGAAATGATAAACTACTCACTGAGAAATCACTTTAGCAAAATAAAGTTTACCCCCGATATTTTAGGAGCTTTGCAGACACAGACCAGTGAGCACCTCGACTGAGATTTCTCTCTAATGGCTGATCCAATGACCTTGAAATTTTGTAGGTGTATATTACACTTTGAGCTGAATCCAATGTGCTTTGCATCACTTGATTTGGTTCAGTAGATCCCGAGATATGCTCATTTGAAGTTGACAGACTTGAAGAAGAAGACTCAAAGACAACAGAGATAGTGAATGTGTATACTTCTATTGATTAATGTGTTTGTACAATCTCATTAGCTTGACAAGCATAGCTAAATGAGGTGTGGTGGTGTAGGCTATGAAGTAGCTCTATCACACACTGAGTTACAACAGTAGAATGCCTCGGGGAGTGAGCTCAATTGAACTAACTAACCCGCGAGTTTTTCCTTCACTTTTTATATGAGTTGGAAGTTAATTTGAATTTCAAATTCAAACTAAGGCTCCCTAGAATCTCTCCTCTAAAAGTAGGGAGATATTCTCTCCACTAAACCATTCTCTTTTCCACGACTAATCAGGTAGGTAAGTGATTACATGAGATGCCAAGTCATATAGACTTTTACAAGGGGTAAAAAGATAATAAGTCATAGGTATGGGTTCCTATGCCCTTTCCTTCAAGTAAGGCCTTGATGAAATTTGTCCAAGCTAATCTTCCAAGGATCCAAGCCAATGTGTGAAGGCTTGAAATGTACCAACACTTCAATGGTGTGCTACAGAGTGAAAGTAGTGGGAAAAGATGACTTTTTGGGACCTGGGTATGAAAATGTGAGGTTTAGGAGGGAAATAACTCTTTTTTTAGTATTCTTGAAAGAACCCATTTTTTCAGCTCAAAACATGCACGGATTTTGAATTTGGGGTCAAAAAGAGTACTTTTGACCCTAAAAAGTAATGGGGGGTTGTTGGCAAGAGTCAAAGCACCCAAGGACTCACAAGACAAGGAAGCCAAAGAAGGCAGCTAGAGCGGAGAGAAGGCACAAGTAGACAAAGTAGTCAACAAAGATCTGGCAAGTTGGCCATTCAAATTTTTCCAAATCAACATCTTCATAACAGTGATTCTCATCACTAAAAATCATTGTAAATACCATTTCACCTTTTTGTAACTCCATTTTGTGCAAGTAGAGGAGTCCTCAATCTTGAGGAGTATTAGAAGTATCATCATACCGATTTTCATGATTTTTAGACTTTGTTTGAGCCCTCAAATAGGCCATAGAACCTAATTTTTAACTAGGCCGGACACTAGGTTTGGACATGACCAAAAACTAGTCAAAAATAAAAAGAGCTAGAGAGCTCATTTTTGAGGTTAACTTGTTGTAGAATTGAACTTATAAGAGCACTTTTGAGTAATCTAAAGAACTCCATTGTCTCTCTCTTTGTTCTTGCCTTGTGTGAGCGTGTGTGTGTGTATGTGTGTGCTTGTTAGTGTGCTTCTCACTCACACACTTGTGACATCACTTGTTCGAGGTCTTCATACCATCCTCACGTCTTCCCGGATTGACATTAAAGGAGGTGCTACTCATCACTGAGCTACACCAAATTTTGGCGCCGTTGTCGGGGATCAAGCTTTGAGGACAAGCGTGTGATGGTAAGATTTAGAGTTGAGCCGTTGGAGTTATAGGTATTTTCTTCACTGTTATCTACTTTCTTTTGTTTTCTTCATCACCATTAGCATCATCACCATCTCCCACATCCATCTCCATCATCGCGACATTTTTAGTTTTTTGGTCATATCGCCTTCCCATACCACTTCCCCCTCATTTCACTTGTGAGAGAGAGTGAGAGAGCGTTTGTGTGCTCGTGCTTTTCTGTGTTTTTTGAGATTTTCTACAGGAATCAACATCCCTAGCAGCTGCACTAGCTTCAACAGGTAAAATTTTTGACTGTGGAAGTCCCGAGGTGTTGACCTCTGTCAACCATGACCGACAGAAAAAGTGATCCTTTTGCTAAACTAAGTGCATAAATGTGATGTGTAGGCCTAGAGCTTCATGAATATGTGTTTGAAATTTTAAAATTCCTCAGTTCTATGTCAATCGTGATCAACACGTCAATCGCGATCGACAAACGACGACGAACACTTGCCGACAGATCTGTCAATCGCGATCGACCCGTCAATCGCGACCGACAGAGTCAACGACCGACTGACCATGACCGATAGGCCATTTGCATGCCACATGTCAATCGCAACCGACCCATCAGTCACGATCGACCCATCAATCGTGATCGAAAGTCCTGACGGACCTGTCAATCATGACTGACTCAGACAACGACTGTTTGACCACGATGGACAGACCCCGCATGCCACATGTCAATCGCGATCGACCCATCAATCGCGATGGATAGAGTCAACGATCCTTTGACCATGATTGACTGAAATTATGGGCCACGTGTCCATCACGATTGACCCATCAATCGCGACTGACAGCCACGACGGACTTGTCAATCGCGACCGACACGTCGATCACGACTGACATATCAATCGCGATTGGCAGACCACTCGATTGCGATTGACAGACCACTCGATCGCGATTGACGGGAAATTTTGGCAAAGTTTTTAGGGTTTTAATTGAAGACTTTGGGCTAATTTTAAACATGAATATTTGGGTTATAGGGCACATAGGAAGGCCATAAACAAATACTTGGAGAAGACCCTGATTGATTGTTAGCCTGTTGGACCTTGTTTTACCCCCAAAACCCTGAATAATCATAACTTCCTCATACAAAATCCGTTCCGGGTGATCTTAGGCTCGTTGAACTTCCTAAAACTTTCACTAGTTACGGTAAAATTAATATCAAGATTATTAGATAGATTATTTTTAAGTTGACCATACCCAGGGGGAAGAAAACTGAGGGATCTTTAGGATTGTTTTCCATAAAGCCAAAGAATAATTTGATCTCTGAACTGCATGAATGAACATGGTCTGTTGTATCAATGGAATTCAATTCTCGAGCTAACTTTGGGACTTTTACAGGCCCTTTGAGAGCATCGAAGGGCATTCCAAGCAAGAGTAAGTGCAAGCTTGGGAACACGCTTCCAAGGCACACAAGGGCAACCAAGGAGAGAAACTAAAGGTTGGAAATTCTCAACACCCTCTGTCAATCCCTAGCTTAGGCTAAGTACAGATGGATGTTTTGATCAATTAAGGTTACGTTAAGCACGACCAAGTCCAAGAACTCTAATCACTCAAGTGCAAGTACCAAGAGATTACATTTGCGAAACCACCTAAGGGAAAGGAATTTAAATCGAGCGACCAAACTCAAAGTACGATAAAACTTAAGTGTTCCTTGCAACGAAGATTGATTGGAAAAGAAGTGACATCCTAAGAAAAATTAAAAAGAACAAGTGACTAATACAAAAGAACTCAGCAACAAAAATTGTACTTGGGAAATTTGAGATTATTCAATTGGGCTTATGAACCTTAGATCAAGACGACACCTAGGAAGAGATAGACAGAGTCTTAGGTCTTCAGAGGCTAGTGTCAATCATACTGCTAGGTCTTGGGCCCATCAGTTGAGCCAGTATTCACACTACCCTATCTCTGAAACTAGCGAGTCTGAAATGTCTCATGGTATGGAGAGACCCACAGGAAGTTCAGGTGTGCCATACCTATAGAGCGTTGAAGGCCCCTACAAGACGCAGCAGGACCAACCGATTAGGTGCTTGCATCTATGAGGGTCTAGGAAGGCCCGTGGTTCAAATTAAAAACCCTGACCAACCCATTGGAATTGAACATCTAGCTGTCAAATTTGAAAATGGAGCATACCTCAACAAAGAAGGAACCATATACGTAGTCACCAGCCACCCAGATAGGACATACGAGTTTGGTAATGTGATCCCAGAAACGGACATAGGTGACCTAGAGCAAGGGAACATAGGTGGAGAGCCTAGAACCCCTCGAGGCAAATCATTCCTCACTAGAATTATCACGCCAGAGTGGATCCCCCAAGACAATAAGAGCATAGATTTGCTCTTGAATCGAGAGACCGATGAAGCCTTTTGGAGGTATAAGCCTGATCAACCTAATGAGATAGGAACGATCACGATCTATGAATTCAAAGATCCTGATAGCCCAGGCAAGGTGACCTATTTAGACAACGCTTCAGAAAGAATATTTGTGTTCACAGAGCATGGTAGGCATGCCTACACTTGGAAGGGAGAATTTTTTTTCCCCAACCAAGATCTAATGTCTCTTTTGGCCTCCAAGGAGCTGGAACATCCCAAGCTCATGGAGCTCAAAGGGACAGAAGTAGAGATAGGCCAGAAGTGAGTTTTGCCAACCCAATGGGAAGAGAAAGAACGAGAACAAAAACGGATAGAGTGGAACCTGAGAGACGTAGAGCTCCAAGAAATCCAAGAAATGTAGATGAATTCCCTCTGCCAAGGTCCAGAGACCACATGAGGACTTTGAGACCTACATAGCTAGTTAAGTCCATGAAGAACTACTTCGATGGCACTAGAGACCCATATGATCATGTGGCAGAGTTTAGGCAAGTCTTGAGAGTTGAGCAAGTGGAGGACCTATTCATGCAGTACAATGCCTTTGGTCTAACTCTTAGGAACACCGCTCTTACATGGTTTCAACCATTAAATGAGAGACACTTCAGGAACATAGACCAACTTCTAGAGGCTTTCATTATTGAATTCTCTAAGAGTGGCATAAGGCATAACACTTCCTCATTGATTCATAGCTTCAAGCAAACCCCTCAAGAGACGGTTAGACTTGCAAGAAGAAGGTTTAGACAATATCTAGAGAGATGTCCTGTTTCTGAGTTACACACACCAGCCAAACAAGTGGCTTTATTCCTAGAGGGACTGCTAAGTAGAAAGTTGAGATCATGTGTACTTGAAAGACCCTAGGACCATAGAAGAGTGTGTACGCATGTGCATCGACATGGAGGATAACGTAGGGGAGGAATTAGAACTTTCCAAAATCTACAAAGATTCAAATAGTTCTACTAGCCTCTCTTCCTTGCAATCCACATCTATTGAGGAACTCGCTGACAAATCCCAAGATTTGCCCTAGTTAAACGGTGCTATACTTGTGGAGGTGACCATATGGCAAATGTACGTCCCATCATGGCTCATCCCCAAGTGAATCCCAGTAGCCAATACTGCACCATAGAATGGAGATACACAAATCACACAGCACAAGACTGCCCATACAATAAGCAAGTGGTTAGGCAAACCTACCCTCAGCCCTATCCACAACAGGGGAGATATCAGAACCAGTATCCACCACAACAGTATGCTAGGCCTCAACAAACCTACCAACCACAATATCAGGCCCAGCAGAGACCTCAACCAGTGCTAGCACAACAACCTCCTACTCTAGCCAATGTGATCCTAGTGAAGTATGCAGCTGCAGAAGAGGACCTGAATAGAACCATAGTGCCAGTAACACCATTGCATTTAGAAAGTGACCCCAATGACCATAGCTTTGATTCTACACATATTGATAGCCCCCAGGCTTACTACGTGCAGTCTCCTAAACATGGTGAGTCCTACTATAGTGAAGAACTGAGTGAACCTAGTTGGGATCCAGAGTATGCAAACATCATGTACACAAATCCCAACCCTAGAACTCAACCCAGGCAAGTAAGACCCCCATTCCCTAGAGGACCATGCTATAGATGTCAGGGAGATCACCTCATTCGTGATTGTCCACTACCTACCCCTACACAACCCCAACCAGTGACAATTCAGGGCTCTGCCAAGATTGCGGAAAGGAGCATCTCTTACGAGATTGCCCAAAGAATCCCAGTAATATGCCAAAAATCAATCCTATTATGTTATTGGGTTATTAGTAGACTCTAGAGGAAGTGTGACTTCCACTGCACCAGTGCAAGTGGTCACCAGAGCTCAGGCATTGCAGCAAAACCAAGGTTTAGGCCAAGAAAAGAGTGTCGAGGTTAGTGAAACTGAGAGCGTAGCCAAGAAACGAACGAGAGCCTGGAAAGATAGCTGAGAAAGGATGAAAAGACAATGGGCTAAGAAGATGAGTGAATTAGAAGAAAGTATAAGAGAAACAAAAGCCAAAATTGTTGAGCTCACCTCTCAAACAAACTCTCACATACCACCACCACCTTCATCCCTATCACCATCTAATCCACCATCTTTCAATCCACCTCATAGAATTCCACCACCCCCTAGAGTAGGATCAGTGTTAGCCGACCCCACTCCAGAGGACATAGACATGATGCTTAAGGCATATCAGGCCAGAATCCAAGAAGGGCGAAATGTGACGGCTGATATTTTGGTGGATTTAAGAAGCTTAAAGGTCTACTAATCAACTCTGAAGTGTCAGTTGGCTGGTGTGAAGCTGATTGTAGCAGCACCAACTCATCTTTGGATTGCATCCACCATCTCTCTTCACAAGAATTCCTTACCTGCAACCCTTTCCAACAGATCATCTGTGATGGGTAATGGGTAACTATCATGTATGGTGGTAGCGTTCACCTTTTTAAGGTTAATGCACACCCTTAATTTTCCATTCTTTTTTGGCACTACCACTAATGGCGATAGCCATTTCGTGTGTTCAATTTCATAAATGAAGCCCGCATCCAACAATTTATCTATCTCCTCCTTAATATTTGCCGAATAAACATCATTATAGGTGTATGGTCTTTGTTTGGAGGGCTTGGCTTCTGTTTTCATAGGTATTCTATGAGCACAAATAGAAGGATCTACACCTTTTAAATCCTTATAAGTCCATGCAAAGACATCTTGATACTTTCTTATAAGTTGTATTAATTCTTGTTCTTCCTCCATCGAGACATCTTGTCCTATGAAAGTGCATCTCTCTTCTCCTTCTTCAATAGCTACTACAATCTTCTTGGTCTGCTATTTATTGTCGTATGCTATCCCTGGTTGTGCTTCTCGTTTTGGCATCTGAATAGCAATCTTTCTTTCTTCTTCTTCATACTTCTTGAAATTCTCAGGTACCTCAAATTGATCTTGAGGTGTGCTATCTTCTTTTTCTTTCTCCATGTTGGGTTCATCTTTTACTAGTTGTAGCATGTCTTGAGTCAAATCTAGAATAATTTCAATCTCTTCCTCGTTTTTCCTTTCTTCCTCAATAGGTTTGCATTCCATTTCTATGCTCTCATAGTCTTCATTCCATTCTTTTTCAATTACCTCTCCTTCATCCTCTTCTTGGAGAATAACCATGTATAGGTCTACATCATATCCCTCCTCATCTATGCATTCATTCATAGTTATTACTTCTTCATTTATGCATATGTCAAGAGTGGCTAAAATCTCCATCCAACCATGGCATTCAAACTCTTCATCTAAGAATATTTGAGGCATGTAAGCAGGATCTTCTACAGGTCTAGACACTCCTTGTCCTGGCTGCCATCTTTGTTTCCTTTCTTCTTCCCTTTTAGCTGCCTTACACATCCATAAGTGAGTATCTTTGTTCATCCATGTTTGACTACTCGATCCTATGCTATGAATGGATAAATTATCATCTTCCTTGTGTATCGGGTTCCATTGCAGAGGAGGGACATCTTGATAAGTAGAAGTATGGATGTTTAGCCTAGTTGTCATTCCTCCATGCTGCAAGTACACTGCATCTTTTCCCTAGTCTTGCACTACTTGGAGCTATCTCATGAAAGGCCTTCCAAGTATCATCTCATAACTGCTAGCCCTTTCCACAGGGCATGTATCCACATATTGCTTGAATCGTTATGTAGGTAACCTTACTGATTCCGTAGGTGACTGTTTGAAACTATGGATTAATGATGAAGAGTTGTTTTTCATCCCACTCTTAGTGAATTCCTCAATCAATTCCTGATATACATGTTCCATGTTTTGAAAATTATTGGGCTCTAATGGCTGGAACCATGCTAAGGACGTTTCTCTGAGGGTTAGGCCAGATGATTCATACTGGATCAAGCTCCATGTTCCACTCTCACCACTTGCTTGAATTCAGCAATGTGGTTGTATGGCTCACTAGAACCATCGTAATGGCTTCTCATGCATTTGGAAACTTGAATTGGTCTTAGTCTTCTTCCAAGTTCAGGCGGTCTTGGCATTACAAGGAAAACTAGATGTCCTACAAGTATACCTGCATCTCTTCCTACTGGTGGTCTCTTAGGAATAGGGATTCTATTTCTTGGTTCTACATTTGTAGGGGCTTGATAGTTGGGGTTAACACCTAGTGTAGCAAACTGGACTTGAGGTCTAACATGAATGCTCGATTGTTGTATCTGGTCTGAATGCTGATAAGATTTGTACCTTTTTCATAAAGCAATCTATCTTAAATTTGTACCTTTTTCATAAAGCAATCTATCTTAAATATGATTATAAACAAAGATTTAGGATTTTCAAGAGACATCTTCATCTTTAGCTTATTTTAGGTGAACTCCTTTCCTACATAAATATGAATTTGCTCTTTCTCTTATAACATGCAAGGAAATCTAACTAAACTCTTCTAATGCATAAATCTACCTATATAGCCCGTGATTTATTCTACTATGCCTCTTTATCTTCCTTTGGCTTGCTCTTTTTTTTTATGATGATGATTCGGCAACTTTTTGGTTATGATCACTTTTTTGGAGTGGAAGAAAGTGTAAACTTCTTGGTAACATGTAGTAGTTTCTTTTTTATGACGGGGAAAAATTAAACCTCGATACAAGGTACAACCATTTTTTATGACGGAGAACAGTCGTTTAAACTCCGATACAAGTGTTGTGAGGTGGACTAAGGATGTAGAAACATGCAGTAGCAGGAGCTAGGACTTCAACAATTATGCTTTTGATACAGGATACATATGCATGTTTATATATGAAAGTCATATCACCAAAATATACCTCCAAATCTACGTGCCCTGTCTTTCCATAATCCTAGATTATAATCGATTTCTTAGTAGATAAATTACTACTTAAGATACAATTTTACACAAGTAGAGAAATCATCATTTGCCCTTTTTGACTCAAGTGATGTGGATATGCAATGCAATGCAAAGACTGAAAATAAACATGCATGAAACAAGAATGGAAAAAAAGTTTGAATGAACTTGAAAAAAACAAAGCAACATGAACTTGAAAAATTAATGATATTTTTATATGTTTTTTTTTGTTTTTTCCCCTTTTTTATTTTTTATTTTTATAACATGGATACTCCTGTTTATGAATCGGCCTCATTGTTGTCATCTTCTTCAATGTCCTCATCCAAAATGTACTCGCCATTATCACGTTTCTTGAATAACTTTATCCTTTTACATGCAATCAAAGTTTTTAGTGCAACACAATTTAATTCACAAAGAGCATATGTACCATTGTTGTTGACTTTTGATACAATGTATGGCCCAAACCACCATTGAGTGAGCTTTTTGCGTGCATCATATTGAGAGTCAAATGTACTATCGTAAATGAGCACCCAATCTCCTACTTCAATTGGCTTAGGATGCAATCGATGAGTTTTATCAAAATAATGCTTGTTCTTCATTCTAGATTCTCTTAATTTTTCAATGGCGTCATCAAGTCTTAATTTACCTTGTTCTAACTGTTTAATGTGCAAACTCAAAAAATCATCAGTAGACATGTTTTCAGACCAAGGAAAATTTGACCATGAAGAAATATGAGACTGAATTAGAAACAATGGTTTTTTACAGTACATGAGTTCAATAGGCACATACCCAGTAGTACGTATACACGTCATTCTATCTGCCCAAAGTGCAAAAGGTAAGAATATAGGCCATTTTTTGATGTCATCGTTACATGCTTTAGATATGGCTTTCACAATAGGTGGATGGCCTCTCTCTATTTTACCATTGGCCTCTGGATTATGTGCAGTAGTGAGAGACAAATGAATACCGTGATGTTCAAAGAACTCTTTAGCTTCTCTTGCATTTAACTCTCCACGATCGGCAACTACTTTCTCTATGTACCCAAAGCGACTTATGACATCTTCAAGCAAGAATTTGCAAACATTGTAAGTGGTCTTAGATCGTAGTGCACGTCCCTCTACATGATTAGTTAAGTATTCTATTGCAAGTACAATGTAACACATTTTGTCAATACCTTTAGGCATAGTTACAAGATCTACTACCCACTTGTAGTGAATACAGGGTGGATAAGTAGGATGCAATGGTTGTCTATGTTTGATTGATGAATGAAGTTGACAAGTAGAACATGTAGAAACATAGCTACTAATGTCAACATACATCCTAGGCCAATAATAGGTACTTCTAATTTTTTCATATGTTCCAAAAAATCCTTTATGACCTGCCCATAATGTCTCATGCATTTCCTTCATTACTTGCAATTGAAGACCTCGTTTTCCTAGGACTCGTTGTGGATTCTTAACCTTACCCTTAGCATGTCTCCAAAGATAACCGTTACATAGGAGAAAGTTATAAGCTCGTTTCCTAATGTTATGGAATCTATTTGTAGTCTAGCTAGGTAATGGTTGTAGTGTACTTAGATACTTTCCTATGTCTCTCCATTCATTTTCGTACTCAGACTCATGAAATTTCTCATACTCGTATTTATGTGGAACATAGTCAACTAAGTTCACATTCTTTATTAGATCACTTTCAAGATCATCATCAAATCTAGCTCTCGATAGCATATTAGCAACTGAGTTTGACTTACCTGAAATATGAACTAACTCAGGATTTATGAACTAAATATATGAGATCCATCTAAGCTTGGCTATATCAAGAGATGAACAATTGGCTATCATTCCAATGAGAAGCAAACAATCAGTCCCAACTTTGACAGTTGCACCAATTAAATATTCTTGGTCTGTTTTCAAAGTTATTACCATACCCCATAGTTCTTGTTTGATCTGTGGATATTTTTGTTGCGTTTCATGTAAAATTTTGGCACCAAACCTAATTGCATATCTATTCCCTTCACTATCATCTTGACTTATGACCCAACCTATATCAATAGGACTAGTATCAGTAGTCAATATAATAGGTTTGTTAGAAGAATAGTCTACACGCTTAAGGATGGGAGCTTCAAGCAATAATTTCTTCAAGTTACGCATAGCTTGAGTGTGTTTGTCAGTCCAAATAAATTTTCATTTCTTCCTCAACAAGTCATAGAGACAAACAGCAACATAAGCAACGTGTGGGATCCAAATAACATAAAGATGCAAGCACCAAAAAATATGTGTACCTCACTCACGTTGTTACATGTTTCAGAAATCTTGCTAATGGCATCAACTTTTTATGGGTATGGCTTTCGGCCATAATGACCACATAAATTTCCAACAATAAGAACCTCGTTGACACCAAAAACAAATTTTTCTATGGAAAATGTGAGGCCTACCTCTTCAAATTCTTGAAATATTCTTTCACAATCAGAGATATGGTTAAGAACAAATTTACGACATCTAAATGAATCTAAAGTAATGTCATTTACACGTTCCTCACTCCCTTTAATTGGAATATCAATATATGAGGGATAAAATCATGTAAGACCATATTCATAGCACTCATCATATGAGCCACAAAATTAGTCACTCCTTGAGGTAAAGTACACATTCGCCCTAAGCCTAAAGGATTTTTCATTGTGGTTATGTCACGACTATCAATTGCTAATAAGAATTGGTCATATCTGGAATATAAATCACCCATTGAATAGATAGGATATCATGAAAATGATTCAACAAACTCATCTACAATGGGTCATGTTCCTACATTCCTTATGGTAACTTTATTGATGGGTTGGAGATCTTGAATAAAACGTAGTTTCCCATTCTTTTTAGGCACAGTGAACCATGGATTTGAGTAAGGTGCAAAAGATGGCTCTAAAATTCTCATGTTTATCTTCTCCTTAAGTAGTTTCATTAGCTCAGGTAAGTGAGCCTTTGGAGCTGGTATAGGGTAAAGATTCCATGGAATATGTGGAATAGTAAAGATTATCATGGGTGCAGCTAGCTTAGGATCTATGCAACCAATCTCATGAGGATACATAGTAAAGGCTTTTCCATGGCTAAGTATGACTCTCTCAAATTTATCTCTCTCTATTGGAAAAAGAAAGTCATCGTCTGTACCAATTTTCACATGTTTGATTGTCTCATCCGTGAATGTATGTCCTATGTTTTTCTTATCCTGAAGAATTGGATTGTTTTTCACATCAATAATTTTTTCATTACTTCCTTGGGGTAATGGTTGAGCTATGGGTTTGATTTTTTTGTCTACAGTTTTGTACTTTGTTTCAACTAAGGCATCATGTGTTTGGTTAAATTTTGAGCACTTGTCAACATTGAGAGCATATTCCTGGATAAGAGCATACTCATCAAGGGAAGAAAGAAGAATAATATGGGAATTAGAATTTTTTTGAAGACATAACTTCTCAAGAGTAAAGAAACAATGAGATGTTTCAATCACATGCTCAATGTTCTCATCATGTTTCATGATTTTGTTGTTTTTATAATTTTTTTGGGTTTTTTGGATAAAAGACTTGGACAATTGAATCTTATGAAGAAAATCTAATCTAGAATGTGGAAAACAAAGTGACAAACTATTGTACATGTTGGTTGGATGCGAGATGTCAAACCAATATCCACTATTTTCCCGCTCAACAATGGATTCTATCCAAAATTTTGATCATATGTAGCTCCAAACATGAATCGAGGTTCACAATCACTACAAGCATGCTCATGACCCTGAGTAACAATAGGTTTCTTTCTATTCGACAATCGATTCCTAGGATGATTCACTCCTACCATCATGACTTGAAGTGATTGCATTCCATCCTTAGACTTAATTCTAGCACGAGCAATTATCTTGAATAAAAAAGTGGAACTCTTCTGTGATTCCTCCTATGGATATGGGCACACTAGCACAAGCTCCATACAGGGTACCTACACCATTATCTACAGTTCTCATATGCCATCCACAATCTTTATCTATGGGCCATCGAAACTTATCATAAACTTATCTTTAAATCACATTGATTTCAGAGCTGGAATCTACTAATGCATTTATAGTGATAGCATTCTTATCATTTCCTATTTTAACATGCATCTCTGATGTATCTCTAGACCAAAATTTTCTTTTAAAGTGACTTTTAGGATTGTTTTCATGATTTTCATGATCAGGTTGAATAAGTCCTAAGAAATTTTTATTAACATTTACTTCATCATCATCAAAGTCCTCTTCATCAGATTCATCAAAGTTTAAGGCTTCATTCATAGCTTGATCTTGATCTAGAGAATCTTGCATCTCAATATCTAGATTAAGCAGAAACCTCTTCTTTTTAATTAGGCCGATAAAGTTATCTTTAAAAAAAGGCTTTGCAATAGAGAAAACGTGTTCTAAAGACATAGTCACTTGACTCTTAAGCAAAATGTCATCTAAAATCTCCATAGGATCTAATTTTCTCTCAATTTCTGAAATCAAGATGGCTTTAGGTTTTCTCTTTGGTTTCTTTTGTTTTTTCTCACGATCTTGTTTCTGTTCATGTTCTCCTGTTTGGTCTTCAGTTTGTTTTGATTGTTCTTGTTTATCTAAAGGCTTTGGTTCTGTTTTTCTTTGCTTTGTCTTCTTCCCTTTTTATTTCTCCTCTTGTTCGTGTTCATTGGGTTGTGATTCTTGTTTTTTATCTTTGGATTGTGATGTTTCTCCTTGCTCTATGATTGTTTTTATTCCCTTTGAGGTTTATTTTCGAGTCACTCTTCTTTCACTAGGCTCAGCTTCATCTCTTTTTCGTTTTTCTTCTACATTGGATATGTGAGAAATAAGAGATTGATCTTCTATCGGTGACTCCCAAGCTGTTATTCTCCTAATCGTGTCTCATGCTCTTACTAAAGCCTCTATGGATAAGTCAACTTCCTTTGTGGGTTTACTTGATTCTACTTGTTGTTCATCAAGAGCTTCTAGTTTCACTCCTCTAGTTCCTATGTCCGTTATGATTATATTTTCATATTGTTTTTTCATTCCTCCCTTACCATAATTTCCTTGCAAAGGTAGCCTAGATCGATAATCACAGATTTTCTTATCTATGTCTATTACTAGTCATTGCTCCTTAGTAGCCTTCAATAGTTCACAATCTCTCAAAAAGTGCTCTAAAGAATCACATCAAAGACACCTACGAGGGCCACACACAAAACTATTTTGATTTTGAGGATTTTGATTAACTTGTGGTGAGAAATTTTGAAATTGAGGATTTTGTTGATAAGGTATTGCTTGAACAGGATAATTAGGATTTTGATAAGGCAATTGATGTCTTTGAGGAGCTCAACATGTGGTACTTGAGGTGCAAGAGGAGCTTCCATAGTATACGGTTGATGATTTTGAAAATTTTGATTTTGAGGATTTTGAAAAGCTGTTCGAGAAGCTTGACGATACATGTTTTGATACATTTGAGGATTTTGCATAGGAGGATGAGGATTTTGCATTGAAGGATTATGCATTGGAGGAACTTGATATGCTTGAGTAGGAGCTACTTGTGGATTTTGATTGGGAGCTATAACATGTTGATTAGGCTCTTGAAAAGACATTGGGTTCATTTGATTTTGGAAATTTTTGGTGTAATTAGATTGTAAAGCATCTATAGTCTTGGCCAAATTGGATTGTGTAGCAATAAGACTTTCCATTTGCTTAGTGAGAATTTCCACTTGAGATTGTTCAACTACACTTTTATTTGGCTCTACTTTAAAACCTTGAGTAGGCGCAAAAAGAAAACCACACACGTAAATCAACTTTTGAAAGGAAGAATGGTCCACGAATGGAGCTTCTTATACACTTTCAAAAATCAATTCATAAGCATGGGTTTTTGTGGGTGGTATGAATGCATGTGGGTCATGATATAAAAAATGAATAGAAATTTATTCTCTCAACCTTAATGGATAATCCTCACTGGTTCAATGAAATACTGCAGCCTTCTCACACATAGAGAAAGATAGAAGGTGACATGTAAAAACATATAAGAGACAAAGAGATAAGAGACATGAGACATGAATTAGAAGATATTGTTATGACAAACATATACATGAATATTGTGAAACGTCAAGCTAAGCATTCTACTGGTCAAAGGTGGTCTGCACGACCCTCTCACCATGATAGTTCAATCGAATGTCACATGTAAGAGGATAGGTCCCACTTCATTGACCCTATGTCTTTCTAGGATCGTAATGTGTTTCTAAAGAAGTCTAAGACATATAAAACTAGCTCAGACTCACTCACATGCTCCATTGAGGGTAAGCAAAGAAAGAGAAACTGGGTTTATGAGCCTATCCTAGAGAGGAAGTCTAAAAAGTGAATCTAGGAACTATGCTCTTACTAGCCCACCTTGGATCCTCACACGCTCAACTGAGGGTGATCATCTCAAGGAAACCATGTGCTAGAAAGGGCCCTATGGATGCCTAACAATGATGCTCTAGGAGTGTGAAGGGGGGTTTATATAGCTTCTTGAATGAATTTGGGCTCTTGGATCTAGAGAAATCAACTCTCAACCCTAAGATCAACTTATTTTTATTACAACCATTGGATTTATCAAATGGTTGGTTAGGATTGGCTCTTTTTATGATATCAAGGGCAAAGGGGATGAAAATAGGTGCCTTCATTCTCCACCCTCAGGACATCGGTCGCAAGTCATCTCATGATTTCTCCGGATTTAAATTGAAATTTTAGAACAATAACTTGGTCAGGTCACCTTCACCAAGCTACCCTCAAGCTAACTTCAACCCACACTTGCTCCTTCTAGCTCCAATAGCCAGGATATCTCTTTCGTGACACCTGTTGTCAGCTTCCCTTGGACTTCCAAGCTTTGAAGTCAATCTGTTCTTCATCTTTTGAGTTGACACCTTTTGTTATTTGTGGTTCTTCTTGAGTTAGAGTTGGAAAATCACTTTCCAAGTCATAGGGTAGCTTTATTTTCCTGCAATCATCTTCAAACTAGGAGTTATTTTCATCAAACACCACATCCCTACTAACTATAAATCCTTTGTTAGTGGGATTATACAACTTATACCCTTTTTGATTGTTGGAGGAGATGGTGGATAGTCTTCAGAGATGAAGTGGTGTTGCTTAATCCTGCGTGACACCTACCAAGGATAATTGCTAGAGAGTATAGTGGGCCTCTTTAGCTTACTAATGATCATAAATAATCATATATGATGTGTTGATATATTTAGGTAGTGATGTGTGTGAACACTCTAGGACCGCCGGGGCACTTTTTTCCCTCTTTAGGAGGTTTTTTTCCCCCGGCTTGTATATACGCCTATTGCCCTAATGGGCTACTTATCTTTGTACATTCTCTAGTAATACATTCAGTCTTGTGTGTTGTGCTCCAAGCTTCTTCTTCTTCCTTGTGCTGTTCGCGTGCTTCCACAGACGTCTAACTCCAACAATTGGTATCAGAGCAGGTCGTTGCTTCTTCTAGGGCGCCGTCGACACTCCTCCATTTGCAGTCTCAGATTCGCACAAAATTTGGTGAGCATACTCAGGGTGTTTCGGCCTCCGAATGCACTATCGCAGTGCTTGTGCAGGCTATTTCGTCCTTTTGTGCCAAAGGTATATACCAGTTTCTGTTCGCCAGTTTAAGCGTCTCGAAGTCTGCTACAGGTCTAGCAGAACTCGTCTGGGCAAATCTGTTCAACTTTTTGAGATACAGTCAATTTTCTGCATCAAGTCAATTTTCTGCATCAAGGTATTTTAGTCACCGGCCATGGCTGAAAGCAGTGATGTATTCCGTATGTTGGCTGTTGAGGATAAGTTGGATGGTACCAACTACCCATTATAGGCTTATATGATGCGACATGTACTGGTTGCAAAAGGATTGTGGAACATTGTGCAGGGTGTTGAAAGACGTCCTGTTACACCTGTAACGACAGGTACTACAAATACAGGTGTTGGAGCTGATGAAGATGGTGTCGAAGATGATATTCCACAGATTCCTGTTTGTCCTGCTGTTTCTATTGCACCTACTGCAGAGCAGATTCGTTGGGATGGCAGAGATGCCCAGGCACATGCATTGATAGCTTTGTCTGTCAAACGTGCCATTATTCCTCACATTCGCTCTTGCAGAACAGCAAAGGATGCTTGGGATACACTTACCACTTTGTACCAGGCTAGGAATGAGGCTCGTGTTGCTTACCTCCGAAAACAGTTGGAGAGTGAGCACATGAATGAAGGTGATTCGATGGACAGTTTTCTTACAAAGATCAAAGACCTGAAGGAACAATTGATTTCTGCTGATGAGGTTATACCAGATAGCTCACTTGTGCAGACCATTCTGAATGGCCTTCCTGATTCATATCAGAGTTTTGCCTCTACTCTTTGATTGATGATGAAAGGCAATCCGAATGCCTTGTCATTTGAGGAATTAGTCTCTGTTCTGTTGCAGGAAGATCAGTCCAGGCAGAACAGGTCCATTATGCGTGTTGCAGATCAAGCTTTCCTGGCTAGTCAGAAGGGCAAAGGAAAATGGAGCTCTTCTACTAGTAAGCAGAAATCTGCAAATGCTGCACAATCGAAGAACCAGGATAAAGATGAGAAGAAATCAGAAAAGCAGAAATTGTTCTGCAAGTACTGTAAAGGAAATGATCATATTATAAAGAACTGTCCAAAACTGGCTGCTAAAGAGGCAAAGAAGAAAGAGGCTGGAATGGTTGTTGCAGAGGCCTCTACACCAAAAACAGAGTCTGCAAATCTTGTGCAGGAAGAAGAATGGGCGTTTACTACTGTCTGCAGTTTTGACCCATCTTCTCATGATCAGTGCATGTCTGCAGTAGACTTAGATGTTTGGTACTTTGACAGTGGGGCGACCAAACATATTACCTCGCAGCGTAGTTTCTTCTCTTCACTCGAGCCTGCCCCTACAGGGAATACTGTCACATGCGCCAATAACTCCTCTTATCCTGTTATGGGAGTTGGTAAGATCATTCTGACTACTGCTGATGGTAGTTCTTTCACTTTGTCAGATGCTTTATTTGTGCCAGGGATCAAAAAGAACCTGTTATCAGTTTCTGCATTAGCCAAGATTGGCTTGGTTGTGAAATTCGTTGATGACAGGTGTACAGTCCATGATCTCTCAAATGGCGATGTGATTATTGCTTCTGGCATTTTATGTCGTGGGCTGTATAAGCTCATAGACTATGAAAGATTTGTGAATGATTCGGCATGTGCAATTCATGATTCTCAGGCTATGTCAGATGCAAAGCTTTGGCATGCACGCTTTGGTCATCTGAATTTTGCTAGTTTGGTACGCCTGCAGAAATCTGAAATGGTGTCCTCTTTGCCCAAACTTGAGGCACCTGGAAAACATGTTTGTGAAGGCTGTATTTTGGGCAAAATGCAGCGTTCTTCCTTTCCAAAAGATGGTTCAGTTCGGGCTATGCAGAAATTGCAGCTTGTACATAGTGATGTCTGTGGTCCTATGCAAACACCCTCTTTTGGAAATTACCTTTACTTCGTGACTTTCATTGATGATTTTTCCAGGCATGCATGGGTATATCCACTCAAAGCAAAGTCCGAAGTGTTCATGTGCTTCAAACAGTTTTTGGTTTTGGCTGAAAATCTGTCAGCATGTAAAATGGGCACCCTCCGTTCTGTTCGAGGGGGGGAATATATGTCTTCAGATTTTAATGCATTTTTGGCTGAACGTGGGATAAAACACCAGTGTACAGTGCTGTATACACCTCAATAGAATGGAGTTGCTGAACGAAAGAACAGGTCACTCATGGAGATGGCGAGGTGCATGGTCAAAAGTCAGGCTTTACCACATAGTTTCTGGCTTAAGGCTGTCATGTGTGCAGCATATGTACTGAACAGGTGTCCCACCAAAGCGTTGCAGTCTATCACTCCATATGAGGCTTGACATGACCGCAAGCCATCTGTTGCTCATCTGCGTGTTTTTGGTTGTTTGGCATATGCATTAGTGCCTGAACAACATCGCAGAAAATTAGATGATAAGGCAGTAAAATGTATTTTTGTTGGGTACAATTCTAAAAGAAAGGCTATCGTCTGTATCATCCACAGACTAAACGCATTCTGGTTAGCCGTGATGTTGTCTTTGTGGAAGATGCTATTCAGCCATTGCTTTCATGTACTAAGGAGACATCTGTTAGCTCCAAAGACATGTATGATACTTTGATGCCTCTTTTTACAGGTGGACAGGCTAGCGCTGGTCCTAATGAGGCAACTTCTCAGCCTTTGCAGGTTTCATATGATGATGCAGATCATTCCATTTCTGATGCAGATTTACATGATGCACTTGTTGATGAGAGAGCTGATATTGAGCAGGCTAAAACTATGCCAAAATGGCTAGTGCAGACTTTGCATGATAGCAAATTAGATGCACCTTTGTCATATCGTACTCGTTCAAGCTCTCATAGTACCTCCTTTGCATCAGATTGCTATGCTATGGCTGCATCTAGTCTCTGTGATGAGAATGAGCCTCTTTCTTTTGATGAAGCACAAAATTTAGAAAATTGGATGGCTGCTATGCAATCTGAATATGATGCTATAATGAAGAATGGTACATGGTCTTTATGTGACTTGCCTCCTGGCAAGAAGGCCATTGGCACTAAGTGGGTATACAAGCTGAAGCGTAAACCTGATGGTACAGTTGACAGGTATAAGGCTAGGCTTGTTGTAAAGGGTTATGCGCAGGAAAGAGGCATTGATTTTGATGAGACCTTTGCACCTACATGCCGTATGACTACTGTTCGGAGCATTTGTGCACTTGCAGCCCATCATGGTTGGAATGTACATCAGTTGGACATTAAAACAGCATTTCTGAATGGTGACTTGCATGAAGAAGTGTATGTTTTTCAGACCCGTGGCTTTGTGCAGAAAGGGCATGAAAACCAGGTGTGCAAGTTAAAGAAGGCGTTATATGGTTTAAAGCAAGCACCACGTGCTTGGTATGAGAAAATACATGCCTATCTGATTGCACATGGTTTTGAGAACAGTCCAACTAAAAGCACCTTATATGTTAAGCGTGCTAATGATGTGCTTTTGATCATTGTTGTCTATGTAGACGACATGCTGCTCACTGGTCCTCTTGAGAAGCATATTGCTGATTTCAAGGCTGATTTGCATGCCTCATTTGAGATGTCTGATTTGGGGCATTTGCATCACTATTTGGGCATTCAGTTTATGCAAGTTGATGGTGGAATCGCTTTGTGTCAAACGAAATATATTGACACATTATTGCAGTGTTTTGGCCTTGAAGACTGTAAGCCTATTGCCACTCCTATGGAGACAGGTTTACGATTGAGTCTTCATGATGCTGGAGATGCATTTGATGCTGTTCTCTATCAGCAGGTTGTTGGATGCTTGATTTACTTATGCATTACTCGGCCAGATATTCAGTTTGCTGTCTCATAGATGAGCAGGTTTATGCATTGCCCAGGAGTCACGTATTGGAAAGTGGTTAAGCGCATCTTTCGCTACTTGAGTGGTACTCGGCTACTTGGGTTGTTTTATCCCAAGGGGGGATCACTACCGCCAGATTTGCATGCTTTTTCTGACTCAGATTGGGCTGGTTGCTATGACACTCGTGTGTCCACCAATGGTTTTTGCTTCATGCTTGGTAGCTCATGTATATCTTGGTTGAGCAAGAAGCAGCCTACTGTGGCCACTTCCAGTTGTGAGGCTGAGTATAGGGCAGCTTTCACAGCGGCTGTTGAGTGTGTGTGGCTCAGACGCCTTATGGCTGATTTGGGTGTTGGCTAGTCTTCTGCCACCACCATCTTCACTGACAGTCAGAGCGCATTGGCAGTTGCGAGGAACCCTGTGTTCCATGCTCGCACTAAGCACATTGAGGTGCATTATCACTATGTCAGGGAGAGGTTCTCTGCTGGGGAGATCAGCTTGGCATATGTGCCCACGCAGGAGAACATTGCAGACCTTTTCACGAAGGCTCTGCCTAGGGAGAAGTTTGAAGCTTTCCGCAAAGCTTTGGGCTTACTTCCTTTTGTGGAGTGATTTCCACATAGCTCGGCACTTCCTTATACATGAGTGCCAGCTCCTTGTTCACCGCATCACTCCCAGGGGGGATTTGTTGATATATTTAGGTAGTGATATGTGTGAACACTCTAGGACCGCCGGGGCACTTTTTTCCCTCTTTAGGAGGTTTTTTTCCCCCGGCTTGTATATACGCCTATTGCCCTAATGGGCTACTTATCTTTGTACATTCTCTAGTAATACATTCAGTCTTGTGTGTTGTGCTCCAAGCTTCTTCTTCTTCCTTGTGTTGTTCGCGTGCTTCCGTAGACGTCTAACTCCAACATGTTGTTGGGATCATGATCCACTAATCAATGGAGCAGAACAAATAGGTAGGAAATTAATCCAAGACCAAAAACTTGCTATTCTTGTCTCTACACATGTTTAATGTTTTGAACAGTTCTGTGAGCACAGTAAAAATTAGCTTAATTCCTTTTGGTGATGTCTAATTAGCTTAGATAGCTACCAATCACGAGTAATTTGATAAAAAATGATAAACCACACACTGAGAATGGTGTTTAGCAAATCACAACACATGCCCACATTTTTGGGGTGCATTAGTCAACAGACTAGAGAGAAATGACACGCTAATATCTCACAATTCAAATGAGCAATGATAATGGGATTTTGTACCAATAGAGTAGACAATATACGGAAGATATCATGCTTTAAATCACTATAAATTATCAGTCATACATTGAGAACAAGCTCTGAGAAGATCACTGTTTTGATGTAGTTATAACAGAGAAGTGAAGTGAAAATATGATAGAATGTATGTATTAAAACATGTACAAATAAAATTTCGTTGGCAATGATCCATTGCACAATGTGAGAAGCATGAATGAGATATGGAGTGAGATCTTCAAATCACAATGTGTCCTCTCTAAAATGATCTCATTGAATTGAGAGAGCACATGGGTGTTTGATCATTCTTTTAAGGTTGAGTTTGAAGTCAAACTTTTGAATTCAAATTCAAAATTTCACCTAAAAGTGAATCCTAAAGTATAGGATATATTCTCTCATTGCTCAACTACCAAATACTTTGAGATTTGATGCTTCCTAACTTCCTCATGGTTGTAGAACACTTTTACAAGGATAAATGTAAATGATTTTTACGAGAGGTTGATCACATAGGGTTCCATAAAGGATGTGCTAAACAAACAAGTATGTGGGGCTTGGTTTCTATTGCCCCAATAGCTCCCCCTCAAGCATAACATGCTTGGTCTTCATTCCTCCTTGTTTTCCTGCAAACCAATCATCAATTTGAATTTGTTCATCTTGGTTCCATCCAAAGACTTTGTGAGTATATATGCACAATGTAAATGAGTTGATACATAGAATAGTTGAATATCCTTGCTAAGCAATTTTTCCCTTACATAATGATAGTGCACTTCAATGTGCTTAGTCCTTGCATGATATAAAGGATTAGCAGCCAAATGAAGTGAACTAGTATTGTCTCCAAAGATTATTGGAGTCTAAGAGTGTAACCCCAAATCTGCATAGAGTTTCTTGAGACGCATAGCTTTCTGAATTGCATTTGTCAAACCTCTATATTCTACTTATGTAGATGATAAGGCCGCAACTAGTTTCTTCTTATTTGACCATGATATAATCTTTGATCCTGCAAAAGATAGGTACCCTGAGGTGCTCCTTCTATCATCCTTGGAGCCATCCCAATATGCATCAAAATACATTTTTATATCCAAGTCAGAAGTAAAGGGATAAAACAACCCTTCATTTATGGTACCCTTTAGATACTTTAGCACCCTCTTGGCAGCTTCCATGTGGGGCTTCCTTGGTGCATGCATAAAATGACTCAATGTACTTACTCCATAGGCAATGTCTAGTCTTGTTAAGGTAGCATAGTTGAGGCTCCCTACAAGCTTTTGGTAACATGTAACATCCTCAAGGAGTTCTCCTTCATGAGAACTAAGTTTATGGTTGAGTTCCATGGGTGTACATGCAATTTTGGTATTCTCCATCTTGAATTTTACCAACATATCATGAATATACTTTCTTTGAGTAATAAATATACCAAAATCTATGTATACAAGTTCTAGACCAAGAAAATATCTTAACAAACCAAGGTTGCTGATTTGGAATTCTTCCATTAGTTGAGCTTTAACCTGTTTGATGCCATTAGCATCATTCCCTATAATGATAATGTCATCCACATAGACACATAAGTAGAAATTCTGAGTTGTTCTTCTTTATAAATAAAGAGGAATCTGCCTTGCTAGCCAATAAAATTTGATCCTACAAATAAGTTACAAGTCTATGGATCCAAGCTCTAGGAGCTTGCTTTAGGCCATAGAGTGCTTTCCTTAGCTTGCATACAAAACCTGATTTATCTTTATCTTCAAACCTTGGTGGTTGTGCCATATACACTTTTGATGATATCCATCAATTTAAGAATGCATTCTTGACATCTAACTGATATAGGTTCCAATTCTTGGAAGCAGCAATAGTTACCAAAACCCTAATTGTTGGAAATCTTTGCCACAGGTGAAAAGGTTTCTTCATAGTCCACTCCATGGGTTTGAGCAAACCCCTTTGACACTAGCCTTGCCTTCTACCTATTTATAGAACCATTTGAATTCTTTCTTATTTTATATATCCACCTGGATCCTATTACCTTCATGCTTGGCTTTTTGGGAACCAAATGGCAAGTATGGTTTTCTTGAAGTGCTTCTACTTCTTCCTACATGGCTTCTCTCCATTCTTTCCTCTTACTAGGCTCTTCAAATGAAGAAGGTTCTTCTGTCATAGAGTCTTTCGTGATATACACAAAATGTTTTGTGACTAATGATGTGTCATAGCCATACCTTATGGGCTTTTTACTCTCGCTTTGAGATCTTCTGAGTGCTTGGTTGGAGGACTCTGGAATGTCTTCCAATTGCTTCACCTTGCTCTTTCCTCTTGACTTGCATGCTTTGAAGTCCATTGGCTCTTTGTCTTCTGAATTGATATCTTCTGGTAATTGTTGATCTTCTTGAGTGAGATTTGGAAAATCACTTTCCAAATCATAAGGTAGCTTGACTTTCCTGAAATCATCTTCAAACCATGAATTATTTTCATTAAATATTACATCCCTAATAACTATAAATCCTTTGTTAGTGGGATTGTATAGCCTATAGGGTATCATTTCATCCAAGGATTTGGATGGGAGCCTGTTAACCAAGTAAGTGACTGTGGAAACAACCTCTGCCCATAGGTAATTAGGTAACTTTTTCTCATTCAACATTGGCCTACTAGCTTCAACTATTAACATGTTCCTTCTCTCTGCCATTCCATTTAATTCAGAATTGTATCTTATTGTTACTTCCCTCTTTATGCCTATGTCCTATAGAAATGAATCAAATGCATGTGAAAAATACTCACCACCTCCATCAGATTTGATCCTCTTCAAGCTTCTACCTATTTGGCTCTCAACTAATGCCAAATATTTTTTGAGACATGTAAATACTTCATCCTTATGCTTCATGAAGTAAAGTATTGTCCATCTACTGTAATCATCTATAAATGAAACATAGTACCTTGAACCTGAGATTGATGGATCTTTGCTAGGACCCCACACATTATTGTGTACAAGCTCCAAATATTTTTCATACATGTACCCCTTTCTGTTGAATGGTTGCGTGTGAGCTTTACCAAATTGGCATGCTCCACATTTGTATATCATGTGTTGCTTGGACACATTGGGGATGCCAAGCACACTCGGATCCCTGCATATTTGCTTTAGTGTTCTTTCTCCTATGTTTCCTAGCCTTTTGTGCCATATTTCTAACTCACATAGGGTTTTATTTTTGTAATTGAAGAGTACTATGTTTTTGGTGCCTTCAATCTCAAATGTAAATAATCTACCAGATTTGTCACCTTTAGCAATCCTTTTGAAGCCTTTTTGAGGGTCTTCCTGTGACCTCTAAGCCTTTCTCAACAATCTGTTCAACACTAATTAGATTTTTGGTTATAGTTGGTACATACAAAACCCTACTTAACAGGTTCATGTTACCATTAGAGGTCTTGACATTTCCAATTTGCTTGACTGAGTGTTTAGTGTCCTGACCTATCTATACTTCATGCCTCCCTTTGGGTTCTTCAAGATCAGATAGTAGTGCTACATTTCTAGCCACATGATTGGAACAACTTGAATCAATATAGAAAATATGCTCGTCATGTTTACCTTGCTTGGATGTCATTTTCATGATGAGTAGAGAATCCTCTTAGTCTTCTATGTAGTTTTTATAATCTCTTCTTCCTCTGAAACCTCCTTGATAATTGTTGTTGTTGTAGCTTTGATTGTATTTATGATTGTAGTTGCTTCCTTCATTGTTGTACCTGCCTCTGGATTGTCCATAGCTATATCTATGGAAACCTCTTCCCCTTTGATTCGTTGTGTTATTGAAGCATTCTTCTGTGGTGTGGTTGGTAAGACCACAAATGTTGCAAGGTGGAGTGTTGTAGGATCTCCCCCTGCCTTGCTTTCCTCCTCTGCCCCTTCCTCTTAGCACCTCTTCCTCTACCTGTGTAGTTAGCTTGAAAGGTACTAGCCTCTTCTTCATTCTTCTTGATTTTACCTTTATCCTTACTTTTATTCTTATTTGTTTTAAGGATAGAAGAGTGGTTACCTCTAGAGTTGTCACCATTCTTGTTGAGCTTTGTCTCGTGGGTAAAGAGTTGCCCCATCAAGGTGTTGAGGTCAGGTATTTGCATATCCATGTAGAGGTCTATTGTTGTTGTGAAGGACTCCCACTTATCATCAGCTTTGATGCCATTAATGATCTACGTTACTACGTGTTCTTCTTCTATCTCCTCTCCAATGCTTGCAAGTTGGTCAGCCACATCCTTCATCTTGCTTACATAATCAGCCACACCTTGCTTTGGTTGCTTCTTTAGAGTTGTAAACTCCATCCATAGCTAATTCTTTGTGTTTGATGAGAAATATGATGAGAGTACTTCCCAAATCTCTTGGGATGTCTTGCAATTCCTAATGTGAGGCAATAAGAAATCAGATATTGAGTTTAATAGATAAGACATGGCAAGAGCATCCTTTGCACACCATGTGGTAAGCCTTTCTTGGTCTTTCTTTGTGGGTTGATGCTTGCTCCTGAGTATTGGCATCCCTTCATCTCCTGAGATGTATCCATATAGACTTCTTCCTTCGAGGTAGACTTGCATCCTTAGTGACCATGCTGAGTAGTTGCTTCTATCTAATTTGTCAATGAAGGATAGAAATCCATCTCCCATCTTCCTTGTTGTTGCTCCGATACCACTGTTGGAGAAGATGGTGGATAGTGTTCAGAGATGAAGTGGTGTTGCTTAATCCTGCTTCACATCTGCTAAGGATAATTGCTGGAGAGTGTAGTGGGCCTCTTTAGCTGACTAATGATCATAAATAATCATATATAATTTTTGAATCATCTTCCACTAATCAATGGATCAAAACAGATAGGTAGGAAATTAATCCAAGACCAAAAACTTGCTATTCTTGCATCTATACATGTTAAATGTTTTGAACAGTTCTCTAAGCATAGTAAAAATTATCTTAAATCCTTTTGGTGATGTCTAATTAGCTTAGATAGCTACAAATCATGAGTGATTTCATAAAAATTGATAAACTGCACACTCAGAATGGCGTTTAGAAAATCATAGCACATGCCCAACATTTTTGGGGTGCATTAGTCAACAAACCATAGAGCAATGACACGCTAATATCTCATGATTCAAATGAGCAACGATAATGAGATTTTGTACCAATAGATTAGACAGTATATTGAAGATGTCGTTCTTGAAATCATTGTAAATGATCAATCATACATTGAGAACAAGCTCTGAGAAGATCACTGTTTTGATGTAGTTATAACACAGAAGTGATGTGAAAATATGATAGAATGTATGTATTAAAACATGTACAATTACAATGTCATTGGGAATGATCCATTGCACAATGTGAGAAGTATGAATGAGCTATGGAGTGAGCTCTTCAAATCACAATATTTCCTCTCTAAAATGATCTTATTGAATCAAGATAGCACGTGGGTGTTTGATCCTTCTTTTAAGGTTGAGCTTGAAGTCAAACTTTTGAATTCAAATTCAAAAGTTCACCTAAAAGTGGATCCTAAAGTATAGGATATATTCTCTCATTACTCAACTATCAAATACTTTGAGATTTGATGCTTCCTAACTTCCTCGTGGTTGTAGAACACTTTTACAAGGATAAATGTAAATGATTTTTACAAGAGGTTGGTCACATAGGGTTCCATAAAGGATGTGCTAATTAGCCAAGTATATTGTGGGCTTGGTTTCTATTGCACCAACATTGATTTTGGTCATATCTAATGAATATTCACCTTTCAGCTTTTGGATCAAGTTTTCCTCTAATCTGTGATGGTATATGTGCATAAGCAATGCACCCAGGATTTTACAATGGTCTAGGGAAGGTCTCGTACCATTCCATGCCTCATAAGGTGTCATTCCATCCAAGGAATTGGATGGAAGCCTATGAATTATGTGGCTCTGGAAACAGCCTCTACCCATAAGTAATTTAGAAGTTTTTTTTCATTCGACATTGATCTTGCAGCCTCTACTATTAGTCTATTTCTTCTCTCTACCACTCCATTCTTGTTGGAGACCTCTAAATCTCCAAATTCTTGATCTATACTGATTTAAGAACACCCCTATATCAATCATAGATCAAACTTTATACAAATGTTACCTTGATTTACAAAATTATTCATAATCACTTCTCTAAGTGAAGTTTCTTCTTCTTCAAGAAGTCTGCTTCATAATTGAACTTCATTACCTGCACATAACTTCAAATTTCTTCAATCTAATGATGCACATATCTCCACACTACCTTTGCACAATCATATCATCCATTAGACCTTCAAAAGAATTATTAAAACTCTGATTTGATCATTAAGATCAAAGGTATGTCATAAACTATCTTCCTAAACAAACGACTTTGACATAGTCAACTTCTAAAGTTGATTTCTCACAACACAAGCCCCATTTTGCTAATTGCTTTTAGCCATAGCTTCCTTACTTTCCAACTTAGATTTTGAATGCTGACTCATCAAAAACTTTACACTATACACTGAGATCCAAGCAAAACATTGACACGAAAAAATGCACGACTCTAAGAGTTCTATCTGCAGACTTTACATATACATGTTCCTATTGATCATACACACAACCTGGAATGAATTAGACCATGAAACTTTGAACATACATTGATTAGCTTATACATTAGATGTCTACAAAAGATTTCTCGATCCACTTGATCAGGTTGAGAGAAATCAGAGAAAGACTCGATGCTAACTCATGGAGATAACTCTCTACACATCTATCTCATGGACACTTGGATTCTAATGACTCTCACTCTTATTTCTTTACATAATTGACTTATATAAATATGATTCTAGACTCTTCCCATGTCTAATACATTACTCCTTATCATTCTAATGATCATCTATACTCATAGTACAAGAATTTCCATCTGTAATGTGCTTATGTGTACAAGCTACATTTTTGAGATCTCTTCACTTTCTCAAATGACTTCTTTGACTTTATTTTGATTCCTAAATTTCTTCAAGTTCTTCACAATCATCAATTAGATATTTTTTTGCTCCAATAGCTCCCCCTCAATCACTAATTGTGATTACATCATTCTTCTTTATTCTTGCCATCTCTTTGAACTTATGTAGCTTAGGTCCATCTAAGCTTTTTGTCAACATATCTGCTACTTGCTCTTTTGTTGGTGTATACAAAACTTCAATCTCTTTGTAAAGTACCTTTTCTCTCAAGAAATGATACTGAATCTCTATGTGTTTAGTCCTAGCATGAAAAACATGATTAGTTGTCAAATATAATGAGCTCATGTTGTCTCCAAAAATAATTGGAGTACTCTGATCAGTTCCAAAACTTTTCAATAAAGTCTTCACCCATATCACTTCTTTTGCAGCCTCTACCATTTCTTTATACTCAGCTTCTATGGATGACAAAGCAACTATATGTTGCTTCTTTGAGCACCAAGAAACTAACTTATCTCCAATATAACAGAGATAACCATGAGTAGACGTTCCATCATTTGAATTACCGCCCAATCTGCATCACTAAACAATTTGATTCTTGTGTGAGAAGTAAAACCATAATAGAAACCTTCACTCAAAGTTCCCTTGATATATTTGAGTACCCTTTGAGCTGCAATCCAATGAGTTTTCTTTGGACAGTGCATAAATTGTGATAAGACACCAACTGCATATGATAGATCTGGTCTTGTCAAGGTAGCATAGATCAAACTACCTACCAAACTCTGATATTTCTTCATGTCACTAAATTCTTCCCATCCATATCTACTCAATTTATGATCTACCTCCAATGGTGTGGTTGAAGGCTTGCAATCTTCCATGTTGAACTTGACCAAAAGATTCTTCAAGTATCTCTCTTATGTAACATATACTCCAGGTTGAGTATACACAATTTGCATTCCTAAGAAATATGACAAGTTTCCTAAATCACTTATCTTAAACTCCTTCTCTATTTGCTTCTTAATCTCCTTGATTCCTTGAGCATCTGTACCTGTGACAATAATATCATCAACATAAATACACATATATATATGAACGCACCTTCACTTGCCTTCACTAGCAAGTTACTATCTCCTTTTGAAGCTTGATATCCACATTCATTTAAGAACTTAACAAGTCTGTAATTCCATGCCCTTGGGGCCTGCTTTAAACCATATAAAGCTCTCTTGCTGCAATACATCCATTCAGAAATGCATTCTTCACATCTAATTGTGACAACTTCCATCCCTTACAAGCAGTAATAGCAATTAGAGTTCTAATTGTAGACATCTTAGCAACTGGACTAAAGGTTTCATCATAGTCCACACCATAAGTTTGGGCATAACCTTTAACCACAAGTCTAGCTTTGTATCTAGACACCTCACCATTTGCAAACCTCTTTGTCTTAAACACCCACTTACATCCAATTACCTTCTGATTCTTTGGTCTTGGCACCAATTAAACAATGCATGTCCCACATTACCTTGGACCTTGAGAGTAAAAAGTCTTTCTTCTTTTTGACCCGTAATGATGCTTCTATATCCTTGATTTGGATCTTGGACATAAACACCATTATTTGTGAATCTGACTTCATCTCCTTTCTCCACAATTTTTCCTACACTTATCAAGTTTTTAGGAATAGTAGGAACATAAAGTACCTTGCTTAAGAATGTGCTTCCACTCTTTATCTTCACTGATCCAATGCTTTCCACTTTATGCTTGGTGTTATCTCCTGTTTGAACTGTATGTCCACTCACCTTTGCTTCCATTTTAGTCATCAATGATATGTTGCCACTCAGATGATTGCTACATCCTGATTCAATATAGAATACCCTTTGATCTTCTCCTACTGCTTCATGTGTTGCATTCAAGATGAGAGTCATGTCATCCTTTTGATTTGATGCATAATTATAATAATTGTTATTGTAGGACTGAGGTTGAAGGCTTCTTCCACCTCCTCTAGCATATGAGGTCCTACCACCTCTTCCTCTAAAATTACCTCTTTGATTTCTACCTCCTCTACCTCTTTGATTGAAACTCTGATTATGACTTCCACCATTTTGATTGTTATACCAAAAATCATTTGCCGAATGATTTGTTCTACCACAAATCCAACAAGCTCTAACATTATCTTTATTCTTACCTCCTCTTCCTTTACCTCTTGAATTCATCTTTCCTCTTGTGAAATTAACCTGGGTTGAAGATCATTCATCATCAGTTGACTGCTTTCCTTTGCCCTTCTTCTTCTTGTCCTTGGAGTACATAGCTTGACTTGCAATTCTATCATTATCTCCTTTAATGTCCTGCTCAAAAGTTAGCATGTGTCCTAGCAATTGATTAAGATTAGGAGTAAAATGATCTAATGACAATTCTATGGACATTATGAAAGGTTTCCACTTCTCATCTCCTCTTAGACCTGTAAGTATTTGTCTTACCAACTTATCCTCTTCAATATCTTCATCTACTGCTCTCAAGATATCTACAATATCCTTCATTTTTGCCACATAATCAGAAATTGATTGTGAGCTCTTCTTCTTGAAGGTTGCGAACTCAGCCCATAATGAGGGCTTACTTGACTTAGTTGTATTTTGAAAATGCTCTTCGAAAGCATTCCACACATCTGTTTCACTTTCTAATCCTCTAATATGAGGTAGAAGATAATCATTTACAGCCATGTAAATGATGCTCCTAGCGCTTGAGCATCCTTCTTCATCCAGTTCTTCAAATCTGCAAGCTCTTCCCTAGTTGGAACACTAGGATCTTCAAACTCAGGCTTTTCTTCTTCTCCTATGATGAATGCCATCAAATATTTTCTCACGAGGTGTGCCTCTATCCTCATGGACCAAGCAAGATAGTTCTCCCTATCGAGCTTATCAATCTGCAAGGTTTCTCCCATATTTGATCTTTGTGTTCTACAAATATTAGGATGAATGAATATACTTTGTACCTTTATGTAAAGCTTCAATCTTTTAGATCCTTTTGAGCTCAATCTTCACACTTCTTTAGTTTGTCTTCAAAACTTTGATCTTGTTCACCCTCAATCTGAAGAGACTCCAATGTCTGCAACAGTCTGGACTTCAAATGCTCTTTCCTTCACTTTATATTGCACCTCTTGCTCTCATACCACTGGCAGATTGATCACTCTGTGGGATTTCGCACAGAAGCATTGGATTGTAATGTGCATCACCATTGTATTTTTCTTCTTATAATCAATCGACAGAGGCTTCCAGTGTGCATCTTTCTTCTTGTCTTTCCCTTTTCTCCTACAAACACTCAAATCCCTTCTTGTCCAAGAATCCCCCAACAAAAATTGGCACACACGGTGGGACTCCAAGGAGATTTGAGCATAGGAGAAGACATATTGCAGTGTGGAGAAGCACTATTCAAGTGCCGACAGTATTACTTCATTGAGCTAAGAGGTAAATATTCTTATCAATTATCTCTTACTAGTGAATAGCTCATGACCGCGACCCGGTCCCAAACATTGAGGATCACCTGCAAAGCCACAAGAAGGAAGGCTGTTTGAAGATCCTCCAGTCCACTTTTGTCAACTTCATCACTAAAGAGTATGGCAGGTCAGGTAGACTTGGAAACCCTACTATCAAGATTGAATATAAAATTTCCTTCTTTCAAAGGTTTAGCTCAGGAAGATCCGGACGAGCATATTAGAAGGTTTTTAGCACTATGCAAAACTAGAGGCTTAATGGGAAGAGGGGATGCCTTTTTGATACTCTCCCCTACCGCATTAGAAGGGTTAGCAGATAAATGGTTCAGCCAGTTTGCTGAGAACCATTTTACAACTTGGGACTTAATGAAAGATGCATTCAAAACCCAATTCCAACATTCAAATACTTCAGAGATCATCATAGAGGAATTAGGAACCTTGAGACTGGGTCCAGGTGAAAAATTTCCAGAGTTTGTAACTAGGGCCAAGGCACTAATGGCTAAGTTGCCAGATCCTCCACATGATTTTTTTGTTAAGAAATGGTTAACTAAGCCACTTCCAGTGACCACCCAATGTAAAATCAAGGAATTAGTGTTGCCCACAGCCTCCATAGAGTAGTTCATCAACACAGCTACACGATTGGAGTAGATAAGGCAACAATATGGAGCAATTTCTTCTCAACTACCCTATTCTACAAAACTAGAGGATCGAGTAATCCAGCTAAGGAAAGACCTGGAGGGCTTAAAAAGGAATAAACCCCTCAAAGAGGAGGAGAATGTTGTTACTCAATTGAGGAGGGAGATTGAGGCATTAAAGCTCCAAAAGGAGGAGGAAGCCCAAGTAGAGGAATTGGCTCAGTTGCGATAGGATTTGCAGAAACTCAAAGGGGGTGGCATCAAGAGTGGACTTTGGTGTACCATGCGCAGCAAGCAAGGTCATATAGTAAGTGAATGTGCTCTGTTAAGTGTGACTTGCCAACTATGCAGGAAAGCTGGTCATGAGGCCCAGGAATGCCAAGCAAGAGGAATTCCTGCAACAACATATTGGACACAAGGAGGACCCCTACCATTAGCAAATGTGATGGTGACTGCACCCAACCAAGGTAACAATTATAATCCTGGACAAAGGAATAACTTTGGAAATGGGCCTAGGAGGCAAATCATTTGTTTCAGATGTGGAGAATATGGGCACTATCAAAGTAGGTGCACTGTACCAGAATATGCCCCTCCTTGCAGGAACTGCCCAGAGGCCAGAGACCACTATACAAATTGGTGTCCTAAAAATCAAGCCTCTTCATCTGGGCCTCACATTCAAATGATTTTTTTGCACAAAGAAGAAATGTTAGATCAATTCAATGGGCCATCACCATCTACCAGGGTGGTGCAGTTAGAAGAAATTGAATCTTTTACAGTGCAGACAAGAAGCAAGGGAAAGGCTCAAGTAGAAATAGGTCAAGAATCAAGGATTAATGGATTGAATAAAGACAAAGAGACATCTGAAGACAAAGCCACCACATGTGCAGATACAAAGCAAAAAGGAGATCTCATATGTACCAGTGATGCCATTGGGCATGCATTCAATAGGGCTCATGAGGAGTTTGATAATTCAATTGGAGCCCATGCTCTTAAGGAATCAGAAGCTTCAAAACTACTCAAGTCCATGAAAAAGGAGGTTAGTATTTTTTATTTAATAAAGATGGATGGGAAATTCAGGTCAGATCTCTTGCAGATAATTGATGAGGCTTCCACTACAAGTTTATTGGCAAAGACTGTTGTCATGCATAAAGGTAAAATTGTAGGGGAAGCACCCCTTACAGATTATAAGAGCCCTCGGTTGGCAGTCTCTATCAAAGGTCATGAGTTTCAAGGAGTTATTGTGGATGGTGGCTCTGGCATTAACTTGATGTCTGAACATACAATGGAAAAGATTGGACTACACCCTTCAAGACCTGCAAATTTCACTGTGACTTTGGTAGATCAAAGCAAAGTAAGGCCACTAGGAGTGATCCCAAAAGTTCCACTAGAAGTACAAGGTAATCTCTTCATTCTGGATTTTGTGATATTAAGACTGCCCTAGGTCGAAGGAGGATTTCCCCTCTTTATTGGAAGATCATGGCTAAGGCATGCAAATGTCATCCATGATTGGGGTAAAGACACTATGTGGGTACAAAAGAAAGGGCAAGAATTGACACAGATACATCTAGAGGAGGGCCCAAATCATCAAGGGAACACCTGCATGATGCAAACACTTGGCATTTGCATGGAACTAGAAACGGAGGACCAACCCCAAATAGAGTTCGAGGAAGAAGAAGATATTCTGAAATGGCTCCAAGCAGGCAACTCTTCCTCTTGTTTTAGAGTTTTTCTTAATAATTCTTGCACAAGTGAATGTTATAATGAAAATGAGGATAAAGTTCAAGTTGATGGATTGGGAGAACCCATCACATACCATAAAAGGGGGAGGAAGACACCCCTCAAATACAACTTGGAGGAGGATGCAACAATAATAGAGAAGGAAGTTACTAAAGTTAAAGACAAGGTAAAACATACTAGTGAGGAATGTTCTTTACCAATTCAAGAAATCCCTACAGGATGGATGTAGGACAAGGAGGAATACATTGAGATCCAGAGCACTCCTGCTTATGCCACAATGCATGAAAAGCTATTGGGAGAAAACAGGGTTGGAGATGAGCATGAAGATACCATGATAGAGAGAAACCCTATCAAAGAAATACAATTAGGCACTCAGGAAAATAATCATCTAGTTTTGGTGGCCACTTGGTTGTGGAGCCACCCAGAGCTCCTTGAAAAGGTAAAATCCTTCTTGACCCACTATGCAGATGTTTTTGCTTGGCATTATAAAGACTTAGATTTTTTAAGAGATGCAGGGAGACTAAACTAAAGCTCAACCCAAACAAATGCATTTCCTTGTGACAGAAGGAACCCTCTTGGGTCATGTGGTGTCGGCTAAAGGTATGGTTCCAGATCCGGATAAAATTATTTCTATAATAAAGTTTCCTAAACCCAAATCTCCTAAAGAGATTTAGAGTTTCTTGGGGCGCACTGGATACCACAGAAGATTTATCAAAATGTATGCAAAGATAGCCAGGCCATTGGCTAGACTTATAGGTAAAGAAGTGCCCTTTAAATGGGAAGAGGAAGAAGAGAATGCTTAGCAGACATTAAGGTCCAAATTGGTGGCTGCACCAATTCTTATCACCCCAGATTGGTCAAATACTTTTCATGTGCATGTAGATGCCAATGCATATGCAGTGGGTGCAGTCTTGGCTCAATATAGTGAAGAATTCAAACTTGACAGGCCTATTCAGTATGCTAGTCGAATTTTGACTAAAGCTCAAATAACTTATAGCACAACAGAAAGGGAAGCTCTAGCAATGGTTTTCATCGTACAAAAATTTTGTCATTATTTGCTGGGTGTGAAGTTTGTTATCATCATTGATCATCAACCACTCAGGTATTTATTGAACAAGCCACAAGCAACTGGGAGGATATGGAGGTGGCTACTTTTGTTCCAAGAGTTTGATTTTTCTGTAGTCCATAGACCAGGTAAAGAAAATGTCATGGCGGATCACCTATCCAAGATCAATTTGATGGATCAAGCTATTGGAGTCAATGATGATTTTCCAAATGCTAATCTGTTCGTTGTACAAGCTCAAGGTTGGTATAATGATATCAAGAATTTCATTAAAACTGGAGTGTATCCAGAGAAGGCAAGTGTTGTGCAAAGAAAGAGACTACTAATCAAGAGCAGACCTTATACCTTCATTGAAGATAAATTATATAGACATGGAAAGGAAAACAGGTTTAGGAAGTGCATGGAAGAAGAAGAAGTGAGGAAAGTCCTTCAATATGCACATGAAGGAACAGGTGGTGGGAACCTTCTAGGACATATTATGAGTCAGAGGATCCTTGATTCTGGTTTATGGTGGCCTACATTATTCAAAGATGCAAATGAATGGGGGAAGGCATGTGACATTTGCCAAAGGTGTGGACCCAAGCCAAAAAAGCTGAGGCACAATCCTTTGATTATTTCCACTTTTTGGCAACCATTTGAGAAGTGGGGGCTAGATTTTGTAGGGCCCATCTATCCTCCGTTGATTCCAAAAAGAGATAAGTATCTATTGATCGCCACAGACTATGCGACAAAGTGGGCTGAAGCTATTGCCTCCCTTGACTACACCGCTCAAAGTGTTGCTGATTTCACTTGCAGTAGCATCATTTGCAGGTTTGGATGTCGACTTGAAATAATTTGTACAGACCAAGTGTTGCAGAGCTAAAGAGCGCATAAAGCGGAGAAAAAGACGGGCCCCAAAATTTTTCCGATTTGGACATCAAACTTTTGTATCATATTCATTCTTGTAATATATTTTCCCTTGTAAATGCACTAGAGGAGTCCTCTAGATGCATCCCCACAGAAGAATAGAGATTACCCATGTACAATAGTAGGAAATTAGTCTCTTAGTGAATAAAGTGCCGGTCACTTGTGTGAAAGGACCAAACTTAGGCTCATGTATATAAGTCACTTTGTGACTCTTTGTAAAAGACTCTTGCCATTGTGAAGAAGGAGCTCTTCTGAATTTTCGAGTTTGCCTCTTTCTTGCTGATTTTGATCTTCATTTTGCTCTTGTATGTGTGTGTGATGCTTCAAATGCATGTGTAGGACTGTTATCTACTCCTTCCCCTTTGTTTTGAGCTGCTGTAGTGCGTGCGTAAGCTAGGAGAAGCTGTGGCGCGGGTGTTTGTGATTCCCGTAATTCACTGTTTTTGCCATAACTTGAAGCAGAGTGGTCAGAATTGAGTGAAACCACCACCGTTGGATGCGTCTCGCTGAGAGCTTCGAAACGAGTACCCTATTGCCTATGTTCGGAGTTCTGGGCTGGGAGAAAACCTCAAAATACCAAAACTGCTGAAAAGAGGCTTGCGGCAACACTTTCAATATTTCAGTAAGTGTGAGAGGTAGGAGTCTTTTCTCATGTATGCTAGCTAAACCACTTCATTATCCATCATGTGTGCACAAGTCTTCATACACTTGGTAAGTCGTTCCTTAGGATTGACATTTAAATGTGTGTTAAAGATCCCACTATATGCAATTGTGTGGCAATTGAGGTATAGTCTCATTGGCACAAGTCCTTGAGTCTTCTTGGCTCAAGTACACACGTTTTTGGTGCCGTAGCCGGGGAACACTCAACCAAGGTGCCTTCGTGATAGTTATAGAGCGAGTGTGATCGAATCGTACTTGTAGAGGTGAAATTATCCTTTGGCAAGTAGTTAGTCACTTCAGCACTTGTTACTTCACATCCCCGAGGTGTGTGTGATAAGTTTTAGGTTTAGGAGTAGTAGGAGTGAGTAGAAGGAGTGAGGGAGTAGATTAGAGTAGTATTCATCCTTTGCCTTGTTGTTTCATTTTCAGTAGATAGGAAAAAGAATCAAGTATAAAAGCCAAAAAAGTCATTTTGAAAATCACTTGTTTCTGAGCAAGTATCGTGGAGGAGCTGTCAAGTATCGCGAAGCTGTCGAGTATCATGAGCTGTGGACTGAGTCGTGTGAGCTGCGCAGAGCGATTGAGGTGTGATTAAAGTGTTGAGAGAGAGAGCTTGAGGTAAGCACATTCAAAGATGTTCATATTTATCTATTGAATCCAGTTACTAGAACCAAACGATCTGCGCCAGGTATCGTTAGAGTTTTCAGGGGGTAAAAAGGTGTGTTTTGTTTGGTACAGAGAGTGAGGAAAAGAGAGAGGAGCTAGGAGATCAAGGGGTCAAAATCAAAACTCAAAAAACATTTTTCAAAATTTGTCTAAGGGTCAAGTATCGTTTTACTCCCACGGTCGAGTATCACGATACTTCACAAGTATCATTTTGCTCCTGTGGTCGAGTATCGCGATATTTCCCTTCGATCGTGTATCGTTTCATACCGATCGCGATACTTGGTCAGAGATCGTTTGCCAGCGATCGTCTATTGAGTATCGTTGATCGTGTATCGTTCCGAACTGGTCCTGATACTTGAGAAGTATCGTTTGGTCAAAGATCGCGATACCTAGCAAGTATCGTGTATCGTTTTGCCCGCGATCGTTTGCGAGGGATCAAGTATCGTCTGAGTTGAAGTATCGTGTATCGCTTCTCAGAGATCGTGATACTTCTCACATATCGTGTATCGTCGATCGTTTCAGTTCAGAGATCGTGTATCGTGGATATCAAGTATCGTATATCGTTTCCAGCCAAGTATCGTTTGGCCCAGAGATCGCTTAGATCAAAGATCGCGATACTCCCCTCATATCGAGTATCATTTATTCCAAGTATCGTGTATCGCCTCTAACCAAATATCGTGTATCATTTGCCTTCAGGTTTCGGTATCATTTCTTCCAAGTATCGGTATCGTCTAGCAGGTATCGCGATATTTGTCAGAGATCGTATATCGTTTGAACCCAGAGATCAAGTATCGTGGATTTTTGGAAACAAGTATCGTGATTGTAGAAAATTCTTCTTCAATCATTTCTTTCCAGCCCAAGTCTTCTAGACATTTTTGACCTATAGAGAAGAGTGCCAAAGGCCCAAGGGTATCAAGGTCTGATCAGAGCTCTTAAGTGGATGAACCTGAGATCCGGGAGAACCCTAGGAAGCCGAAGAAGTGTAATTTCTTCCGTAGGTAGTGTAGCAGAGCCAAGTAACCGTTCACATTACTCGGAGACCTCCAGTGAGTCAGAAGGAGAAATTCCCATGGCTTCAGAGGATATGCAAAACACAGTACCCATGATTGGCATGATGTCAATCATTGAGGGAGAATACAGAACCTCCTTGGAGTATGTGAACACCAACCACAATGAGATCCCTATTTATTTGGATGGTCTAAACAGATCAGTGGCCAGACTGAAGAAGGCTTCAGAGGCTTACATATTGCCTAGACCAGCAGTCAAATATGTAAGAGGTTTTTACATGGACAAGAGAGACATCCAATAGGTTGTCACAGAACATCCGGAAAGCATTGATGAACATGGTGAAGAAAATCATGCTTCAAGCTTAAATGGAGGTGGAAACAAAGAGCAAGTAACTACTCCTAGAGGGAGATCTACGATTACTAAAATTTGGAGAGGAGACCTGATTCCCCAGGATGACACTCTAATAGATGTATATTTGATCAATGGGATGGAGCATCTGCTTAGAGCCCATTCCTCTATATGGGAAGCTGCTCTTAATCCAGTTACCATCTATGAGTTACAAGATCCTGAGTTCCCCACCATCATCACATATTTGGATAAGAATCAGAGAAGATATTGGCCATTAACAGAATCAGAAAGAGCTGAGTTGAAATACCAGAATATCCCAGTGTTTCCCCCTAGGGACCAAGCCACTACTTCACGAAACCCACTTGGAACATCCCAGAATGATTCATATCAACAGTCGGGACAAACACAACAAACACAACAAACCCAGATCCCAGTCAGACCACATGTGCAGTTTGCAATGCCTGCAAATAACCCTAATTACCGGCCTCAACCAGCTATTGACCCAAGACATGGAGTTCATGCTCCAGTCAGACTGCCGGTAGTAAGAGGACCAGGCATACCAATAGGAAGACCAATTTTCCCAGTGATGCCTAGACAACCTGAAGCAGGAGGACGACTAAGGCCGATCCAAGTTGCCAAGTGTATGAGAAATCACTATGATGGCTCTAGTGAACCTTACAACCATATACAAGAATTTAAACAAGTAGTTAGAGCCGAACAGGTAGATGACTTTCTGATTCAATATGAGTCTTTTGGCCTTACCTTGTCGGACACGGCACTGGCATGGTTTCAGCCATTGGACCCTAATGCCTTTCAGAACATGGAGCAAGTATATCAAGAAATGATTGAAGAATTTACCAAATCAGGAATTAAAAACAATTCTTCATCATTAATCCATAGCTTCAAGCAAGTCCCTACCGAATCAGTGAGATTGGCTGCAAGAAGATTCAAGCAGTATGTGGATAGATGCCCTGTAGAGGAGAGGCCTACCCAAAATAAAATGGTATCATTATTTTGGAAGGATTGTTGAACGGAACTTTGAGGTCATTAGTGTATGTAAAGAGGGTTCAAACTTTGCAAGAGTGTATGAAGGAATGTATAGACCTAGAGGACAACCTAGCAGAAGACTTGAAAATACTTCAAGGTAGTTTGAAAAGCGAAGAGTTAGCCAGTAGCACATCAAACCCTAAAAACAATGTGGAGGAAATAGCAGATTTAGTAGCAAAAAAGCTGAATGTTCAGGGACAGAGGAACTATCCCAATAACCCTATAAGAGTACCTATGCTCAGAAGATGTATGTAGTGCGGAGGTGATCATCCTTCTCACTTGTGTACTAGGGGAGTAGTTCCACCACCAGCTTATGGTTATAATAGACTCACTGTCCCAGGACCTCCACAATATTGCAGTATAGAACAAAAATACACCAATCATAGCACGGAAAATTGTCCTTACAATAGGCAAGCGAGACCTGCACAGCAATACGTGAGACCATACGGATACCCCCAGAATCATCAGGGAGGTGAAGCGTTTAGGTATCCTTCTTATCAGCCGCAGGCACCAGTACCACGAGCATACGCATATCAAGGACACACACAACCACAGCCAGTACTAGGACAACAACCGCCCCACCCTCAGAACGTTGTCCCAGTTAAAATTGCACAACCAGAAGAAAACCTAGAGAGGGCTATAGTGCCAGCCACACCATTGACTAGTAATGAACCATATGACTCATTTTATGACCCTAGTCAAGGAACATACCCTAGTTATGAAAGCTCAATAATGGAATATGGGCAACTGTATGAACCATATGCCTATGGCGTGGAAATACCAGATAGTTCATACAGTTATGAGCAGGATTATGTATCCTTAATGTACACAGCTCCTAGAGCAACCCTACCACCCCGACCAATGAATAGACCGCCTGTACCCAGAGGACCATGTTACAGATGTGGAGGTGACCACTATATCAGAGAATGTACATTGCCGAACCCACCCCCACCACAGCGAGTCTGGGAAGGCTACTGTAATGATTGTGGTAAGGAACATCTTTTCAGAGACTGCCCCAAAAACCCCAACAAGGCTACATCTAATGTCCAAATCAACGTAATAGAAGTAATAGAATCATCAGGGAGTGATAAAGAGTACACAGTATCTTTAAAAGCAATAACGAGAGCCAAAGCCAGAGAGACCCCTGATAAAACGGATGAGAACAATCAAAGTGACAAGGAGAGGGACACACCCATCCCTCAAAGAGTTGAAGACTCTGAAGAACCTGAGAAAAGTATTGCCAGTAAAAGGTCCCAAAAATGGAAGCACCGAAGAGAGAGATTAAATGAAAAGAAGCTGTTACAGAGGAAGGAAAAAGAGGGAAACGAACAACAGCCAAAAGAAGAACCGAAGAAGGAAGAAGGAAACAAAAATGAGAAGCGTGAGAAAGAGGAGGTAGGATCAGTCTTAGCAGATCCTATGCCTGAAGAATTAGCCATGTGGATTCAGGCATACAAGGCGAGAATAAGAGCAGGACCTACCATAGAGCAACACGAGAGAGAATATCCAAGAGGCGACTTAGAAAAAGAAAGACTAGAAATCTGCAAGAAATTGATAGAAGTTGCACAGCAAACCTTAGAAAAACCTACATCGCCTTTACCCAATACCCGAATTTCTGAAGGAGAATTCCAAGAGTGCCTAAACACTCAGGAAAAGCCTGAAGTAAATAGACCTCAGAATGACGAATGTGGTGTTGAGAGAAAGGAAGGATCCATAGTTCCCGAAGTAGAAGGAGACTGGACTAAGGATCTATGGGCACGAGTTCAAGAGGACAAATGGAAGAAGGTAGAAGGAATGGAACCGCCCTTTGAAGAATTAGAAGCAGAGAATGAAATAGAGGGTTCAATGCCTAAACTAAATTCAGAAGAAATTTTTCCAATGGATGCAAGTGACAAGGAAGAAGAGGATGTAAAGGAACTGCCCAACTACACCGGGGAGTACGAGCACAATTCAGAATTGTATCGCATTCCATCAATAAGGAGACGGGAAACGAACCCATCAGTTCAAACATCGGAGATCATACAACGCCTTAGAGAGGTAAAAATCCCATGTACCCTAACATTTGAAGAATTGTTAAAGGTAAAACCACATTTAAAAGAGAAATTAATCAATCAATGGGAAGTCAAGGAGGAAAAGAAAGAGATGGATGATGAAGTAAACACGGTGAGAATTCCAGTGGATAAGGTAGGAGACTTTAGTGAGGGAGATGAAGGAAATACCTGTCTTCCAATCACCTATAAGGGTTACACTACCAAAGCCATACTAGATTCAGGAGCCGGTGTTGGTATTGCTACCAAAGAAATTTGGGAGAAATGGGGAAAACCAGCGCTAAGACCAACTCGCATGAAAATACAAATGGCAGATGGACATACGGAAAGACCCTTAGGATTGTTGGAACGAGTAGTCTTCACTACGTGTGGAGTGGAATTCGAACACACTTTAGCAATATGTCACTTCGAAAGGCCAAGCAATTATGAAATGATCTTGGGAAGGCCTTTCATGAGACAGCTAAAAGTCGTACAAGATTGGGGAAAAGACGCGGTATACCTACAACACGCAGGAACCACCACTAGGATAAACCTACATACATACACGTATCAAGATGTTCCACCTCTACAATGGAATCAAATCCATAAAGAGAAAGACGACCAATCGGTTCATAGTGCAGGTTCTAGTGATCAATCCTGGATGAACGAGGACACTCATCTGTGGATATGTCAAGCTGCAAAGAAGGAAGAGGAGAGAAGACAAGGATGGCAGCAGAAACAAGGAATAGCGAGATCTGTACAAGATCCATCTTATATGCCGCAAGTATTTCTGGATAAAGAATTTGAACCTCACCGTTGGATGGAAATCTTAGCTACTCTTGATGTCTGTGTAAACGAAGAAGTAGTGACCATGAACGAATGTATTGATGAGGAGGGTTATGATGTTAGTCTATATATGGTAGTCCTTCAGGAGGCAGAAGCAGGAGAAGTGATCGAGAAAGACTGGAAGGAGGACTACGAGAGCATCGAAATGGAACCTGAACCCATGGATCGAGGAAATAGTACTACCAACATAAATATCACTGCCAATGAGAAACACCAGGAACTTACACAGAAAGGGGAATTAGAAATTGAGAAGGAATCTGAAGAGGAAGAAAACAAACCCCAAGATCAATTTGAGGTACCAACTCATTTTAAAAAATATGAAGTGGAGGAGAGGAAAATTGTTATTCAAATGCCGAAAAGAGAAGCACAGCCTGGAATAGCTTATGATAATAAGGAACAAACCAAGAAAATAGTTGTAACTATGGAAGGAGGAGAGGAACGATGTACCTTCATAGGACAGGATGTCTCATTAGAAGAAGAACAAGAGTTAATTCAACTCATAAGAGAATATCGGGATGTCTTTGCGTGGACTTATAAGGACTTGAAAGGAGTAGACCCATCTATATGTGCGCATAGAATTCCCATGACATCCGAAGCCAAACCTTCCAAACAAAGACCATACACTTATAATGATGTGTATTCAGCCAAGATAAAAGAGGAAATAGATAAGTTATTAGATGCTGGATTCATCTATGAAATTGAGCACACGGAATGGGTGTCACCTTTGGTGGTTGTACCAAAAAAGAATGGAAAGTTAAGAGTGTGCATCAATTTGAAGAAAGTAAACGCCGCAACCATAAGGGATAGTTATCCCTTACCAATTACGGATCATCTCTTGGAAAGGGTAGCAGGGAAGGAAGTTTACAGTTTTCTGGATGGCTTTTCAGGGTATAATCAGGTAGCCATTGCTCCTGAGGACCAACATAAGACAGCATTTGTAACTGAATGGGGAGTATACGCCTTTAGAGTCATGCCTTTTGGTTTAACGAATGCCCCAGCTACTTTCCAAAGATTGATGTGTCATGTGTTCAAGGAATTTTTGAGAAAAAGTATGGAGGTATACGTGGACGATCTTTGTACATATTCAGCTATACGATCAGAGCACATCCCTGAACTAGAAAAGATTTTTGCCAAATGTCGGCAATATCGAGTATGCCTCAATCCTGAAAAATGTGTCTTCATGGTTCGACAAGGAAAAATCTTAGGACATATTGTCTCTAAGAATGGGATTTCAACAGATGAAGACAAAATCAAAGTAATTTTGGATTTACCAAGACCAAAGACTGCTAAAGAAGTTCAAGCATTTATGGGACATTGTGGTTACTATCGAAGATTCATACATATGTACGCCATAATTGCTAGACCTCTTTAGGCATTATTGACTCTGTTTAAATGGACCGAAGAATGCGAAAAAGCTTTTAATGAGTTAAAGAATCGATTGAGTTCAGCACCCATTCTTCGAGTCCCCAACTGGAATAAACCGTTTCACATTCATGTGGATGCTTCCAAGTTTGCCATTGGTTGCATTTTAGCCCAACCAGCTGACACAGGAAAATTAGACCACCCAATAGCCTATGCTAGTAGACAGTTGAATCAAGCTGAACCAAATTATACTACCACGAAAAGAGAAGGCCTAGGGATGGTTTACGCAGTCAAGAAATTCAAACATTACTTACTGGCAAACAAATTCAAATTCTTCATTGATCATCAAGCCCTTTTGTACCTAGTCAACAAGCCTTGCAATACAGGACGACTAGTACGATGGTTTTTATTGCTGATGGAATTTGATTTTGAGGTAATAGTCAAGAAGGGAAACACCCACATAAGAGCAGACCACTTATCTCGAATGACCCATGGAGAACCTCCCATAGGAGTACCAGATGATCTGCTAGACACTTATCTTTTTAACCTGGAAGTATGTCCTCAGTGGGCAGAAAAATTGATCCCTATACTTACACATGGACCTAAAGATGGGATCACACCAAACCAAACACAAGATCTCTGGAGGACTAAAAACCTTCACATCATTGCGGGAAGTTTGTACCACCAGGATTCAAGCGGATTACTGATGAGATGCGTGGAAGAAGAGGAACAAGAAATGTGGCTTCAGAAAGCACACATCAACCAATGGAACACTCATTTGAATGCAAATGGCACGTGGCAAACACTCAAGAGATTTGGCATATATTGGCCAACCATGCAAAGAGATGCACATAACTATGTGTCAACCTGTCAAACCTGTCAAGAACAAATCCCAGACGAGAACTCTACCTTATGCTATTCTACAATAGCACCAAGATGGAGCATGCCTCTAGTAAAGTTCTTGAAAACTCAAGAATACCCTGACGGAGCTACTTTAGCAAGGAAGCGTGCTCTTGAAGAACAGAGTAAGGATTATGCCATCATAGGAAAACAACTCTTTAAACGAGGGAAAGATAGCCAATTACGAATGTGCATTCACGAAAATGAATATCTTTCTGTCTTAGAGATGGCTCATACAGGAGCTGCAGGAGGACACTTCTCTGCAGATAAAACGGCCAAAATGATCCTCTTTGCTGGAATGTGGTGGCCAACTCTACATCAAGATGCCGCAATATATGTGCAACGGTGTGATACGTGTCAACAAACGAAATATCCTATTAGAAGAGATGCGATGCCACTTCGACCCATGATGAGTGCTAGAGCTTTCACAAAATGGGGCATAGACTTTATAGGACCTATTAGCCCACCAGCAAAAGGATCACATGCTGAATACATAATTGTAGCCACAGATTACCTGACCAAATGGGTTGAAGCAAAAGCAACAAAGAAAAATGACGCAAGAACTACAGCCAAGTTTCTCTTCGAGAACGTCTTCACTAGATTTGGACTACCTATAGAGATTGTGAGTGATAGAGGTACACACTTTGTTAATGAAGCGATAGAAGCCTTATTGAATGAATTCTTGGTAGTTCATAAGAAATCTGCCCCTTATCACCCACAAGCAAATGGACAAGCAGAAAGTTCAAATAAAATCTTGTGTACGGTTCTCACCAAAATCGTTAACAACGGTAGATCAGATTGGGATAAGCAGTTACACCATGCTTTATGGGCATTTCGAGTAGCCTATAAAACCGCAATAGGCACTACTCCTTTTAACTTAGTGTACGGACAGAACGCTATTTTGCCAATTGATTTCTTGATTCCCACTCTACGAGTAGCGACTACTTACGAGTGGACAGGACATGAATTATCAGCTCAATTGGACCAAATAGAAAAGCTTCATGAAACTAGGTTACAAGCAGTAGCAGGTATTTATGCTGCTAAAAGACGACAAAAAGCCTATTTTGATGCGCATATTAAGGACAAAAATTTGAAGGAAGGAGATTTAGTTCTGGTATACACTTTGAAACAACACACTAAGAAGTTGCAAAAGAGAGGATATGGCCCTTTAATTATTAATCGTATATCTACAAGTGGAGCCATTAGCTTAGCAACCTTAGATGGAGACGTGTTACCAAACTACATCAGTGGGTGTAGAGTGAAAAAATACCTAGAACCATTAACAGAAGAAACTATGTCTCGATTAATCAAAGGTAAGAATAGACGCTTAGAAGAGGAAAGAATACGAGAGGAAGCGAGACAAGAAGCATTGGAAAGGATAAAGAAACGAAAGGAGTGGATGAGAGAGCGAGATGAAAGATATCGTCTAGGAGAAGAACTCATCCCAATGGCTAATTTTAGAGCCACTCAAAACCTAGGATCGCAAAGAACACAACCATATCTAAATTTGGGAGCCGGAAAAACGGAGTATCACTTGGTGAATGCTCTCATAGACACAGGAGCCGCTGTAAGCTGCATTAAGCTTTCTTTGACCCAAAAACTCCAAGAGACAATACGCCCATCGATGGCCCAGTTGATAGGAATAGGAGGAACAATTACTCAATGCATAAGTGAGATCACCTTACCCTTGCATCTTGGTAATAACACTATGGAACAAAAGCTGTTAGTGTGTCATGACCAGGATTTACTTGAAGAGGTAGTGTTAGGTCAAGACTGGATTTACGAATACGAGGTGACCATTCAATTGGCGTTAGGATATATCTCAGCCAGGATAGGACATCGCGAAGTATTCAGCCTGCTAGATGAACGACCACTCACATCTGTGAGCATGGAGCAAACAGTCCACTCTAATGAACAAAGTCCTGAATGTACAATCTCTAGCACTATAGATATACCTTCATCGAGTACTATAAGTGCGGACACATTGAATTCTGCTTGCACACCATGTTCTAGTCTAGCAAGTCTTGAGAATATCAGTCAAACTGAAACCAACCTCACCGAAGCACCATGCATAAGAGAAACTAAGCCTTAGAGTAATGCAAAATCTGTACCCATTAAAATATACCCTATTCCATATTCTAATCAAGCATGGATAAAGAAAGACCAAGTGGAGGAGTATCTTCGACGACAGAAGCACAACCGACATCAGAACAAACAATCAAAGCAAAAACCAACTCAGTCTGAACAACGAAATCATCAACAAGTTGCTACAATATGGATTCCAAAGAAAGTCGTAGCCGCTCAACAGGATCGTTTGCAAATATGGGTTCCTAAGTCATGCACTACAAAGAAACCAAACCGAAGGGATGATCCCCAAAACAAGAAGAGCCAATATGGTACACAGGCAAACCAACCACAGAAAAGGAGTTACTGGAGAAAGAAGGAGTCCGCAAGGGCAACCCGAGCCGTTCCGAGAATCATAAATCAGATGAAGCAGACCCACAACAAGAAGAAAAGAGCCACTTTCAGTGGAAGGGGGCAACATACAACAAAGCCCTACACAATGAAACAAATTTGGATACCGAAAGACAAAATGAACGACACGCATACGCCTACTACTTCCAATTGCACACATATGGAGATTTCGAGACCCCAAGTATGCATGATAGGGCCACATTACAAGGTGTTGGAACTCAAAGTCAAGCACAAGCATGGAAGCATATCAGAAAGGTGGAAACACACAAGAAGAAGGAGCAAGTAGGGAGCTCCATGAAGTAACTGTCAACTTTTCATAAGAATCCCCTACAAAAATAGTGATTTCCATCACTAAAACCATTGTAAATACCATTTTCTATTTTGGTAGCTCCATTTTGTGCAAGCCGAGGAGTCCTTGAGCTTGAGGAGCATTAGAAGTACCATCGTACCAATTTTCATAATTTTTAGACTCCGTTTGAGCCCTCAAATAAGCCCTGGAACCTAATTTTTAACTAGGCCGGACACTAGGTCTGGACAGGGCCAAAACTAGTTAAAAACCTATAAAAAGAGCTAGAGAGCTCATTTTTGAGGGCAGCTTCTTGTAGATTTCAGTTTTGTAATAGATTTCTTTTTTGTAATCAAAATCCTTCCATTGTTCCTCTCTTTGATCTTACCGTGTGCGCGTGTGTGTGTATGTGTGTGCATGTTTGTGTGCTTTCACTCACGCACTTGTGCCTTCACTTGCTCGTGGTCTTCATACCGGTCCTCACGTCTCCGCGGATTGACAAGTAAAGGAGGTGGTGCTTACGCTTGAGCTACACCAAATTTTGGCGCCGTTGCCGGGGAGAGAGCTTCGAGGACGAGCGTTGTGATGGTAAGATCGTAGATTTGCGACGTTGGAAGGTAAAAAAACTATCATTTCAGTTCATTTTCTGTTTTTTCCTCTTCATCTTCATCATCATCATCATCTCCACCTTCTTCCATCTTCTTCTTCATAGAAATTTCTTGTTTTTTAGTGCATTTTCACCATTTTCATTCCATTTTTCATGCATTATTGTGTGTGAAGGAGTTAGGAGGTGCAAGGGAGAGCAAGCGCTGTATTTTTTTCATGATTTTCTGCTCATACGGAGCTCGCCATAGCCGGCGCTCAGAAATTTGAATTTCCTGCCAAAAAACGCGATTCTGTGATGAAAATCGCGATTCTGTGAAAATTCAAAATTTTTTGAAAAATCACGATTTTCAGTTTTCCCGCCTAAAAGTTGGTTGAAAAAAAATCGCGATTCTGTGTTTTTCTCAAAAAACACGATTCTCTGCTCAAAATCGCGATTCTCAAAAAAACACGATTCTCTGCTCAAAATTGCGATTCTCACCAATCACGATTTTCAGCAAAAACACGATTTTGTGAAAAAGGCGATTCTGTGAAAACACGATTTTTTGCTCAAAATCGCGATTTTCAAAAACACGATTTTGTGCTCAACATCGCGATTTTCATGTGAAAAATACGATTTTCAAAAAAAAACGATTCTCTGCTCAAAATCGCGATTCTCACCAATCACGATTTTCAGCAAAAAACACGATTTTGTGAAAAACACGACTTTCTGCTCAAAATCGCGATTCTCACAAACCACGATTTTCAGCCAAAAATACGATTTTGAGAAAAACACGATTCTGTGGAAAAACACGATTCTGTGGGACAAAATCGTGATTTTCAAGTCAAAAACACGATTTTGAGAAAACACGAATTTTTGCTCAAAATCGCGATTTTCAATTCACGATTTTCTGCTCAAAATCGCGATTTTCATGTCAAAAACACGATTCTGAGAAAACACGATTTTCAGTCAAAAACACGATTTCGTGAATCACGATTCTCTGAGTCAAAATCGCGATTCTCTGAAACACGATTTTGTGATCAACATCGCGATTTTCAGAAACACGATTTTGTGATCAACATCGCGATTTTCAGAAACACGATTTTGTGATCAACATCGCGATTTTCAAATCACGATTTTCTACTCAAAATCGCGATTTTCAGAAACACGATTTTGTGCTCAAAATCGCGATTTTCAAAAACACGATTTTGTGCCCAACATCGCGATTTTTTTTTTGACTTCACAGCATCGCGATTTTCAGAAAGTTCACAAAATCGCGATTTTCTCCAAAGGTCCTGTTTGCCTGTTTTGACCCCCAGGAGCCTGATTTGGCATAACTTTTTCATCCAAAGTCCATTTTTTGAGCTCTATAGCTTGTTGGAAAGCTCGTTTCAAATCCTACACGATCTCAACTGTTTTTTTCAAGAATAATGCGTTGATTTTGAGATAGGATAATTTGAAGTTGACCCTCAAGTGGGACTAGGAAACCAGGGGGGCTCCCAAGGATTTTTGAGCAATACAAAGGGGGAGAAATTTGTGTCATGGGAAAGAAAAAAGCAAAAGATAGAAGAAAAGGGGCTAAGGTTGAAAAAAAGGAGGGGGATAAACATGAAATACATGAGATAATATCACATAAAGATGAAACATCTAGAGAAAAATTGCAAGCAGTCAAGGAAAAGGAGGAAATGTCTAGGGGGGTCGGATCCATATTTGCAACAAGAGAATATCACAATATGTTGGTGGATATAAGAATAGGATATGAATGTAGAAGGTTGAGTGCATATATCAATCCTCATTGTGAGTGGAATTTGATTCATATTGACTTCTTGACCATTATTTTTGAGAACATACAACCAACAACTCATTCTTCTATCCTCATGGATGATGAACATTATGAATGCATGGGTCAAGTTGTGTTGCCAGTTATGGTGGGTGATATGCAATTTTCGGAAACATTCTTTGTCATGGATTGCATAGATGAAGACTTGATCATTGGCACCCAAAGGTTCATTACACAAAATCATCAAGAAATTGAGGTGCCCTCTCCACCTATTATCAGTGCTTCTACATATATGTCTATGGAAAATCCTAATGACTATCCACCTTATGATGATTGGGGGCAAAATCATCTTTTCACAGAGCGTGCTTTTAATGAGAAAATTTTTCTTTCTACTCATGTTTTCGAATCTGATCCTTCTTTGAGTAAATCACAGGAAACCTTAGAGAATGGAGATATGGAGGACTCCAAGTGTTTGGGGGATGTGGAAGGACCCTCTCTTCCTGTAAATTTGGATTCCCCTCATGAAGCCATAAGTAGGGATGATCTGCACTCAGATGGTCAAGAAGGAGATGATCAACCACTGTTGTGTATCACTGATGTGGAAAAGGAGGTCGACTCTAGGGTGAATCATGACAATCCATCACCCATTTGTACACCTAGGGATTCTATGTGTAATAAGGACAAATGTCTCAATGAATCTCTAGATCAATCTCAAACCACACAGCCCATTGATCCCTTGCATGAGTCTGATGTAGGTACAGAAGATCAACCCTTGTTGCACTTCCCATGTAAAGATGAGTTTTGTCAAAAAACTCACATAGAAGGCCCAAAAGACCCTTACATCAAGAAACAGGAATCACATTTTTTTGGTAATGTCAAGCAAATTTGGGTGGCCAAGAAATTACTTAGAGCCCAACCCAATCGCACTATGATATGGGTACCAAAGAAAGCCCTGGCACAAAATCAGTCCCCTCACACTAGACTTCAAAATCTATGGTCTAGGCCTACCACGACTTATCCTCAAGAAAGACCACTTCCAATCAAAGGATCCCAAGCAGTCAAGCCTAAGCTCAGACAAAATCCAAGGAGGGACTTTAAGGTACCAACCTGCACAACAAAGACACTAAGGCGAGGTAAAGAACTGAATCAAGCACAGAGCTCCAATACAGATGAAAGAACCTCTTCTGCAAGGATAAGGGTTTGGAAGACAAAAGTACCGATAGCATCCACCAAAATAAAGAACCAGCCACGATGGATCAAACCCTCAGGAGATCATTCAAACACGAAGTGGCCAAAGGTGATCTCTACCCAGTTGCAGACTGTTCTTAAATGGATCCCGATAAGGAGGAATGATCAGTTGGCCTCTCGAGATACAATGGATACCTCCAACAAAGATGGCATCAATATCTGCAAGTAACATTGAAAACCTCGACGAGCGACAACCATGTGTCCTTTGCACAACCCTGTCTTATGCACCATTCAGGTCATGCATTTCCCAAGTATGCATCATTATAGGGCCACATTACACGGCCGTGCATAGACACACTTGAGAATCCCAAGCACAAGAGCACATTGACATATGTCAAATTTTTTCTACTGATACTAACTTTTGTGTTCTTGTTTTGTGATAATTCTTCCCACGAAAAAAAAAAAAAAAAAAAAAAAAAAACGAGGAAGAACTTGTTCCCAGGTTTCGCTCATGGAACATGAATGAGTCATGCTTAGTTGAAGATTGAACCATCGATTACTGGGAATTTATCAGTTTGGATAGAAGTGTGTCTTGGCTTGCAGATGATTTAATTGCTGCCTTATCTCATAAATGTCAAGAACTTAGCATGAGCAGGGCATCCACAACTATGGTTTCCTCTTACTATGGTGGGAGTGAAGAGCTTGAAGGTCCGCAACTTGAGGGATGCTTAACTACCTCATGTACTAGAGCATTCAAGGAGATATCTGCACAAGGTTGTTCTGGAGGAGAAGATTCTTGCATATGGTGAGCTAAAGAGAATATGTGACACTCAGCTTGGTGTAGTTACCCGATGTTGCTTGCCAAGGAATATAAAGCAATTCAATTCTCAGTATTTCCTGAACCAGTATGGAACAGTAGCACTGGTGAATGGTCTATGTCAATCAGCATGGTAATCTCTTAGAAACCGGCACGTGTCCAATATTCCTCTGAGTGTCAATATAGGGAAGTGAACGTGCATGAGCCCAAGCTCAGAAATGCACATTGTTAGTGACAAATGTTGCTTTGAAAAGAGGAAAGGGGATTCACCACTCAAAAGATCTCATCAGTGGACAATCAACATGGCCATTCATCAACAAGGTTCCATCCCAAAGGCCGAGCGTACAACACGAAGAGACAAAACATCCATCAACCTTCTCCATGGTAAGTGTCAGGGGAGCACTAGATTGTGCTCTCTGACTACACAAGACAAGATTTCGGAAACACAGTTCTGATTACAAGAATACCCACGAAGGGAAAATGCTACAAGAATATACGATCGATACAAGATGTCCCACAACCCGGGACCAATAGGTATGGAAAACTCGACTAGAGATGATACAGGAGATCCCACAACCCGGGATCGTAGGTAGGAAACAAGATATCTCGATTACAAGAAATCCCCTCAGGGATATGAACTGGATACAAGAAATAACTAGAAAGGATCTCGTACTACGAGATTACAATAGGACAAGAAAGGAGCTAGAAACAAGACTAGAACTTGAACTGGAACTTGAATGTACTTACTTGGAGGTCACGACTCCTTGAGCTCCCAAGACTGGCAGCTGGGTTCTTGACATGATTTGAGAGTTGTATATCCATCCTTGGATGTTGTCCATAGTTTGCAAAGAAGGGAGTTTGCTTAGTAGATGCATGAACACTATTGTTATAGGCAAACTCTGCAAAGGGTAACAACTCAAACCAATCATTTTGGTGATAGTTGCTAGTGCAACGGAGATATTGCTCCAGGACTTGATTCACTCGTTCTGTTTGTCCATCAGTCTGTGGATGATTTGCTGTAGATAGTTTAACTTGAACACCAAGGAGCTTGCAAAGACTGTTCCAAAAGCTGGATATGAACTGTGGACCTCGATCACTGACAATGTCATCAGGCAATCCATGAAGCCTAAATATGTACCTAAGAAAAAGTCTGGCAGTGGCTGCACCTGTGATTGCCTTGGTAGTTGGAATGAAGTGTGCCATCTTTGTAAATCTATCCACAATAACAAGAATGGCATCATACTTATCTGACTTTGGTAGATCTGTGATGAAATCCATCGACAATGAAGCCCATGGCCTTTCTGGAATAGGTAGAGGTTGCAAGAGGCCATGAGGTTTATGTCGGGGTACCTTAGATCTATTGCAAGTATCACAGGTTCGAATGTATTCTTTGACTTCCTTCCACATCTGAGGCCACCAAAAGTCCCTTGATATGAGTTCTATTGTTTTATTTACTCCAAAATGTCCTGCTGCAAGGTTGTCATGGCGTTGTTGAAGTACTTGGATCCTGGGCTTTCCTGGAGGGACATACAATAGGTTCTTATAGAGTAGTAAACCATCCTTTTCCTGAAATTCGTTTACTTCTTGGAATTTTCCTTCTTGAGCTTTCTGCTTAACGTTACAAAACAATTCATCCTGTGGTAGATTCTCACGGATCAACTGATTCAAGGCTGAATCTTCATGATGGCTTGAAGAGATAGCTGCTAACTGGAGATGCTCGGGCTTGAGTAATACACTCTCTTGTTGATCAAAGGCCTCTTCACCCTTCTTTGGTGCAAGGTAAGATCTTCTGGATAGGGCATCTGACTGACATTGATGACGTCCTGGACGGTATGTGATGACAAAGTCGAATCTGGATAAAAAGTTACTCCATCGGGATTGCCTTCTATTGAGGATCCGGGTGGTCATAAAATACTCTAGGTTCTTGTGATCTGAATATACAATGACTTTATGAGCTGCTCCTTCTAGATGGTGACGCCAAGTATCAAACGCGTCTACTATGGCAAGGAGTTCTTTATCATGAATTTCATAATTAATTTCTGGAGGGGAAAACTTCCTTGAATGATATGCAACTAGATGTAGTTGTCCATCAACTCCATATTGGGAAAGAATGGCCCCTAGAGCAAAGTCCGATGCATCTGTCTCAAGGAAGAAGGGCTTACTAGAATCAGGATGAACTAGGATTGGAGCAGTAGTGAATGCTGATTTCAAGGTCTGAAAGGCCTTCTCTGCTTCTTCGGTCCATGAGAATTTGGAGTTCCCTGTAAGCTTGGTAAGAGGTGTCACTATCTTGGAGTAATCTCTGATGAATATCCTATAGAAATTGGCAAACCCCAAAAAACATTGTACATCTCGAACACATGAAGGTGGTTGCCAATCAAGGATTGTCTCAATCTTCTTAGGGTCCATAAAAATTCCTTTATCTGATACTATGTACCCTAAAAATTCCACTTCTGTCTTATGAAAAGAACACTTCTCCAATTTCACATACAATCCTTTTTCTCTTAGTTTCTCTAGGACTATCTTTACATGATCTTCATGATCCTCTAGATTTTTTGAAAATATCAAGATATCATCAAGGTATATTACAACAAAATCATCTAAATATTCTCGAAAAATATCATTCATCATATGTTGGAAGACAGCTGGAGCATTTGTAAGACCGAAGGGCATAACTACATATTCAAAATGCCCATACCTTGTTCGAAATGCTGTCTTCCATTCGTCTCCTTCTCTGATCCTGACAAGGTTGTAAGCTCCTCGAAGATCAATTTTCGTGAAGAATTTTGCTTTTCCAAGGCGTTCCAAGAGCTCTGATATGAGTGGTAGAGGGTATCTGTTTTTTATAGTGACTTTGTTCAATCCACGATAATCTACACACATCCGGAGAGTCCCATCCTTCTTCTTTACAAATAGAATAGGAGCTCCTGCTGGAGACTTCGAGTGTTTGATAAACCCCTTTGCTAGATTCTCATCAATGTTCTTGCGTAGTTCTATAAGTTCCTCTGGAGATAGTCTGTAGATTGGTCCAAAGGGTGGTTGTGTTCCCTCTTGAAGATCTATGGGACAATCATAAGGTCTATGCTCTGGAAGGATATCTGCATTCTTCTTTTCAAAAACATCTTCAAAGCCGTTGTACTGATTGGGTAGCTGTACTGGATCATCTTTCTTGGATTCTTGAGCTGGTATGGCATAGATCATATATGTAGGTTCCTTCCTTACTGCATGTATGAAGGCTTTAGCTCCAACATATGTTGGGTTCTTCTGGATATCTCGACGGGTGATTTTATTCTTTTCCCAATTAATTTCTGGATTATGTTTCTTTAACCACGGCATTCCGATGATAACCATATTTGCTGGACTCGATATTACATTGAAACATATGTGTGAATCATGGTCACCAAGGTGTACTCTTAGTGGTATGGTTTCCATGGTTATATTCCCCGATGCTAGAGGCCGTCCATCTACTACTTCGGCTACTACTGGTCTGTTCTTTCGAAGTACTGGAATTCCATGTTTCTTAACGAGTCCTTCATCAATGAAACATGAGGACGCTCCTGAATCTACTAGAGCTATGAGGGAAAGGGTCTTCTTAGACAGGATTAACTTGACAGGGGCAAGACATGTTTCTACGGGTGTGGATGGAATTATGAGACCCTTTCGTATATCATGGTCCGGCTGTATGGTCTCTTTTACAACTGGACTTCCTCGTTTCCCTGCTCTACAAGGGTGGCTGCGACTTTGGAGTTTGTTCTCTTGTTGGGACAATTAACTGCAATGTGGCCAGGGTTTCCACAATATAGACATAATTTGTTATCCCTCCTTCTTTGTTTCTCTTGTGGTGTTAGAGGCTGGAACCTAGTTACATCTATCTGCATAGGTTCGGGCATAGTGTCATCTCTAGGAGTAGGCTGGAAAGGTTTCCATTGGCGAGGTCTTCCTTCTACTTGTTTTTCTTGTTTCCTTTCAAAAAGACGGTTATCACATTGAATGGCTTGGTTGATGTATTCATTCAATGTCTTCACCTCTGGCATCGTGAGTAGAAGGTCCTTCACGTCATCCCTTAAGCCCCATCTAAATTGGCTAATGAAATAATCTTCATGCCAAGTGAGGTCACATATCAACTGCCTAAATTCTGATGCATAGGTAGAGGCAGGGCGGTTACCTTGACGTAGCTTTCGAAGTTTTGTTTCTGCCACTCGACTCGTGTCTGCATCTCCAAATGTGGCGACAAGCTCTCCAAGAAATGCCTCATAATTATGAAGTACGGCCATATCCTTCTCCAAGATTGGGGCGAACCATGATAAAGCTTGACCATAGAGCAAGGTTCCAATAAAACCGACCTTGGATGCATCATCAGGGTATCTATCAGGCTGCATGCGAATGTACAATTTGACTTGTTGCAAGAATCCTCGAAACTTTGTACGATCACCATTGAACTTTTCTGGCATGCAAATCTTGGGTTCCTTCACAAATGATGTACTGGGCCGTTGGTTCACTTGAATACTCCCTTGATTCGCTTGAAGACTCCCGATTCGTTCTTGTAATTCTTGAAGGAGTGTACCTACATGCACTGGATGTCCCATCTCGACTTGTGTCTGTCGACGACTTAGGTCTTCGACTTGTTGTTGGAGACTCTGAAGTGATGCTACGATCTGTTCATAAGCGTTCTCCATGATGTCTGGTCTTGGATAGAAGATAGTCTTGCCAAAATGTCGACATCAGTGATCGATCTTGGGGTTTTGGCACATTCTGGACGCAATGGAAGCATTGGTTTCTCCTAATTCTGAACCAATCATGAGATACAGGGTTCACATGGAATCTTAGGTTCAGGATGGTTTCCTTCGTCCATGACAGTAAGTATCTTTACTCTGGAAACATCATAACCATGATAGTTTAGGAAACCTCTTCGTCAGCATACCCTTGAGCACTTAGCTCAAGAACTGCAATTTTTGCACCATACTTCTTCCAATGCATTTTCCAAGTAAGCATGCGTAGGGCTACATTACAAGGCCGTGCACAAGGCACATACTTTTTTCAACCCAGGCACGAACACACTTACCCATTATTCATTATGGGTTATGAGTGGTTGGCATGACTGCTCTCAACATCATCTTTGGAAGAGCTAGCGGTTGGGAACAACATCCATACCTAGGAAGCAATTCGAAGCTAGTAGTTGCTCTAACTCGATCTTGACAACCTCTTTTGAGCAACTCGCGATTTTTGAGAGCTCACAACGACGCATTCATGCTGCAATTCGTGAAAGAAGTACATACCAAGGGACGACGACTTGTAAAGGCTTGCAGTGACCCATGAAGAACCGGACAACCAACACTATCAATTTGGAAGATAGACGGCTCTCGTTCATACAGAATGGCTACTACCTCTCAAAGCACTACATGGAACAACCACTACAACAAGGGTCTGTCAGGGACGACAGACTCGAGAGGGGGGGGAGTGTTGGAACTCAAAGTCAAGCACAAGCATGGAAGCATATCAGAAAGGTGGAAACACACAAGAAGAAGGAGCAAGTAGGGAGCTCCATGAAGTAACTGTCAACTTTTCATAAGAATCCCCTACAAAAATAGTGGTTTCCATCACTAAAACCATTGTAAATACCATTTTCTATTTTGGTAGCTCCATTTTGTGCAAGCCGAGGAGTCCTTGAGCTTGAGGAGCATTAGAAGTACCATCGTACCAATTTTCATAATTTTTAGACTCCGTTTGAGCCCTCAAATAAGCCCTGGAACCTAATTTTTAACTAGGCCGGACACTAGGTCTGGACAGGGCCAAAACTAGTTAAAAACCTATAAAAAGAGCTAGAGAGCTCATTTTTGAGGGCAGCTTCTTGTAGATCTCAGTTTTGTAATAGATTTCTTTTTTGTAATCAAAATCCTTCCATTGTTCCTCTCTTTGATCTTACCGTGTGCGCGTGTGTGTGTATGTGTGTGCATGTTTGTGTGCTTTCACTCACGCACTTGTGCCTTCACTTGCTCGTGGTCTTCATACCGGTCCTCACGTCTCCGCGGATTGACAAGTAAAGGAGGTGGTGCTTACGCTTGAGCTACACCACAAGGCCAAGCATTCGGCACATCCTTCTTCTATTTCAAGATAGTCAAGCACATTTTCCTAATAAGGAAATAGGAGAGCACTTGTACATATATTAAGAAAATACTCCAAAAAATTTTAATAACCGCTTCGGCTATGAACTAACTTTTCTGTTTTCCTTTTCAGATGAAAATATAAAAATACATAATAATGTGAAAAAAATCCAGGTATTACCTTTCTCACACACACGGGAAAGGGACGACACCATTCACTCGGAGCAACATCGAACTTATAACCAACATATAGACGAGGATTTCTGAGAACATATGGATACTAATTCATACTCTATATTGAGTGCAGATGGCATCCACTGATTCCGAATCTACACAGCAAGAAGAGGTGCAACTTCTTCCATTAGAATCAGTAACAAAAGCAAGAGGTCACTGGTTTCGGGATGATCAACCAGTGGCAGATCTCATCTTCATGGCGACAATCAAAATTATGGACACAGATCATTACTTTCCAATCATGTCCCAGGATTTCAAGACGATCATACAAGGACTACCTCATATTGAGGATGTATGGACACAAGCGGGCATAGGGGCATTCCTCAAGTTACCAATCTATGTGCCAGACTTTCAAAGGTGTGCACAGGTAATGAATACTATGTAACCGGCCGCAACAAAAATATCAGTCCCAGAAGCCCGAGTATTGGATAAAGTAGGGACATGGAAGACCATTCAATTCACGCACGAGTTAATCAATAAAGCTTTTGGATGGAATCAAGCTGGTAGCACGAGTGTCAAAGACGAATGCCATGATCCCAAGAAGAGATCATTCTTGGAGATAAACAGAATTGACATAGAAGATGCTGTGCGGTTGGTACATCAACACTTTTGTTTCCCTAGCATGCACAGGTATACAGCTCCACAGAAGATAGTAGTCCAACTATTATCGCATGCCATGAGGCAAATTGGGAACAAAGTGAATTTAACAAGCTATGTCCAAGAAAGGCTATTAGAAGCTCAGAAGAAGTGGGGACAAAAGAAATTTTTGAATGGCAGTTCTGCATTGACCTTGTTGATATATGAAGCTCTTGAGATGAAAAACTGCTTACGGGAGATGCCAACCTCAGAAGGACTAGCCAAGTATGCAAAATCAGCTACGGTCCCTAAGAAGAAGAAAGCAGTAGCTATGGTGGAAGAAGCTGGACCATGAGAGGTACGAAGCGATTACGGGAAGAGGAAGCCCAAGCTACACCACAATCAAAGAGAACTCATCTCTTACCGAAGATCACGACGGCACAAGTGCCTATTACCAAGAGAGATCTGTCCGCTGCTCTCGAGGAAACACATCAGTATATGCAGGGGCAGGTAAATTTAAACGTTCAAGGCCATCATTATAGACAGGCTAGTCAAGAGAAGACACAACGGAATCCAGAGCAAACACCAAAACAAGCTGGAAGATACAAAGAGCTGGGCATTGATGATTCTAGTACCAACACGGAATCCAGCCCTGAAAAAGATACATTGGATACTGACATACGGACAGAAACACAAGAAGATGAATGGAATGAAGTTGATCAAGTGGAAGTCACGCCACAAAATCAGGAAGAAAAGGAAAAGAGAGTCGAAGAATCTATAGAACCGGAGCATGTCATTCAATTGAACGACACTACAAAAATAAGCATTAAAGAAGACACAACCTGTGTTGCATATGTAAAACCACCTATTAAAGAGGAAGAACGAACTCCAGTGAGAAAGGAAACGAAGGAGCTCCAAACCCAAGAACAGACTGTGATCGAGGTGCCCGATGATACACCTCAAGAAGATAAAGCAAACATGGGGGCTGAGCCAAGGATCCAGCTTCAGATTAGGCAGCCCCATGACACAACATTACACATTGCACAGGGAAAAGACATCAATACCGGGGAAGAGCCGACAATACCAAAAACATGGCTTAACGTGGATGTTACTCAATTGAAACCTGTAGTCAAGCAGATGATTAAAACGGCCATGGACACTCAACAACAGATGATGGATATAGATGCCGACTATGATCAAGCAAGAAGAGAAAAGAATCAGTTTCAACTCATGAGTGAACAGCTATCGGCACAGTTGATTGCAACACAAAAAGAATTAGCAAACAAAAGTACTGAAGTGTTGGCAATCAAGGCACAACATGAAGCATCCATTGCTCAGAACCAACAGATACATATACAATTAACGGAGTTGCAAAAATTACATGATGCGAGCGAGGCTGAGAAAGAGAAAATGAAAATGAGAAGCATGCTATTAGAGCAACAACTCAAGTTGTATATGGAAGAGAACGACAGCCTCCGCAACAGAAATAAAGAACTAATGAAGTCTTTATTATATGATCAACCACTCATACAACAGGAGACAGAAACCAAAGATCAAGAATTACGGGATCAGATCTCGAAATATGAAGAGCTGCTAAAGCAAGAACAAGCCCAGATAGAAGAATGGAAGAGCAGATATGCCAATGAAACCAGTGAACTGAAGCGTCAATTACAAAAGGTGAATGCCAAACTGGTCCAAAGCTACAGTGAAAACATGGATCATGTAGCTGACATAGGTAAAGAACTATTGGCAACTAAAGAAGCACTCGAAGAAGCCATGCAAACGATAAAAGAAAAAGATGAATGCATAGAACAGCTGAAGAATCAAAAGAAAGACAAAGCACCGATCGGGACATCAGTAGTGCCAGAACAAGAAAATCCTACTGACGAGGTAGAGGTAAGTCCTCTATCTCACCCGATCTATGATTCTCCAATACGTGAGCAGGTGGCGGATATACATGATGACCATCCTATGCCATATACTGCAGAAATAAGTCAGAAGGAACGGGCACTAGTGGTGTCCCGATTAACAGAAAATTTTGAAAATAAAGTGGTAAAAGTCATGAAAGAGGCCAAGATCAAAGGTAAAGACCTGGACAAAATCATGAAGCCCTTCAATATTCCATATGGACTCTTGAAAGAAAAGACCAGACGCTATATAATAAAGATTACGGGGAAGAGTCCAGATGAGCAGCTGAATTTCAAACATGATACATTCGCATACACTCAAGAAGAGTTTGAAGCTGCGCAACCAGTATGGCGGAGAAAATTTTTGGACAAACATCCCACACTACGAGTGCATTGGCAAGCAACGCCATATGCATTCCAGGTAAACCCTTCATTTTGCCCACTACCACGCAGAAGGAATACCAGGGAATTTTTGGATTTGCAAAGAAGCGGTACTATGAATAAGCAATGGCTCAATTACCCTATGCTTCCGAGCCCGCCACATAGTTATTTGCCAATGGAGGATTATATGGTCAAAACCATAGAATTTTGGCTACAAAATTACGCGACAGTACCTGATTTAGCTGTAAAAATGACCAACAAAATACTTAGCATGATCCTCACAGTTTTGAAGGTATTCAAGCATGCAGCATACACATTTTTGAACTTCATAGGCATTAATCAGGGCACGGAGATCCTCATTTTTGACCTGTCAGTCATGCCTAGCCGCCCAACAATAATGGCTTATTATTCTCGAATTATGTTCTTGCCCAGTGTATATATGCAAACTTTCAAAGAAGCTTTCTTTACAGGATTTTTTTGAAATAGATTCCGAAATCTTTTTGAAGATGTCATCTAATCTAAATACCAGATTAGTGGCATATGAACTAAGCTTCTTCGCAGATCACAGACAGCCACCCAATGACGGTGTGAAGGCAGAGCAATGGAAACAACTCATGATACGTGAAGCAAATCAGCTAAATGATACAGAGCAAAGAGTTTATCAAACATATGCCCGTCGCTTATCAAAGCCTGTCGGGGACGACAGAGTCCAGGAGGGGGGCAGTGTTGACCGAGAATCGAGTAAGAAGAAGAAAAGAAGAATACAACGAAAGAAGCAGCTTCATTAGAAAGCAATATCCGAAGATATATCTCTGCAGGAAGCCCCGCAGGGGCACATTACCCATCTCTGCACAGAGCCCCGCAGGGGCACGCATCAGCCGAAAAGAGAAAACAGCCAGGTCATGCGCGGTGGAAAGAAGTAAACAGCCTCGAAGCAATACAACAGGGTCAGATGTGTGCAACCAGGACAAATCAGAGGACCAAAAGTTATAAAGGGGTAGAGGCTGAAAAGTTTAAGAGGGTGACTAAGAACAGCACATTCCTAGTCACTGGTGGCGTGCGTGGCAACCCAAGTCAACAGGCAAGACAAGTGCAACAGGCTCTCGAGTAGTAGAGCTTGAATCAAGAAGGCCATCGAATCTGCATGTCTGTTTAACTACAGACAACACTGACCACTGGATGCGTGCGGGAAGCAAAGTCTGTCAAGGGACGACAGAGACGAAGAGGGGGAGAGTGTTGCAGAGCTAAAGAGCGCACAAAGCGGAGAAAAAGACGGGCCCCAAAATTTTTCCGATTTGGACATCAAACTTTTGTATCATATTCATTCTTGTAATATATTTTCCCTTGTAAATGCACTAGAGGAGTCCTCTAGATGCATCCCCACAGAAGAATAGAGATTACCCATGTACAATAGTAGGAAATTAGTCTCTTAGTGAATAAAGTGCCGGTCACTTGTGTGAAAGGACCAAACTTAGGGCTCATGTATATAATTCACTTTGTGACTCTTTGTAAAAGACTCTTGCCATTGTGAAGAAGGAGCTCTTCTGAATTTTCGAGTTTGCCTCTTTCTTGCTGATTTTGATCTTCATTTTGCTCTTGTATGTGTGTGTGATGCTTGAAATCATGTGTAGGACTGTTATCTACTCCTTCCCCTTTGTTTTGAGCTGCTGTAGTGCGTGTGTAAGCTAGGAGAAGCTGTGGCGCGGGTGTTTGTGATTCCCGTAATTCACTGTTTTTGCCATAACTTGAAGCAGAGTGGTCAGAATTGAGTGAAACCACGACCGTTGGATGCGTCTCGCCGAGAGCTTCAAAAGAGTACCCTATTGCCTATGTTCGGAGTTCTGGGCTGGGATAAAACCTCAAAATACCAAAACTGCTGAAAAGAGGCTTGCGGCAACACTTCCAGTATTTCAGTAAGTGTGAGAGGTAGTAGTCTTTTCTCATGTATGCTAGCTAAACCACTTCATTATCCATCACGTGTGCACAAGTCTTCATACACTTGGTAAGTCGTTCCTTAGGATTGACATTTAAATGTGTGTTAAAGATCCCACTATATGCACTTGTGTGGCAATTGAGGTATAGTCTCATTGGCACAAGTCCTTGAGTCTTCTTGGCTCAAGTACACACCAAGGTACTCATTTTGTGAATAAGGTCCCACAAGAAATTTTCAGCAAATACAGAATTCTACATAGGACCTCTTGTGCCAATTCTCCCTTCCAACTGGTTTATGGGATATTGCCAATTGAACCCTTTGAATTTTTACATGGATCACCAAAAGTAGCATTTGTGTAGGGAAAGAAAGATTGTGGTGTCTCTCAGAGGCTTGGAGCACTACATAAACTAGAGGAGATACGTCTACATGCAGCAAAGCAATTGATAGAGACTCAGATGAAGAGGAAGGAGGCACATGATAGGAATCTGTGGAACAACAACATAGAGCCAGACATGTTAGTTCTTCTCCATAGACCTCAAATCCAAACACAAGTCAAAGGAAAATGGCTTCCACACTAGGGAGGACCTTATCGAGTTAAGACAATGCTGAATTGGGGTGTTGTGGAGTTAGAGACGCTAACAGGAGAGGCCTTGCCACTAGTCAACATATCAAGGCTCAAGGCATATCATCAACACAATTGAAGAATCATGGAACACCTGGAACTTGCAAAATTTGTCCAGGTTGTACATAGCCTTCTTATGTTATTTTTGCTTAAGTCTTAGTAATTTTTATCTATTTTCATGCTTTTTCCTTGTGTTTTTAGCAAATTTAGCGATCCTTTCATAGTCCCTTGCATAAGTACAATTTTTGGAAATTTTTGGGAACTTTTAAAGCATTTTTTTAGAATTTTTCTAACATTTTTCATCCTTTTCAAATGTCATTTTCTTACCAAATTGGAGGAATAAAGGAAGCTCTCTGTTGTTTTGAGATAGGAAATTGGCCTAGACCTGTAGGGAATTTTTTGAGAATTTTTTGAGAATTTTTTTGGATTGTTTTTGGATTTTTCTGTAATTTTCTCTATTTTTTGGATATTTTCAAAAAAAAAGAAGAGCACCCCTCGCGACTTTTTTCGAAAAAAACCCTAGGGATTGTTTTCGGAAAAAAAATTTATTTAATAAAAAAAATTCTCTCTCTCTCTCTCTCTCTCTCTCTCTCTCCCCCCACTGCCCCCTTCCCCTTCCACCCAGATTTTTTTTTATTTTTATTTTTATCTTATTGCTTTTATTTTATTTATTTATTTTTATTATTTTAATTTTATTTATTATTATTTTTTTAATTTATTCATTATTTTTCTTTTTTATTTTGCTTAATTTTTATTTTTCATGCCCAGCCACGTGCATTCAAAAAAAAAAAATTATTTTATTCTAATTTTCAAAATATATATATTTTTTTAATTTTTATGGTTCAAACCTTTTGGCTCTCGATGGCACCTCGGATGGCCATTTTTTTTCAAAAGTTGGATCATTTTCATGTATTTTTGCACCTTAGGAATTCATTTTTTTGCCTTAATTTTTCCAAAATCCCGATTTTCTCTGACTTTTGTTCAAAACCCACATGTTTTGAGCACCTTTATCACACGTTTTTATTTATCCACATGGTCCACATGGTCTATTCTCACTTTGTTTTATCATACGTCTCACAATTTCCCATATGCACCCTCTGTAGCTCTATTGTTTAATCATTTCGGCCCTCTCTAGACCCCATAATCCTACTCCCTCACCTTCCCTTTACCCTTCTACCCAGCCACATCCTTCCCCTCCCTGCCCTATCCATATGAGCCCCTCAGCCCTCCCTTCCCCCTCCTTTCTACCCTCCCATTGCCCTCCTTTGCTTTTACATGCAAAAATTCCAATTTTGGGTTCTTCTCTGGTGTTTGTTCTCTCCTGCTTCTAGTGTATTTGGTAGTTGCTAAGGTGTCCTTTTGAAGATTTCTGTAATTTTCTCTACTTTTGCTTAAGTTTTAGTAGTTTTTATCTATTTTCATGCTTTTTCCTTGAGTTTTTAGCAAATTTAGCAATCCTTTCATAGCCCCTTGCATAAGTACAATTCTGGAAATTTTTGCAAATTTTTCAAGCATTTTTTTAGAATTTTTCTAGCATTTTTCATCCTTTTCAAATGTCATTTTCTTCCCAAATTGGAGTAATAAAGGAAGCTCTCTATCGTTTTGAGATAGGAAATTGGCCTAGACCCGTAAGGAAATTTTCCGAGATTTTTTTCAGAAATTTTTTGGATTTTTTGTAATTTTCTCTATTTTTTGGATATTTTAGAAAATAAAAAAGAGGCCTCTTGGCGATTTTTTTCAAAAAAAAACCCCAGGAATTGTTTTTGGAAAAAAAAAGAGGCCAAAAAAATTTATTTAGTAAAAAACTCTCTCTCTCTCTCTCTCTCCCCCTCTCTCCCACTGCCCCCCCCTTCCACTCGGATTTTCTTTTATTTTTATTTTTATCTTATTGCTTTTATTTTATTTATTTTTTATTATTATTTATTATTTTGTTTTTAATTTATTCATTATTTTTCTTTTTTATTTTGCTTTATTTTTATTTTTCATGCCCAACCACGTGTGTTCAAAAAAAATTATTTTATTTTATTTTAATTTTCAAAATATATATAGTTTTTTAATTTTTATGGTTCAAACCTTCTAGCTCTAGATCGCGCCTCGGATGGCCACTTTCTTCAAAAGTGGGATCATTTTCATGTATTTTTGCACCTTTGGATTCATCTTTTTGCCTTAATTCTTCTAAAATCCCAATTTTCTCTGACTTTTGTTCAAAACCCACATGTTTTGAGCACCTTTATCACATGTTTTTATTTATCCACATGGTCCACATGGTCTATTCTCACTTTGTTTTATCATACGTCTCACAATTTCCCATATGCACCCTCTGTAGCTCTATTGTTTAATCATTTTGGCCCTCTCTGGACCCCATAATCCTACTCCCTCACCCTCCCTTTACCCTTCTGCCCAGCCACATCCTTCCCCTCCCTGCCCTATCCATATGAGCCCCTCAGCCCTTCCTTCCCCCTCCTTTCTACCCTCCCATTGCCCTCCTTTGCTTTTACATGCAAAAAATCCAATTTTGGGTTCTTCTCTGGTGTTTGTTCTCTCCTGCTTCTAGTGGATTTGGTAGCTGCTAAGGTGTCTTTTTGAAGATTTTTGTAATTTTCTCTATTTTTGCTTAAGTTCTAGTAGTTTTTGTCTATTTTCATGCTTTTTCCTTGAGTTTTTAGCAAATTTAGCAATCCTTTCATAGCCCCTTGCATAAGTACAATTTTGGAAATTTTTGCGAATTTTTCAAGCATTTTTTTTGAGAATTTTTCTAGCATTTTTCATCCTTTTCAAATGTCATTTTCTTGCCAAATTGGAGGAATAAAGGAAGCTCTCTATCGTTTTTAGATAGGAAATTGGCCTAGACTCGTAGGGAATTTTCTGAGACTTTTTTCAGAATTTTTTTTTTTGCATTTTTTTGGATTTTTTTTGTAATTTTCTCTATTTTTTGGATATTTTCAAAAAAAAAGAGGCCCCCTGGCGATTTTTTTTGAAAAAATCCCTAGGGATTGGTTTCGCAAAAAAAAGAGGCCAAAAAAATTTATTTAATAAAAAACTCTCTCTCTCTCTCTCCCTCTCTCTCTCTCTCTCTCTCTCTCTCTCTCTCTCTTTCCTTGCCCCCCCCCCCCGCCGCCCCCCCTTCCACCTGGATTGTTTTTTATTTTTATTTTTATCTTATTGATTTTATTTTATTTATTTTTTATTATTATCTTATTTTTATTTATTCTTTTGTTTTTAATTTATTCATTATTTTTCTTTTTTATTTTCCTTTATTTATATTTTCATGCCCAGCAACGTGCGTTCAAAAAAAATTTATTTTACTTTATTTTAATTTTCAGAATATATATATTTTTCTAGTTTTTATGGTTCAAACCTTTTGGCTCTGGATCGCGCCTCAAATGGCTATTTTTTTCAAAAGTGGGATCATTTTCATATATTTTCACACCTCTAGATCCATTTTTTTGCCTTAAGTTTTCCAAAATCCCAATTTTCTCTGCCTTTTGTTCAAAACCCACATGTTTTGAGCACCTTTATCACATGTTTTTATTTATCCACATGGTCCACATGGTCTATTCTCACTTTGTTTTATCATACGTCTCACAATTTCCCATATGCACCCTCTGTAGCTCTAGTGTTTAATCATTTTGGCCCTCTCTAGACCCCATAATCCTACTCCCTCACCCTCCCTTTACCCTTCTGCCCAATCACATCCTTCCCCTCCCTGCCCTATCCATATCAGCCCCTTAGCCCTCCCTTCCCCCTCCTTTCTACCCTCCCATTGCCCTCCTTTGCTTTTACATGCAAAAATTCCAATTTTGGGTTCTTCTCTGGTGTTTGTTCTCTCCTGCTTCTAGTGGATTTGGTAGCTGCTAAGGTGTCCTTTTGAAGAATTTGCTCTTCTAAAGTCATGGTGCCCTATCTGCTCAGAGTTTTGGCTATAGCTCTCCGAGACAGAGGGCACATTAGATGATGGGCAACTGTTGAGCCCATAAAAGTTATATTGGTCAAATTCAACTATAGTCAAAGTCAACTATAGTCAAAGTCAAAATGTCAAAGTCAAAGTGGTCGAATTCAACAAGTTCAAGGTCAAAGGTCAACATAGGTGAAGTCAAAGTGTTCAAAGTTCAGGTGTCAAAGTGCACAGGTAGTGCACAATTAATTGGTTCACAAAGGGTAAATTGGAGAAAGTTGGTTGTAGGTTGCAGAGGTATTTCTCTAATTTCCCTAAGGTTCAAAAGTGTTTTTAAAGTGTTTGGGAAGGTTCAGGCAAACCCTCTCTTCGGTGCACAAGTGAAGAATTAAAAGACAAAATGTGAAGGTATGTGAAGTGACAACGTATGCAGAAGTGAAAGTATGGCCCCCCCAATTAAAATTTTGTTTTAGTCTAAAGTCACTACAAGACAAAACAGGGATTTGTTGGCTGCCCACTTGTGGAGACAATCTTGGGACATCAAAGTGAGCACCAAGATGCTCTTGTAGTTAGGAGCGTACGTGAATCGACACTCAAAGCAAGGCAAGGACTATTCTTGGACTAAGAAAAACTAAGAAAGGTGAGCATAGTCTAAGTTAGGCAAGAGAGAGAAGTGCAAGAGACACACAGTGCGCGATGCAGAGAAGTGAAGTGCAAGGTGTGCATGAAGAGTGATTAAGAAGTGTGCGGAGAAGCGTTAAGCTAGTCACCCCAAGGATCCCAAGGACCCATTGAAGCTGTGTGTGGGCCGAGAGAAGGTGTCCAACCCTCCCCCTTATTGATAGCTTGGTGCAAGGTGTGCACAAGTGCAGGCTTGGAGAAGGTGGAGGTCTGGTGCAGAGAAGGCCGGCAGCAACAAGACCCTTGGGTATTTGGTATTTTGTGATTGATCACTCTGTGGGATTTTGCACAGAAGCATTGGATTGTATTGTGCATCACTATTGTATTTGTCTTCTTATAATCAATCGACAGAGGCTTCCAGTGTGTATCTTTCTTCTTGTCTTTCTCTTTTCTCCTACAAACACTCAAATCCCTTCTTGTCCAAGAATCCCCCAACATTGTTGGAGTCACATGACAAGCTATTTGAGGAAGTAGAGAACCTCCAACAACAATAGTGGTCAGCACCATCCGAATTAGTCCCAGAAACCATAGTGATCGCAACTCAACTAAATTGGCCAATCTATAGAATCAAATAGGGGAACTCCAAACCAAACTCCTCCGATAGGAAAGACCCCCATCGCCCCCAGAGATTCCCATCGAGCAGAACTTTGAAGAGGAATATGAGCCTCAACCAATCCCAAGTGGTCGGGTTATAGAAGAGGGACAATACACATTCGAAGCACCCAATCCCCAATGGTTAAAATAGGTTAAAAAAATTGGAGGAACATAAGAAGATCGAGTCTTCATCCAAATCCAAGCAATGGCAAACATGGAAGAAGAAGTGCTCAAGCCTGAATATTTCCAAAATATGGCACACAAACTATCTTTGAGATGTAGTACTGGCCCTACCTTGTAATCCTCAATGATTATAATGCAGAAGTGGCATGCATAATTGGCAAAGCCACTCATGCCTATTGGTGTAAGAAGCAAGCCTAAGAGTTTTTCTTTAATCTCTTGGACTACTCTCATTATCCACTTCACTTATATGAAGTCATGTGAACATATGTTTGTAAAACTTCGAAGGATGAATCCTTGGATTTAGCTTGGTTAATTGTAAAAGCTAAAACTAATAGGAATCTCATGGATGAAGGAAGCCAAAATCCATGAATTCTAATTGGGATTGGAACTTCAAATCATTCCTAAATTTTAGCTCTACTTTTAGATGGATGACCCATCAAGATTCAAATTCAAGTTTATGTATACGCGCACCCTCTTCTAGGCACAGAGAAGAATGAGCTTTTGTGAGCATTTTGAGATGAGGTTTCGAGCATAGATTGTACCCACTTAAACAAGAGTAGACCTCCATATCTTGCTTCTATCGTACGTGTAATATCAGTAAACATTATGATTCATTTATCTTGAGAATTCATTCTCTATGTGCTACTATAGTACCTTGAGGTACACAATCAACTTGTGTGGTTAATTTCTCTATGTATGATTATCCAATTACTAAAGCTTCATTTGCCTTTTGAGTTTATATATGAAGTTTCATTTTCATTGGATCAGTAGATGTTGAGTTATGAATTATGAATGTTTGAAGCTGATTGTGTTTGCACTTCATCTTGTTCCTAAAAAGTTAGGCTGGCCCCCTAGACTTGTTATACTTATTGCTCACTACATACTCCATATAAATTCATCCAATAAATTGCTTTAATTAGATAGAAAACTTAGTTAGATGTCTACAAAATCTCTCTAGTCAATTCATACCTGGTTGTGAGCTTTGAGCATTTTATTGTGACCTTTCCTTCCCAAATAGAAGGTTTCTTCAAATCTATCTATTATGATGCAATCACTTGAGAATGATGTTCCAAATTAATTAGTGATCTTTGCATATTTTGCAAGATAAAGAAGTACATTGGGCATTCTTGAAGCTATTTTGACTTGTGTAGAGTAGGTTTTGGAAAAGACCCATTCATCTCTGTCTATATCTGATCACCTCTTCATATTGGTATCAGAGAAAATAATCATCATGGGTGATGGATTTCCCCCATCTATTGATAAATTAGATCAAATTAATTACTCAATATGGTCACTCAGGATGGAGGCCTATCTACAAGGAAGAAACCTCTATGGTTACATATCTGGAGATGAGATGATGCCAATACTTAGAAGCACGAACCAACCAACACAAGAGGAGAAGGAAAGGTTGAATGCATGGTGCTCAAAGGATGCTTTGGCAAGGTCATACATTTTCAACTCTATCTCTGATTTTTTGCTTACTTGCATTAGGAATTGCAAGGCATCACAAGGGACATGGAATGCTATGGAAGCATTCTTCTCATCAAGTACCAAGGCCATAAGGAATCAACTATGGATGGATTTTACAACACTCAAGAAGCTACCCAAGCAAAGTGTGACTGATTTTTTCACCAAGATGAAGGAAATTGAAAACCATCTTGGAAGTATTTTAGAAATAGTAAGGCAAGTCATCAATGGTATCAAAGTTGATGACAAATGGAAAGCCTTCATTACAACAATGGGCCTTTACATCGACATGCAAGTTCTTGACTTCAACACATTCATGGGACAAGTATTGACATGAGGCAAAGATGATGAAGAATGGAGACAATAAAAAAAGGTAACCAATCCTCTACTCTCTATACAAATAAGAATAAGAGCAAACATAACAAAGAAAAAGGTAAGAAGTTTAATGACAAAGGTAGTACCTCTCAAGCCAACTTTGCAAGTAGATGTAGAGGTTCAAGAGGAAGAGGCAGAGGAGGTAGAAAAGGTAGGGGGAGAGCTCAAAACTCAATACCCTTTGCTATATGTGGTCTAACCAATCACATTATAGAGAATTGTTTCGGGAACCCAAGGAACCAAAGAGGAAGAAGATACAATAGATTAGGCTATGGAAACTCAAGAGGAAGATTCAACAACTCTTATGGATACAACAATAACATCAAGCTCAAGAAGATTCACTTCTTTTCATGAACATGACTATGAAGGAAGGTAAGGTAGATGAGCATGTTTTTTATATAGATTCAAGATGCTCAAATCATGTGGCAGGAAATGTAAATCTACTCTCAGATTTGGAAGATCCAAAGAATAGACATGAAATCCAAACAAGAGATGACACAAGCCATCTAGTTGACAAGATAGGTAATGTAAAGAATCCAAATGGTAATATGAACTTGTTGGAGTTAGACGTCTGTGGAAGCATGCGAACAGCACAAGGAAGAAGAAGAAGCTTGGAGCACAACACACAGTATTGAATGAATTACCACTAGAATGTACAAAGATAAGTAACCCATTAGGGCTATAGTCATATATACAAGCCGGGAAAAAAACCTCCTAAAGAGGGAAAAAAGTGCCCTAGCGGTCCTATTGTGTTCACGCACATCACTACCTAAATATATCAACAAACCCCCCCTAGGAGTGATGCAGTGAACAAGGAGCTATAACACTCATGTGTAAGGAAGTGCCAAGCTATGTGGAATCAATCCACAAAAGGAAGTAAGCCCAAATCTTTGAGAAAAGCTTCAAACTTCTGTGCCAATGGCCTTCTTTCCAAGAGGCAAGTCACATAAAGTCTAGGTACCATTTTTCATGATAGCATCATATTCAGATTGCATTGTACCCATCCAATGTTCAGGATTTTGTGCTTCATCAAATGAAACAGGCTCAGTCTCATCACAGAGACTAGAGGCAGCCATATCATAGCAATCTGATGCAAAAGAGGCACTATGAGAGCTAAATGAGTATGATATGACAGAGATGCATCTAATTTGCTATCACGCAAAGTCTAAACCAGCCATTTTGGCATAGTTTTTGCCTCCTCAATATCAACTCTCTCATCATCAAGTGCATCATGTAAATCTACATCAGAAATAGAATGATCTACATCATCACATGAAACCAGTAAAGGCTGAGAAGTTGCCTCATTAGGACCAGCACTAGACTGTCCACCTGTAAAAAAAGGCATCAAAGTATCATACATGTCTTTGGAGCTAACAAATATCTCCTTTGTACATGAAAGTAAAGGCTGAATAGCATCTCCCACAAAAACAATATCACTACTAACCAAAATGCATTTAGATGTGGATGGTACAGACGATAGATTTTGCTTTTAGAACTGTACCCAACAAAAATACATTTTATTGATTTATCATCCAATTTCCTATGATATTGTTCAGGTGCTAATGCATATGCCAGACAACCAAAAACACGCAGATGAGCAACACATGGTGTGCAACCATGCCAAGCCTCATATGGAGTGATAGACTGCAGTGCTTTAGTGGGACACCTGTTAAATACATATGCTTCACACATGATAGCCTCAAGCCAGAAACTATGTGGTAAATCCTCACTCTTGACCATACACCTCACCATCTCCATGAGTGACCTATTCTTTCGTTCAGCAACTCCATTTTTTTGAGGTGTGTATGGCACTGTGTTGAGATATCAAGCTCAACATGTGATGATCCAGGATGACATGTTGTAGGCACGAAAGCAATGGCTGGTGGATGAAGTCAACCGCTAGAATTACGGCGCATGCCGAGTGCTTGGAGCAAACTCAGGTACAGTGTAAAAAACTTAGAGAACGTAATTGCAAATTCATATCAATAATTTTAGGAAACACAAAGACATGTTTATTTGTTCCTCATATTTAATGCTATTATCATCATTATATAATGATGCATTAGATAATAATACAATTCGTTCTTATTGCTTCAATTGATTACCTCTCTTGATTGGTGTAGATAGATTCATGATTCGATTATGTAACTAAATCAAGTGACTCATCAAAATAAATATGTTATTCAATGAATTCGAATTTCTTTGGCAAAGAATGATTACACAAAAGACGACGTTTATTTCATTGCAACTTTCATTAAGATAGTGCATGAATTCTCTTTTGTTGGTGCAACTTACAAGCCTACACATTTGGTTTGAAGTCACTACACATATGAAGCTACATGTGAACCAATGCTAGTAGATACTTACCATTTTATCCTTGTGTAAAAGTCATATTTGACTTTATAATGCAAAACAACAAAATGTGAAGGAAAACGGCTAAGAGCATCGGTTCTGACATTTGCTTTACCCGATTGATATTGGATCATGGGTTGGAAATTTTGAATGAATGAATCCCATTTAAGATGTCGATTAGAAATTAAGGATTGATTTAATAAATGCTTAATAGCATGTTGATCGGTTTTGATTAATACCCCATAAGATAGCGTTTCCAAATTCACAAAGCATGCATAATTGCTAACAATTTTTTATCATATGTACTAGAATTCTTTTCTGAGGGCTTAAGCTTCCTACTCTCAAATGCAATGGGATGATCATTTTGCATTAAAATAGTCACCTGTTCTTGAACCACTAGCATCAGTTTCAACATGAAATGGTTGTGAAAAACTCGGTAACTATAAAACAGGTGCATGTGAAAGTGCATATTTTATTTTTTCAAAGAATTGTTGTTGGGTAAGTCCCCATGCAAATTTTATTTTCTTTTTCAATAACAAGGTAAGAGGCAATGCTAAATAAGAAAAAAATCAAACAAACTTCCTATAGAAACTAGCCAATCCAAGAAAAGAACAAACATCATTGGTTGATTGTGGTGTAGGCCATTCTACTATCACTTTAATCTCTTTTGGATCCACATGCACACCTTCACTTGAAATAATATGTCCTAGATATTCTAGCTTACATTGAAAGAAGTAACTCTTTTTAGGATTAGCGTAAAGTGTGTTCTTTCGTAGCAAATGAAAAAGTATTTTAAGATGCTTCTCATGCTCACTATCATTCTTTCTATAAACAAGTATATCATTGAAGAATACAAGAACAAAAGCTTATTAATCAAGAAAAATGTTGTTCATCATTCGTGCAAATGTAGCACGGGCATTAGTAAGCCCAATGGGCATTACCATAAATTCATAATGGCCGATTTCAATTATAAATGCAGTCTTAAAAATATCACTTTGTCTCATACGAATTTGATGGTAACCCGATTTTAGATCAATTTTACTACAAACACAAGCTCCTCGTAATTTATCCAAAAGATCATCTCTTCGAGGAATAGGGTATCTATTCTTTATTTTGATCTTGTTAAGGGCTCTATAATCAATGCACATTTGATAAGTTTTATTTTTCTTCTCTACTAAGAGAATTGCTACTCCAAATGGGGAAGAACTAGGCCTTATAAGTCCTTTGTGGAGTAAGTCTTTCACTTCGTTTTCTATTTCCTTTTAATGTAGTGGTCCATGCCTATAAGGTGATTTATGAGGAGGATAACTACCAGGAATTAAGTCTATGCTATGGTCAAAGGATCCTCATGATGGTGGTAGTTCAGAGGATAATCAGACATCAAACAATCCTTATAAGTATTCATGAAAGGTTTATGTGCATCGAGAAGTGTATGAGTATAATCATTTATGACATTGATAAAAACAATGCATGAATTGAATACTTTCCTAAATGCACGTTTTACTTGAGTATGACTAATCAATGGAAATGGATGGAAATCATGCCGCACAGACAAAGTAATGACTCGACCTTTAAATTCAAAACTAAAGGTATGTGTATGGTAGTTAATGCATGGGTTATAATGATGATGATGAAAAGGCATACCGAGTATAACATCGTAAGATTACAAAGGTGCAATAAAAAATGTTCGTGCATCTACATATGGGCTTATGCTAATTGTAACATCTTGCACTTCTCATGTTACATCATAATGAATACCTTGAAATGTAGCTTTCACTTTATACAAGGAAGGAAATTTTTTTAAATTTAAGTTCTTGTACTAATAAATGTGAAATGAAATCATGTGAACTACCATTGTCATGTAAAATATTAACCAGTTTGTTATTGATAGTACCCTGCATGCAAAGTAAAGAATGAATTGAGATATCATTACCCCAGGTACTTAAGTCCTTCTCCAATGCTTCCTCTGTCCAAACAGGAGAAATTTCTTCATTATGGGCCTCCATGTTATGCAATTGAACTACAATTGGTTTCATGTGAAGAGGTCACAATCGGCACTTCATTTTTGTATGTCCAATTTTACCACAATTCCAACAGGTGGTACATGGTTGCTTCTGTTGGGCATCCACTACTGAAGTTTGTAGGGTAGGTGGTTTGGTACGTTGGAGAGATGAAGCAATAGGTGCAATTGAGTAACTGGATTATGGAGGATGAGGAATCGAGCGTGAACCTTCTCAATAATAATGCATTCAGTGGCTAACCAATCTCTAATGAAGTGATACCTCACCTCAATGTGATTGATCTTTGCATGATAGACTAGATTCTTAGCCAAAGCAATGGCACTTTGACTGTCACTAAGCAAACACGGTACATGCTCAGGTAAACCCATATCACAAGAAAGATGAGAAAGCCACAATGCTTCCATACATGCCTCACTTGTTGCAACATACTCTACATCTGTGGTGGAAATAGTTGTACATTCTTGAAGACAAGATCTCCAAGATATAGCACCTCCAACAAAATGAAAAATGTACCTTGATGTAGCCTTATGATTGTCTACACAACTAGCATAGTTAGAATCTGTGTAACCAATAATGGATGCTTTCCCTCTACCTAAGCATAAACACTTGTCCTTAGTGCCACTCAGATATCTCAAAATCATCTTGACCACTTCCCAATGTTTCTTGCCAGGATTAGACATATATCTGCTTACAACTCCCACTACAAATGCAATGTCTGGTCTCATAGCTACCATAGCATACATGAGACTACCAACAGTAGACTCATAGGGAATTTTGGTCATGAATTCCTCTTTTGCATCTGATTTGGGGCAACCATTCTTGCTCAATTTCACATATGTGGGTAAAGGTGTACTCAATGTCTTTCCACCCTGCATATTGAACCTGTGAAGTACTTTGGATATGTACTCAGTTCGAGACAAGTATATGCATCTTTTACTCCTATCACGAGTAATGCGGATTCCAACAATATGTTTGGCATCCCCAAAATCCTTCATATCAAAAGTCTGACTCAACTTCTTTTTCAGAATTGACAAGTCATAAGAGGACTTCCCAATAATCAACATATCATCGACATAAACTATCAAGCATATCAAGTTTCCATCTGAGCATCTCTTTATGTAGAGATAATGATCCTCATTGCCTCAAGAATAGCCTTGAGACTTCATAAAAGCATCAAACTTTTGGTACCATTGTCTAGGAGATTGTTTAAGTCCATACAAGCTCTTCTTGAGCTTACAATCTAGACTTTCCTTGCCAGGAACTACATAACCCTCTGGTTGTTCCATATAGATCTCATCTGTAAGATGTCCATGCAAGAAAGCAGTTTTCACATCCGTTTGGACTACTCTAAGTCCTCCATTGCAACAAATCCAAGCAACATGCGTAAGGTGGTCATCTTGACCACTGGAGAGAAGATTTCCTCGATATTAACACCATGTTGTTGCTTAAAACCCTTTGCAACAAGTCATGCTTTATACTTTTGAGAAGCATTGTTTGATGTGAATTTCAGGTTATATACCCATTTACATGGTAAAGCTTTCTTGCCCTTTGGCAAATGTACTAAATCCCAAGTACCATTCTTGTGAATAGAATCCAGCTCACTCTTCATGGCATGCTCCCACTTGACATGATCCTCTATTTGCATAGACTCTTTGTAGCAAGAAGGCTCACCATCATGTGTTAGCATAACAAAATCCAAACCTAGAACATATCTATCAAGTGGATGTGAGACACGTGTAGAGCGTCTCAATGGTTGCTAAACAGGAACATGTGCAAACTGATCTAATCGGGCATTCTCTTGAACATCCCTATGTGCAACATTTTTATGCATGCTAACTGGAGGACTAGTATCCTCAAACACCACTCTTCTCACTTCAACCTCCTTAATGGGCTATTTATGTATCTTAGAATCAATAAAAATGACATCACCACTTCTGATTAGTGACCGTGTTTCACGATCCCATATGCGATATCCAAATTGTCCTTCTCGACAGATGGAGAGTATTAATCTCCAAAAGAACAAGCTACTCTTGAATTTAGAACACCTCTATATCAAGAGTAACTCCAAACCTTCACCACTTTAGAGGATCAATGACCAATTATCAAAATTTTGACCAAACTGTGGATGATAACTCTACAGAAAGTTTGCTGCACATAACTCTCTCATTGACTTATCAAATGTGTAAAGTTTTTGACAAAAATTTGCACAAAGTGTCATCTATAGTTTCTTCACCTCCTCGAAGTTAAATCATTCCAAAAGACTCATTAGATCTTGAGAAATGGACTTAACAAGTCACCTATATCTAAAACTGTTCTTCTGAGAAGTCGATTCAGACACCTGTAACTTCTAACACTTGGTTCTCTAGATCTAGAACCCGGTTATGAAAATGCTTTTAGCCACAAGTAGCATACCTTACAACTTAAAGATTGAGTGCTTGCTTGCTCAAAACTTTACACTGTGGAAGGAGAACTAACCAAAACATTAACATCAAATTTTGTGCCTATTTCAGGAACCAGTGAACACTTCTTCACATATGAATGTTCCTACTCATAATTCTCACAGCCTGTTTACAATTAGTCTCTCAAACTTTAACCATAGACTCATTAACTATGGACTTAGACATCTACAAAAGTATTCTTTAAATGATCAAGCACAGAAGGAGAATACATAGAAAGATCGGGTGCAACATTTTTTTCATTTCTGAGAAATTCTTACATCTGAGTAATGAGAGAGATTCTACTCACTTCTAAAAGTCTAATGACATCTAATTCTTCTCAAATCTTGTTCTCACATAATCTCTCTAATTTTCCCCGACATTTTCTTTGTATATATAGGCAAATTTTTACAAGCTCATTACCATACAAAAGTATATGATGAACTGACTCTAAAATAATGTACATATGTATACACATCTTTATCTCCTGGATATGGATTTCCTTCATGCTTCATGACTTGGTCTTTTCTTCAGTCCTTGACTTCAAGTCTTCACCCAAAACTTCAATTTTTTATTTCCTTGCACCAACATCTCCCCCTCAATTATCAATTGAGGTTTTATCTATCTTCTTTATGCCTGCCATGTCTTTGAATCTCTGTAGCTTTGGTCCATCCAAGCTTTTGGTTAGCATATCAGCTATCTAATCTTTTGTTGAAGTATGTATGACTTCAATCTCTTTATCCATCACCTTCTCTCTTAGAAAGTGTTACTGAATCTCAATGTGTTTAGTCCTGGCATGAAACATAGGGTAACCAGCTAAATACAATGAACTCATATTATCTCCATGAATAGTGGGTGTACTCTGAATGATGTCAAACCTCTTCATCATAGTCTTAAGCCATATCACTTCCTTTGCAACTTCAACCATACCTTTGTACTCTGCTTCTGTAGATGACAAAGCAACTGTGTGTTGCTTCTTTGAACACCAAGAAATTAACTTATCTCCCACATAACACAAGTATCCATAAGTTGATCTCCTATCATCTGGATTACCTGCTCAATCGGCATCACTATATATCTTGATGTTTGTATCTGATGTAAAACCATAATACAAACCTTCTTTGAGTGTACCCTTAATGTACCTCAACACTCTTTGTCCTGCAATCCAATGTTCTTTCCTAGGACAATGCATGAATTGATATAATACTCCCACTGCATATGACAAATCAGGTCTAGTTAAAGTAGCATAAATCAAACTACCAACCAAACTTTGATATAGCTTCATATCCTTGAACTCTTCTCCACCATATCTGCTCAATTTGTGATTCACTTCCATTGGAGTAGGTGCTACCCTGCAATCATCCGTTTTAAACTTGATCAACAAGTTTTTCAAATACCTTTCTTGAGTTACATGCACTCCATGTTGAGTGTATGAGATCTCCATGCCCAAGAAATATGTCAAATCTCCCAAGTCACTGATTTTGAACTCTTTCTCCATTTGCTTCTTTAGGCTTTGAATACCTTTCTCATCTGTACCTATAAGAATTATATCATCAACATATATGCACATGTAAATGAACCCATTATCACTTGCTTTAACAAGCAAGCTACTATCTACCTTTCATACTTGGAATCCTAGTTCTTTCAAGAACTTCAAAATTCTATAATTCCATGCCCTTGGGGCCTGCTTCAAGCCATACAAAGCTCTCTTGAGCTTGCACACATGATCTGGATACCTTCCATCTCTGAATCCTTGTGGTTGCTCCATGAAAACATCATCTAAAATATAACCATTTAAAAAAGCATTCTTCACATCTAATTGACATAATTTCCAACCTTTACATGTAGCAATAGCTATGAGTGTCCTGATGGTTGTCATCTTTGCCACAGGACTATAGGTCTCATCATAGTCCACACCATATTTCTAAGCAAAACCCTTCACAACAAGTCTAGCTTTATATCTAGACACACTTCCATCTGCAAACCTCTGTCTTGTAGACCCATTTACATCCAATGATCTTCTGACTATTTGGTTTAGGAACCAAATCCAAGTCTCATTCTCCATCAATGCATCATACTCTTCCTGCATAGCTTTCTCCCAATTTTCCTTACCTTTTGCCTCTTCATATGTAGAAGGGTCTTCATCTGCCTTTATCATATAAGCATAATCTTTGGTAGCCAAAAAAGAAGTGTCATAGCTATACCTTGTAGGTTGCCATTTGTGTCTTGTTGACCTTCTAAGTTCTCCACTTCTTGAGGTTTCTGGCTCATCACACTTTGGATCAAATCTTGGCACTTGTTCAACTTCAACCTATACTTCATTGTTCTTTTCTTCATCAAATACCTGAACCTTTGATTTACCTTTCTTGTGATCCACAATTTCTTCATCACCTGCATAAATATTTATTGTACCTGCATACCAAGTACCTTGCTCATCAAATGTAACATCCTTAGACACTAGGAATTGTTTTGTGGATGGAATCCACAACCTATATCCCATCTGCTTATCATCATATCCAATAAACACATACTTTTCAGCTTTAGGCTCCAATGTATGCCTCAATTGTGATGGAACATATGCATATGCCAAACATCCAAATACTTTGCAATGATCTAGAGTAGGTCTCTTACCCCACCATGCCTCATATGGTGTCATACCTTGCAAAGCTTTGCATGGTAATCTATTGAACAAATAAGTAGTTGTATTTACAGCCTCAGCCCACAAATAATTTGGGCAATTTTTCTCCTTCATCATGGATCTTGCAAACTCAATAAGTGTTCTATTCCTCCTTTCTGCTACACCATTTTGTTGAGGAGAGTACCTGCAAGTAATTTCCCTTTTTATACCTGCATTCCATAAGTAATCACTAAACTCATTAGAGAAATACTCTCCCCCTCCATCTAACCTTAGTCTCTTCAACTTATGACCTGTAATTCTCTCTGCATACACATGATAATGTTTGAATGTATTGAATACCTCTGACTTATCTTTGATCACATAGATAGTGATCCATCTAGTAGCATCATCAACATAAATCACATAATACCTTGAGCCATTGATACTGAAATCCTTTGATGGTCCCCACACATCTATGTGTACCAATTGAAGCTTCTCTGAATACATAAAACCATGCCTGGAATAAGATTGCTTATGAGCCTTACCTAATTGACATGCTTCACATCTGTATGTCATATGTTGACGTGCAACATTAGGCAACCCAAGCACTGAACCATTGTTAACCATATCTTTGATACCTCTTTCATTAAAATGTCCAAGCCTTTTGTGCCAAAGATCTAACTCCGAGATCTTATATCCTCCATAAGTGAACAAGGCATGACCAACATTCCCTTGGATCTTCAATGTGAACAATCTTCCTTCTTTCTTCCCTGAAACAATTTGTTTATACCCATTGCTAGGGTCTTCCATAAACACTCCTTCATTAGTGAACCTAACTTCATAACCTTTTTCAACAATTTGGCCTACACTTATCAGATTCTTAGGAATTGTAGGAACATACAAAACCTTACTCAAGAGAGTACTACCATCCTTGGCCTTCACTGATCCAATTGACTTCACATTGTGCTTTGTATTGTCACCTGTTTGAACTACATGATTAGTTATCTTATTCTCCAAATCAGTCATCAAAGCTATGTTACCACTCAGGTGATTGCTACACCCTGAGTCAATGTAGAAGACTCTTTGGTCTTCACTTTGCCTTTCACAAGTTGCATTCATTATCAATGTTGAATCCTCCTTCTGATCTGAATCATAATTGTAGTAGGTATTGTTGTATTGTTGACTTTGGAATCCTCTACCTGCATTTCTTCCAAAGTAACCTCTACTTAGTCTACCTCTACCTCTGAAATTACCTCTTTGATTCCTGCCACCTCTTCCTTTTGAATTAAAATTCTGATTATATAAATGAATGGCTTCCATTTTTCATCACCTCTCAAACCTGTGAGGATTTGCCTTACCAATTTATCCTCCTCAATGTCTTCATCAACTGCTCCTAATGCATCTGCAATGTCCTTCATCCTTGTTACATAATCTGAGATGGATAGAGAGGCCTTCTTCTTGAATGTGGTGAATTCTGCCCACAAGGATGCCTTCCTTAACTTTGTGGTGTTTTGGAAATGCTCCTCCAAAGCATTTCATATATCACTTGCACTTTCAAGACCTCTAATGTGACGTAGCAAGTAATCATTAACTGTCATGTAAATAATGCTCTTGGCTTGAGCATGTTTCTTCATCCAAGTCTTCAAATCTGATAATTATTCCCTAGTTGGAACACTAGGATCTCTGAACTGAGGCTTTTCTTCTTCACCTGTGATGTATCCTATCAAATCTTTGCTCATAAGGTGAGCTTCCATCCTCATTGACCATGCTGGATAGTTCTCTCTATCCAACTTCTCTATTTGAAGAGAGTCTCCCATACTTTCTTCACCTGTGTATTGAATTCTTCAAACTTTATGAGTAATAGATGTACCTTTACTTTGAATGATACTCCTTTTGTATTCCTTAATGTCGTTTGGCCTCCTTCTCAAGCTTTGCTCTCAAGTTTTCACCTTCTGAATCTTTAATTGTTGAATTCTTTCTGTCTGCAGGAGTCGGGGTTCTCCTTCCTTCAATTTTGATACTTGCTACTCTAATACCACTGATGGAGAGTATTAATCTCCAAAAGAACAAGCTACCCTTGAATTTAGAACACCTCTATATCAAGAGTAACTCCAAACCTTCACCACTTTAGAGAATCAATGACCAATTATCAAAATTTTGACCAAACTGTGAAGATGATAACTCTACAGAAACCCTACTGCACATAACTCTCTCATTGACTTATCAAATGTGTAAAGTTTTTGACAAAACTTTGCACAAAGTGTCACCTACAGTTTTTACCTCCTCAAAGTTAAATCATTCCAAAGACTCATTAGATCTTGATAAATGGACTTAACAAGTAACCTATATCTAAGAAGCCGATTCAGACACCTGTAACTTTTGACACGGTTCTCTAAATCTAGAAACCGTTTATGAAAATTCTTTTAGCCACAAGTAGCTTACCTTCCAACTTAAAGATTGAGTGCTTAGTTGCTCAAAACTTTACACTGTGGAAGGAGAACTGACCAAAACATTAACATCAAATTTTGTGCCTATTTCAGGAACCAGTGAACACTTCTTCACATATGAATGTTCCTACTCATAATTCTCAAAGCCTGTTTACAATTAGGCTCTCAAATTTTAACCATAGACTCATTAACTATGGACTTAGACATATACAAAAGGATTCTTGAAATGATCAAGCAGAGAAGGAGAATACACAGAAAGATCAGGTGCAACATTTTTTCATTTCTGAGAAATTCTTACATCTGAGTAATGAGAGAGATTCTACTCACTTTTGAAAGTCTAATGACATCTAATTCTTCTCAAATCTTGTTCTCACATAATCTCTCTAATTTGCCCCGACATTTTCTTTGTATATATAGGCAATTTTTTACAAGCTCATGACCATACAAAAGTATATGATGAATTGACTCTAAAATAATGTACATATGTATACACATCTTTATCTCCTGGATATGCATTTCCTTCATGATTCATGACTTGGTCTTTTCTTCAGTCCTTGACTTCAAGTCTTCACCCAAAACTTCAATTGTTGATTGCCCTCCACCAACATCGACCATATCCAAGAAAAATGCATTTCCTTGACTTATGGTCCAACTTTTGTCTAAGACTCTTGGGTATTTGAACATATGCTTCACACCCAAAAACTCGAAGATGATCATAATATGGTGGCTTCCCTGTCCATAACTCTTATGTCACTTTCAAACCTTTGGCAATACTAGGTGAAAGGTTAATCACGTGAACTGGAGTCAATATTGCTTCTACCCAAAAGCCTTGTGAGAGGTTTGCATGATGCAACATAGAAATTACTCTATCTTGAATAGTTCTATTCATCCTTTTAGCTACACCATTCTGTATTGGGGTATAAGGAGCTGTAAACTCTCTACAAATCCCTCTAGACTGACAGAAAAGGCTAAATTCATGTGAGGTATACTCACCCCCATTATCTAAATGTAAAACCTTAAGCTTATTTCCTTTTTCAGTCTCAACTGAAGCAAGCCATTTTCTGAAAGTAGGGAATACGTCATCCTTCAATTTGATAGGATATACCCAGACTTTTCTAATAGCATCATCTATGAAAGTAACAAAATAAAGAGAAGCATCGAAGGACCTAGTGGGCATAGGACTAGACACATCTGTATGAACAAGATCTAAAGGCTGAATTGAAGAGTCAATGTGCATTCTATGCACATTTCTGGTTTGCTTTCCATATTGACAATGCTCACAAATGAAGAATCAGAGAAAGATAACACAGGTGAGTAGCCAGAACGAGAAAGATTTTCCATTCCACTACGAGATATATGGCCCAAACGACCATGCCAAATACAAGCCATAGGCTGTCTAGTAACAGTTAACAAGTGTTCTTTCTATGATACAAACAAAGGATAAAGTGAGCCAACTTTGCTTCCTTTTGCAATAACCATATTGCCCTTTGATATACGAAAGGAGTGAGCATAGAAGACCACCTTGTCACCAAGGTCATCAAGTTGACCAATTGGCATCAAACTATGTGATAACTGAGGTACATGGCATACATCATGCATAGTAAATTTTGAACCGTCAATGAAGTACACAACCACATCTCCAATCCCCACAACATCACACTGGTAAGAGTCACCAAGTCTCATGGTACCAAGAGACTTTGCTGCATAATTAGAGAACCATTCTCTGTGTGGTGTCACGTGGAAAGAAGCATCAGAATCTAGCAGCCACGTGTGGGAAAGAGAATCAGCCATAAGAGCCTTAGTTGGCACAATACTATCAAGTGTCAACACATCAACATCATCAGAAATAGCATTAATTTCTTCAATATTCACAGTCAAAGTAGATGGTGCAGGTAACTGTTTAACATGCCCATCAACATTCTCTCCTTTACCTTTGGCATTCTTTAATGCATAACAGTCTTTCTTCATATGTCCTTTCTTATGAAAATAATTGCATTTGATATCCCTCTTCCTTGATTTACTTCTACTGTTATTTTGTTGACCATTCGTTTCCTTGTTCTTGCTCCTGCCACATTGCTGATTCTTTCCTTGGTAAGAATCACGAACATTATATGCATCTCCACTCTAAGTGCCAACCATAGATTTTCTACGAATCTCCTCACTCAAGAGTGCTCCACATATGTCATCATAGATGAGTTTACCTCCAGGTGCACTATTGCTGATAGTTATGCAAAACGTATCCCATGATGATGGCAAGGTGCATAACAGCAATACTGCTTTCATTTCATTATCCATATCCAGTTTATGAGCCTGTAATTGAGAGAATATAGCATCAAACTCATTTAGATGAGCAACAACACTATTTGTGTCCTTCATCCAAAGGTCATATAATTTTCTCATCAGATACACTTTAGTTGATGCTGTCTCTTTTTCATATGTATTGCATAACTTCTTCCAAAGATCCTCTACACTTTCACAGTCTAATATTGTAAAGTAAACATTATCTGTCAGGTGCAAGAAAATGGTAGACTTGGCCATTTCATCTAACTCATCCCAATCATCTTCATCCATGTCAGCACGCTTCTTTGAAATCCCATTTACTGGTTTCCATTGCCTCCTTTTAATCAACACATGTGTAATCTGATTCTTCCATAGAGCAAAGTTTCTGTCGTCAAATTTTCAGATCTCAAAATGGTCTTTGCCCTACAAGTTATAGCTCCTCCTCGGAACACTGGCATTAGAACCTGATCCACTAGATGTGCATAAGACCTCTGATGCCATGATGTTAGAGAACTGAATAGAATGATAATGGAGCTAGAAGAGTCCAAACACCAAGGAATAGGTGTATTAAGGAGTAAATCGACCATTGTATAGTTGACTAAACCAAAAATCTAGAAAAATTTGTAGCGGCTCCTCCCATCAAAACTGAAAACCTTTTGAGAAACCTATAGTTTTACGAGTGTGGCTGAAAACATAGCCCCAAATATTGATATTTATTATCGGAGAAGTACGAAGAATACTCTTCTTGATTGTCTTGGACCTGTGTGAAGAGAACTATGTGCGAAAGTACTCCAAAATGGCTCCCAAAAAGACACCAAAAATGCTTCAAAAACAGGCTTTGAGGTAATGTTAACTGTATTCTTTGCCCTTCTTCAGACACCACAAGAGTGTAGCTTGGTGGCAAGAGATTTCCACGGTTAAGCGAGCTCTCAGGGTAACATGGGATGGGTGACCTCCCGGAAGTATCAAGAACCTCTATCTTCCTTGATCATTGAGATCCTCCCTCACATGCAACCAACACTGCCAACGGTGACTTTGGTGACTCAGATGACAAGGTATCCCAAGGTCTATGCCTTGGTTGCCACCTTAGTCGTAAGCCTTGGAGAAAGCCAAGGGAGGGGGGTGCTCGCTTCGCTCGCACAAAAGGAACAAAGCTTTTGCATCCAAGTACTTTGATATCAGTGAAATATTTCGATGGCAATTCACCACAGTGCACTCTCCTTCTCGAGAGCTCCACGACGATATCCTTAGAGTAGAAAACTGAGCTCCTAGGGCCGCACACAATACTCTACATAGAGAATGCAGAATACACAAAAAAACACAGTACATAGGGAGCACGAAGATAGAATTATCAGGTCTTACAAATGCGGTCGAACCTACGGTCTGTGGCTGACCAGGCCACTATATGTTTTATTAAAGAACATATACGAAGAAGTGTCTGATGGCCATTTGGCCTTTCACATGGACACTAACAATAACAAGAGTGACAATACAAAGAGATAGTGTAGTGGTAAAACACTTCCCTTGTGTGAGTGAGGTTGTGAGTTGAAATCCTGCCTCGGTGAATATAAAACTCCTTATTGCCACTCATAAATTAAAATTGCTTTGCACGTAGCCAATGGCTACTAATAATCGGCAAGGGAGCCATGGGTTCCTTAGTTAAGCCTAGGTTCTATGCCTTAGTCGATGCCTTGGAGTAAGCTGAAGGAGTAAACATAGGTGTAAACATAGGTTTGAATGTTGGTTCTGGTTTTGTAATTAGAACTGAAACAAAAACAGAATCAGAACTGAAATCAAAATCAGAAATGGAAATAGAAGCTAGAACCAAAATCAGAATCAGAATTGGAATCAGAATAGGAAACTAAAATGGAAACAAAGATCAGAATCCAAAATGGAAATGGAAACAAAAACAAAAATAGAAACTAGAAACGAACAGCGAACATCAAACATACGATAAAATGAACAGAAATAGATCCCTCTGTTGTTGTGATGTGTGTAGAGCTTTGGTACCACTGTTATCAAGATCTTAAGTCATGCGCACACAGAGGTTCTGAATGTTGAAAATACACAGAGAAAATAAATACACAAGGATATGAGACAGAACACATTATTGGGTGCGATCTCCCCCCATGCACTCTATTTCGACGATCCATAGAGTGCATGTATTTATAAGAATTTTTTATTATATCAAAATAGTGGTTACATGAGAGAAGCTTCAAAAAGCATGTGTGAAAGTAAAAGTTGGTAACTTTTGTAGAAAGCCTTTGCTTTTAATATCATAAATTGCAGTCTACAATGACCCTTATTCTAATTACTACTTTACTAACTATTTCTAAAAATAGAACCCTCTACACGGGTTTATTTACAAACTATATAAATTATAAATCAAATTATTGATATCCGCCCTTTCACGTCTTTCATGCCCTCACAAACCTTCAACTTCTATATCAAAAACACCAAAACAGATTAATACATTAATAAATTAACGCTCCAATAATTCCTTGTTCAACACGTTCCATGATTCATAACATCAATGCTAAATGAAAAGAAACTTCCAAGCTACTTATGGGTAAAGGTAGTATCAATAGCTCCCTATTTGATGAATAGACATTCATTGAAGGCTTTGGATGGCATGACCCCATATGCGGCATGGCATTGCAGGTTCTTTGGGTGCATTGCATATGCACACATACCTTCACAGGTTAGAGGAAAATTGGACCCCAAGGTAGAGGAATGCATTTTCATTGGTTATGATCATAATAAAAAAGATTATAGGTTGAACAATCCAAGCAACAAAAGTCTCATTGTAAGTAGATATGTTTTGTTTGATGAAAAAAAATCATGGTTTGAAGATGATTACAGGAGGATCAAACTACCTTATGACCTAGAAGAAGACTTTCCAAATTTATCAATGATAATTGAGCACACACTTGAAGCATCAAGTCACTTTGAAGATGATCAAAAGACTCCAAGGAGAGGAGTCAATTCTTGGAACTTTAAAGGCAAAGCCAAAGTGCAAGAGTTGAGGGATTTGGTAGAATCCTCTCAACAAGAAATTATTAGAGCAACTAGAGAGAAGAGGAAGCCAAAAAGGTATGGCTATGATACTTCATTGGTTACTAAACATTCTACATATCTAGCATAGGACTCCAAATCTTAAGAGCCCTCATCATATGAGGAAACAAAGAAGAAGCCTGAATGGATGAATGCCATGGAGGAAGAGATTGATTCTTTACAGGAAAATTAAACTTGGGAATTGATGCCCAAGGCTCCATCTATGAAGATCATAGGTCCAAGATGGATATACAAGGTAAAGAAAAATTATGATAGGTCTATAAAAAGGTACAAAGTAAGACTTGTGGGCAAACAGTATGCACAAACACATAAAATTGATTATGAAAAAAAAATTCATCAATTGCAAAGATGCCAACTATCAGAATTCTTATGAGTGGTGCAACTTCCAAGAATTGGAAGATATAGCAATGGATGTAAAAAATGCATTTCGAAATTGATGGATATGTGAGGAGTTATAAATGGATCAATGTCCTAGATTTCAAGACTCGTCATTCCTAAATATGTATGCAAGTTAAGAAAAGCTCTATATGGCTTGAAGCAAGCCCCTAGGGCTTCAAATGGTTATCACATGTTTGCAAGATAAGGGATTCAATGTGAGCAAAGAAGATCCTTCCCTCTTCATCAAAAGGAATCAATCTAAATTCATATACCTATGTGTATACGTTGATGACATCATAATTATAGGTAATGATGTAGAAGGCATAAGAAAGATTAAGATTCAGATAAAGGAAGAGTTTAAGATGAGTGATCTAGGTCTACTTACATACTTCCTAGGATTGGAAGTAGTATATACAGAAAAAGGAATGTACCTTACTAGAGGAAGTACATCTGCAAAATTCAAAATGGAGAATTCAAAGGTTGTAGGTACTCCGATGGAGATGCACTTGAAGTTTAGTGCTCATGAAGATGAGCAAATTGAAGATGTAACTAGCTATCATAGTCTAATTGGTATTCTAAACTATGCTACCTTGACAAGGGTTGACATTTGTCATGGGGTAAGTGTATTAAGTCAGTGCATGCATACTCCAAGGAGGCCTCACATGGAAGTAGCCAAAAGAATACTCAAATACCCAAAGGGAACCATCAATGAAGGCCTTTATTACCCTAATGCCTTTGATATAGATATCAAGCTATTTCTTTTATGTAGATTGGGTGGGAGAAGCACAGCTACGTACCTCACCTTTACACGTACAAAATTGATTTCATGGTCCTCAAAGAAACAACCCACTGATGCACTCTCATCCACTAAGGTTGAATATAGAAAACTCGCAAATGAAACTCAACAAGTAATATGGATTAAGACCTTGTAATCTAATTTAGGTCTTAAGTCATCTACTCCTTACATCTTTGGGGATAATGTTAGTTCATTGCATCTTGTTGCTAACCCAATCTATCATGTCAAGACGAAGCACATAGAAGTACATTATCATAATGTCCTTATCTCTAAGCCCACCCACCTTTAGTAATTATTTGCATGCGTAGTGCAATGTATTTATAGTACCTTTGGACATGCCACCCTGAAGTCCCAAGTTCCATAGATTGGGAATGTCTAAAGATTGATCTCACAAAGGGACTAAGACTACAAGAGCATGAATTAGCAGCAAATATCCTTCACTACTACATGGTGCAACCTGTCCCATAAAGGTCTATGAGGGATGGTAAACTCAAGAGGAGGAGGGAGTGTTAACGGTAAGAGTAGCCAAGGAGGACTAAGCAGACAAAGGAGTCTTAGGCAAGAAGGCTTAGTTACATGAATGGGTAGGCATGGCAATCAACATAGATCTGGTAAAGAATAGGTCAAATCATTTTTTCAAACTTAAATTCTAGCAAAACAATGATTTTTATCGCTACACCTCAATGTAAATACCCATTTTTGGTAGATTCAACTTCATTTTGTGCAATCCAAGGAGTCTTGAAGCTTGAGGAGTATTAGAAGAACATACATCTCAATTTTCATATTTTTTGGAGCTCATTTGAGCCCTTAAAATAGTCTAGGAACCTATTTTTTTCCTAGGACCAACATGAGGTCTAAGCTAGGAAAAAGCTAATAAAAAACGATCAAAGGAGCTAGAGAGCTCATTTTGGAGGTTGGCTTGATAGGGAATTGAGCTTTGTAAGAGCATGTTTGTAACTTGAATTGATAATAGAAGACTCCATTGTGCAAACTCTTTGTTCTAACTTGTATGTGCATGTGTGTATGTGTGTGCATGCTACTGTGCTTCTTACTCACACACTTGTGCATTCCTCTTGGTCATGGTCATCATACTATCCTCATGTCTCCACAGGTTGACATTTATGAGGAGGATCTTCACCACACTGGTACTTCCATTATTCTAGAGTGAAAATTTGTTTATGCTTTTTCCTCAATCACTTACCCTCTTTGATGAATAATCTCTTTTTTGCAAAGAATCGTGATTTCTTGCAAAGAATTTTGTTTTGTAGAATATACCTTTCCTTCAATTTTTTTCCAAAACGTTTATGGATATCTTGTTTTGATTGGTCCTTTTTGATGTTACTCTTCAAATTAGACCTAGAAATCACCAAAATTTTCAATTATGATCATCAAATACCCTTCTTCAATGAGATTTTCAATGAACCATTTTTTTTCCTTCAATATTTTTGCAAAGATTTTTTGACTTTTTCATTTTCCTCTCAACATAACATAAAATAAATATTCTAGGGTTTCTTTCCAAGAAAAGCTAAAAAGTTTTTAAAATGGAGGTTCAGGTGAAGCCTACTCCCTTGGTCTTTAATTTCGAAAGAAAAATTGTACAAGATGAATGGGCATAGTACCCATGGGACCTTGCATATCCCGTAGACCAGGGGTTAGATGAGTGTTTACAATGGCCCGAAGGCTACACATAGATAAAACAGCACGAAGGCTTCAACTAGTTTAACCACTTTTTGTTCAAGGCCAGGATAAGCTCCACGCTAAGAAGTTCCACCTCCTTAATTGTCAATCCATAGAAGAGATAGGAGTGATATGAAGATCATGAACATATGAAGTGAGTGAAGGTAAAGTTGAGAAGCATGAGAATGCACACACACAGAAATGCACACACACATGGTAGAGACAAGAGAGATGCAATGGAAGGTCATGAACAAGCTCTATTACTCAAGAACACTCTTACAAGCTCAAAAATAGCTCTAATCTCTAACTTGCCAACTCAAGCTAACCTCAAAAATGAACTCTCTAGATCTTTTTATAAATTCTAGACTAGTTTTGACCGGCTTCATATCTAGTGTCTGGCATAGTTAAAAAATAGGCTCTCGGGGTCATTTGGGGGCCCAAATGAAGTCTAATAATTATCAAAATTGGTATGATTGTTCTACCTAGGCTCCTCAAGCTTGAGGACTTGGATTTCGTAAAATGCAGCTGCTTAATACAAAGTTTGGTGTTTTATGGTACATGTGCTACAAGAGTGATAAGAATCACTGTTTGAAGTTTGAAGAGAATATCATGAAGTATATTTCTTGAAAAAACTGAAGTGTATGGTCCCGCAACTCACTGCATTCCCATCTATACATGATGCCTCTGTGTCAATGCCTCTAGCCACTGTCGGATGTACTACCAACACCCCCTCCCTCTCACATCTATCATCCCCCACAAATCTTGTGATAGGGTCTGTGTAATGTAGGTTTGCGAGAGATCCTTGGCGAGGGTGTGCTCTACTATATGGATATCTTTTGCGAGATCAGCTTCTAGTTTAGCCTAGTCCATCACCTCAGGTTCCTCTGGTGGTGGGAGGAGGTAGTGTGTAGAATACATTAGTTTTTCATGGATGAAAAATTGAAGTAGATGTGTTGGTTGGCTGATGAAGACTTCAGAGTGGTATTCTTAAAATCTAGTCGTAAACATTTCTGCAAACATCATTTTGTAGCAAGCAGGCAAATATTTGATCTAACTATCGCCAAGTGTAACACACGCTGATTGATGGCATTGTGCTCATATCGTATGCAAGGTCTCCATTGCCATGTTCGAAACTCCGGGTGTTGACATGAGGTGCCTTGACTCTGTGAAAGATTTTAAACATTGTTTGCATCATGTCAAAGATTTTAATGGTCATTTGCATGGCTATGTCGGTCATGAGATGAAGTCACGTGAGCCAGTGGTGTATGGTCACCATCATGTAGCCTACTGTTAGAGGGCCGTGCAATGGTGTTAAATAAGGATAATTTAGTCAATCATGGCACTACTTATTGTTTTGAACTTTAATAGAGAATGCAGTCCAGGAGCAATGTCATGGCATTGGACCATAGTGAAGCTTACACTTTAGATGTAGTGGGGCCTTGTTCCATGTATGTATCATCTCTGGATATTCTTGCAGAAGCTCCTTGTGCAAATTGGGCTAAAACATTTTTCCTTTTTTCACCTCTGAGGGTAAGTTTTTTGGTTCAAACTAGGTGGCATGAGTCGATTTCTTCCCAGTTTCCACTACTAGAAATTGGGGGGGGGGGGGCATAGCGATGCCCCCATTGAAACAAAACGGGTTTTGTCACTTATGCAATGCTCATTTGGTAGAGCATCGCATAAGCGATGATTGGCACACATAGACACATAGACACACACACACATACACACACATTTACACACACATACACACACATTTACACACACATACACATTCATACACACACATATATACACACATAGGCACACACATACATAGATAGACACACACACATACACACATAGACACACACACATACACACACATACACACACACATACACACACATACACACACACATACACACACATACAAACACATTAACACACACACATACACATGCATACACACACATATAAACACATACACATGTATATACACACATAGACACACACAGACACACATAGACACACATAGAGACACACACACACTACGCACACATTTACACACACACATACACATGCATAGAAATGCACATATATACACATATACACATATATACACACATAGGCACACACATACATACATAGATACACAGACACACATAGAGACACACACACATACACACACACATACACACACATATACACACATAGACACATACACACATTTACACACACATACACACACATTTACACACACACATACACATGCATACACACACATATACATACACACGTATATACACACATAGACACACACATACACACATAGACACACACACACATTTACGCACACATACACATGCATACACACACACATATACACACATAGACACACACATAGACACACACACACACATACACACACATTTACATATACACATATGCATGCATACACACACATATATATACATATACACACACACATACATACATAGACACACACACACATAGACACACACACACACACACACACTTACACACACACATACACATGCATACACACACACATATATATATGTTGGTGAAAATGCCAAGCCTTCACACTTCGCTAGGCATTGAAGAGGCTATGTGCAAATGGTTGAAGGATCACATGAACCCTTGCTTGTAAAGCTAGAACATTTACTTCTTGTAAAAGATAAAAGTTCTTGAGGGAATATTGTATGTCCAAATATCCCATAGAGTTTGGAGAAATAAAAGCTATGAACCTCACTTGTTAAAGTCTCTTCTAACTTAGAGGAGTACTTTTAGGTTTCAAAATTCAAACTTTGGAAAATGTCTATAAAAGAGACTTGTAGTCTCGCAGCCAAAAACACTCCCTTTGAGAGCCATTCATTGATCATTAGTAGAGGTTGAGTAGCACAATTCATTGCTCACTCACCTCACTATCATTTGGCATCATTTTCATGCCAATGACTTTGTAAAATCATATTCCATAATACATATATATCATTAAGTATCCCTGTTGTTTTCTTTGCTATGTCCACTCAGTAGAGTGCACTTTGATTGCTCATATCTCACTCATTTCTCATTATTTTCAATGTTCTATGTCTTGTTGGAACGAACTCAGTCTACTTTAAGCTTACAAATTTTGAACGCGTTTGATTCAGTCAGTTGGGAGAAAAGTGCATCGAAGCAGTCATTGGTCAATTTCTACACATCTCCTAAAAAGTCGGGGGTAAAGTTCTACTTGCTAAAGACATTGCTAAGTGTCTAGTCTATCATTTTAAGTAATTCAACTTGGAATCATTAGATAACCTCAAAAGGAATTTTTCTAATTTTTTATGTACTATGAGTACTGAGCAAAACATCTAGCAGGTATCAAGACCAAAATAGTAAGTTTTTGGTGACTAGCTAGTTGCAAACTTATCTATTTTGATGAAATTGTTTGAAGCATCATCTCCAAAGTACATAGGTATTATTTTAGTGTCATTGGAAAGATAAGTGGGCCTACAACACAACTCTGAAGTGAAAGAAGGCAGGTACAAAGCAAGGATTAGCAGTACCAACTCATTTCTTGAGGTGTCCATCCATCTTTCCCAACAGTGGTATTAGAGCAACTTGAGGTAAAATGGGAGATGGTTTCCCTTTCTTTATTGATAAATTGGACAGGAAAAACTACCAAGCATGGTCCTTGAGGATGAAGACATACTTACAAGGAAGGAGTCTCTATGGATACATATCAAGAGATGAGGAGATGCCCATTTTCAGAAGCAAAGGACGACCTACAAGTGAGGAGCTTGAAAGACTCAACTCATGGCGTGCCAAAGATGCATTAGCAAGGTCATACTTACTTAACTCTATCTCAGACTTCCTTCTTCTACACATTAGGAATTGTAAAACATCTCAAGAGACTTGGGATACATTGTCTTCATACTTTTCTTCTAATACAAGAGCGAGAAAGAATCAATTGTGGATTGAGTTTACCACTCAAAGGAAGCAACCGTAGCAAAGTGTTTCAGAATATGTGACCAAAGTTAAGGATGTGGCTGACCAATTGGCAAGCATAGGAGAGGATATTGAGGAGGAGCAAATTGTGAGACAAGTAATCAATGGTATCAAGGCAGATGACAAATGGGAAAGCTTCACAACTGCTATGGACCTATACATGGACATGCAGATTCTTTATCTTACTACACTCATGGGGCAACTCTTTACCCATGAGGCCAAGCTAAAAAAAATAGAGATTCATCAAAAGGTAATAACTCTTCTGCCCTATACACAGATAAAGGAAAGTCTAAAAAGAAAGGGAAAAGCAAAAAGGTTGAAGATGAATGTACTACTTCTTAAGCTAACTATGCAACAAGAGGTAGGAACTCAAGAGGTAGGGGCAGAGGAGGTAAGCAAGGCAGGGGGAGACCTTTCAACTCTTCCCCATGCAACATATGTGGATTGTCTAATCACACTATAGATGAGTGCTATAGGAACTACAAGAATTAGAGAGGAAGAGGATATCAAAGAGGTGGCTACTCACAATCAAGAGGAAGATTCAATCATACTCAAAGCTACAACAAAAACTACAACAGCAATTACAACAATAACTACCAAGGAGGCTACAAATCAAGGAGAGACTACAAAAATTACACAAAGGATCAATAGGATTCCCTTTTGATTATGAACATGACTTCAAAGCAAGGTATGAATTATGAACACATCTTCAATATTGACTAAGGATGTTCAAACCATGTGGCACGTAATGTAGCTCTTCTCTCTAACCTTGAGGAACCCAAGGGATAGCACCAAGTACAAACAGGTGATGACACCAAGCATTCAGTGGTCAAGGTAGGAAATGTTAGAACCTCATATGGGAATAGAAATCTGTTGAGCAGGGTTCTTTATGTACCTACAATCACCAAGAATTTTATGAGTGTTGGAGAGATTGTGGAAAAGGGTTTGTAGGTTAGGTTCAACAAATATGGAGCATTTGTGGAGGATCCCCAACATGGATTCAAGAGAATTGCCAAGGGAGAAAAAACAGGTAGATTATTTACATTTGAACTTGAGGATACAAGGAATATTGCACTTTACAATTACAAGGATCAAACATTATCAGAGCTTGAGATTTGGCATAAAAGATTAGGGCATAGTGGTGAAAGAACCTTAAAGAAAATATGTAGAGATCAATGTGTGCTTTGGATACCAAATGTGTCAAAGCAACACATGATCTATAAATGTGGTGCATGTCAGTTTGGCAAATCACACAGGTTACCCTTCTCAAAGAAAGGCTACATGCATGAAGATTACTTGGAGCTTGTCCACATAGAGATCTAGGGACCAAGCAAGGATCCATCTATTTTAGGTTCAAGGTATTATGTATCTTTCATTGATTATTTCAGTAGGTGGACTATCTTGTACTTTATGAAGCATAAAGATGAAGTGTTTAGTTGCTTTAAGAAGTATCTTGCACTTGTGGAAAATCAAACAGGAAGAAGCCTAAAGAGGCTAAGGTCAGATGGAGGAGGTCAGTACTTCTCAAATGAATTTGATGCATTCTTGTAGGATAGAGGAATCAAAAGGGAAATTACAACAAGGTACACTCCTAAGCAAAATGGGGTAGCAGAGAGGAGAAATAGGTTGATTGTTGAAACAACTAGGTCAATGCTAAATGAAAAAAGGTTACCTAAATATTTGTGGGTAGACAGTGTATCTACTGCCACTTATCTTATTAACAGTTTGCCATCAAAATCACTTGATGGGATGGCCCCATATGAAGCATGGCATCATAGGAGGCCATCACTTGATCATTGCAAGATCTTTGGATGTGTTGCTTATGTGCATATCCCATCTCAAATCAGAGGTAAGCTAGACCCTAAGGTAGAGAAGTATATCTTCATAGGGTATGATTTAAATAAGAAAGGATACAGGTTTTATAATCCATCCAACAAAGGATCTATGATCAGTAGAGATGTGTTTGATGAGAATGATTCTTGGTTTGAAAGTGAATGCAGGAAGGTTAAGTTGTCATATGACTTGGAAGAGGAGTTTCCAAGCCTCACCAAGGAGGAGCCAAGCCAAATAGAAGACATCAAATCAAAGATGAGGAATTCAAGGCATGGAAATCAAAGGGCAAGTCCAAGATGAAGAGGTTGGAAGACTTACCCAAATCATCCAACCAAGCTCTAAGGAGATCTCAAAGGGAAAGCAAGAAACCAATCATATATGGGTATGACACTTCTTTAGTTACTAAGCACTCCATTTATCTTCATAGGATTTATCATTTGAAGATTCTACTTCATATGAAGAAGCAAAAACCAAGGCAGAATGGAAGGAAGCTATGGATGAAGAAATAGAAGCACTCAAGGAGAATGATACTTGGGAGCCAGTGCCAAAGAAGGAATCAATGAAGGTAATTGATTCTAGATGGATTTACAAAATCAAGAGAAACTCAGATGGATCCATAAACAAATATAAAGCTAGACCTATGCCTAAGGGTTTTGCACAAACTCAAGGAGTTGATTATGAAGAGACTTTCTCACATGTGGCCAAAATGCCAACCATCAGGGTATTGGTAAGTGTGGTGTTGGTGCATGACAATCATCAATTGAAGGTTTATGAAGAAATGAAGTCAAGGAATCAAGAAGAGAACAAATTCAGAAGGTTGAAGGAAGGACATATTCAGAAATTTAAAACTATGTACACATATGTACATTACTTCAGATATAGCTAACTCATACTTTTGATTAGTCATAAGCTTGTATATATTTGCCTATAAATGTTTGTTGAAAAGTCGGGGCAAGTAGAATAGAATGAGAATAGAGAATATGAAGAGAAAAATGAGTAGTAGAGAGTGTCATTAGACACATGAGAAGTGTGTTGAATTCATCAACTTCACTCAATTGTAATTTTCTGAGAAATCAAGAAAAACTTGCGCCCGATGTTTTGCTGTCTGCTCCTTCTGTGTTTAATTTTTTGAGAAATCCTTTTGCACGTATCTAAGTCCATAGCTAATCTATCTATGGCTAGAATTTGAGAGGCTAATTGCAATCAGGTTGAGAGAATTTAGTTTAGGAACATTCATATGTAATGATGTTCTGAGAGTCGACAAAACTGGCGCAGATTTCATGTTCAGAGAAATGAACATTACTCAGTGTGTGGTGTAAAGTTTTACACAAGTGAGGGCTCAAAATCTAAGTTGGAAGGTAAGCCATCTATGGCTAAAAGATCTTGATCAAACGGGTTCGACATTGGGAGAACTGTAGCTAAGAAGTTGCAGGTGTCAAAGTCGCTATTATAGAGAAGCTGTTTCAGACATAGGTAAAGTGTTTCACACATTTCTCAGTGTGTACTCAATCATTTTGAGAAATTTAACTTGGAAAGGTTGCACGATCTCTAGGCAAAGTATTGTACAAAGTTTTATAAAAAAACTTTCCAGGATTGATTAGTCAATGAGTGATTAATCTGTAGCAGACTTTTCTGAGAAGTTGAATTTTTCAGAGTAATCAATTTTCTGACAAGGTTGATGAATGTTGTCTAAATTTGATGAAGTCCAAAGTTGATCTTGATATAGAGGTGGTCTAAATTCAAGAGCAACTTGTTCTTTTGGAGATTAATCCTCTCCATCAGTGGTATCAGAGCAAGAAACATCAAAATCAAGGAAAGGAGAATCCCGACTGCTGCAGATTCAAGAAATTCAACAATTGAAGAACTAAAAGGTGAAAACTTGAAGGCAAAGCTTGAGGAGGAGATCATACGACATCAAGAAAGACAAAAGGACTCTAATTTGAAGCAAAGGTACATATATTATTCATAAAGCTTGAAGATTTCAATACACAGGTGGACACAAGATGGGAGATTCTCTACAGATAGAGAAATTGGATAGGGAAAACTATTCTGCATGGTCAATGAGGATGGAAGCTCATCTTATGAGCAAATACCTGATGGGATACATCACAGGAGATGAAGAAAAGCCAGAATTTAGAGACTCTAGTGTTCCAACTAGAGAGGAGCTTGCAGACTTGAAGAATTGGATGAAGAAGGATGCTCAAGCAAGGAGCATAATCTACATGGCAGTCAATGACTATTTACTTCCTCACATTAGAGGACTTGAAAGTGCATGTGACATTTGGAATGCTTTGGAAGAGCATTTCCAAAACACAACCAAATCAAGGAAGGCTTCACTATGGGCAGAATTTACTACCTTCAAGAAGAAGACCTCACAATCAATCTCTGATTATGTGACAAAGATGAAGGACATTGCAGATTCTCTAGGTGCAGTGGATGAAGACTTTGAAGAAGATAAATTGGTAAGACAAATTCTCACAGGGCTAAGAGGAGATGAGAAGTGGAAGCCTTTTATTTTGTCTACAGAACTTTCATTAGATCACTTTACTCCTGATTTGAATCAATTGTTAGGTCATATGCTAACTTTTGAGAATGATATCAAAGGAGATGTTGATAAGAGTGCAGGTCATGCAATGTACTCTAAAGACAAGAAGAAAGTTAACAAAGGGAAGCAACAATCAGGTGAAGAAGAAGGTACTTCAAATCAAGCAAATTTCATAAGAGGAAAAGGAAATGGCAGAAGTAGAGGAAGAGGCAGAAACAACAAAGATAATGCAAAAGCTTGTTGGATATGTGGTAAGACCAATCATTTATCTCATGATTGTTGGCACAATAATCAGAATAATGGTAATTATCAGAATTTTAATCAAAGAGCAAGAGGTGGTAGATTTCAGAGAGGAAATTTCAGAGGTAGAGGTGGTAGGAATTCTTTTGGAAGAGGTGGAGGAAGAAGCTTCCAAAATCAATCCTATAATAACACCTACTACAACTATGCATCAGATCAGAAGGAGGACTCGACTCTCATTATGAATGCAACATATGAGACCTCACATGAGGACATGAGAGTGTTCTATATTGATTCAGGATGTAGTAATCATTTAAGTGGAAATATTGCTTTGATGACTGATTTAGATCATAATGCAATTAATCATACAGTTCGGACAGGTGATAATACAAAGCATAAGGTAAAGTCAATTGGTTTAGTCAAAGCTAAAGATGGGAGCACTCTTCTGAGTAAGGTTCTTTATGTTCCCACAATTCCAAAGAATTTGATCAGTGTAGGTCAAATTGTGGAGAAAGGATATGAGGTAAGATTCACCAATGATGGAGTCTATGTTGAAGACCCTAGTCAAGGGTATAAACAGGTTGTTACAGGAAAGAAAGAAGGAAGGCTCTTCACATTGAAGGTACAAGGAAATGTTGGACATGCTATGTTCACATATGGAGAGCAGAAGGTGTCAGAATTGGATCTTTGGCATAAAAGACTTGGACACTTCAATGAAAGAGGTATCAAAGAGATGATTAACAATGATTCAGTGCTTGGGTTGCCTAACATTGCAGGTCAACACATGACACACAGATGTGAGGCATGTCAATTAGGTAAGGCTCATAAGCAATCCTATTCCAAGCATGGGTTTATGTATTCAGAAAGACTTGAGTTAGTCCATACAGATGTGTGGGGTCCTTCAAAGGACTTTAGTATAAACGGTTCAAGATATTATGTCATATATGTTGATGATGCTACTAGATGGATCACAATTTATGTGATTAAAGAAAAGTCAGAAGTGTTTAATACATTTAGACATTATCATGCATATGCAGAAAGGATTACAGGTCAAAAATTGAAGAGACTAAGGTCAGATGGAGGGGGAGAGTATTTTTCGAATGAATTCAATGATTACTTGTGGAATGCAGGTATAAAGAGAGAAGTTACTTGCAGGTACTCTCCTCAACAAAATGGGGTAGCAGAAAGAAGAAACAGGACTCTTGTTGAGTTTGCAAGGTCCATGATGAAAGAGAAGAATTGCCCAAATTATTTGTGGGTAGAGGCTGTAAATACAGCTACATATTTGGTTAATAGATTGCCTTGTAAAGCTTTGCAAGGTATGACACCATATGAAGCTTGGTGGGGTAAGAAACCTACCTTGGATCATTGCAGAATATTTGGATGCTTGGCATATGCATATGTGCCATCTCAATTGAGGCATAAGTTGGAGCCTAAGGCAGAAAAGTATGTATTCATTGGTTATGATGATAAACAAATGGGATACAGGTTGTGGAGTCCATCCACAAAGCAATTCCTTGTATCCAAGGATGTTACATTTGATGAGCAAGGTACTTGGTATGCAGGTAAATATAATGTACATGCAGATGTTGAAGAAGTAGTGGATCAAAGGAAAGGTAAAGCAAAGATTCAATTACTTGATGAAAATGAGATTAATGAAGTACAGGTTGAAGTTGAAGAGAGGCCAAGGTTTGATCCATAATGTGATGAACCAGAGACTTCAAGAAGTGCAGAAGTTAGGAGGTCATCTAGGCACAAATGGCAACCTACAAGGTATAGCTATGACACCTCATTCTTGACTACTAAAGATTATGCTTATTTGATAAAAGCAGATGAAGATCCATCTAGATATGATGAAGCCAAAGGCAAGAGAAATTGGGAAGAAGCCATGCAAGAGGAGTATGATGCATTGATAGAGAATCAGACTTGGGATCTGGTTCCTAAACCTTATAGCCAGAAAATTATTGGATGTAAGTGGGTTTACAAAACAAAAAGATTTGCAGATGGAAGTGTGTCTAGGTACAAAGCTAGACTTGTTGTGAAAGGGTATGCACAGACATATGGAGTGGACTATGATGAGACTTATAGTCCTGTGGCAAAGATGACAACAATCAGAACCCTCATAGCAATTACTGCTTGCAAAGGTTGGAAGTTATCTCAATTAGATGTTAAAAATGCTTTTTTTGTATGGTTACATTTCAGATGAAGTTTACATGGAGCAACCAGATGGATTCAAAGATCAAGTGAGTCCAAATTATGTGTGTAAGCTCAAGAGAGCTTTGTATGGATTAAAGCAGGCCCCAAGGGCATGGAATTATAGGCTTGTAAAGTTCTTGAATGATCTTGGATTTCAAGCATCAAAGGCAGATAGTATCTTGCTAGTCAAAGCAAGTGAAGATGGATTCATTTATGTTTGTATTTATGTTGATGACATAATACTTATAGGAACAGATGATAAAGGAATACAAATGATCAAGAAGCAGATGGAGAAAGAGTTCAAAATCAATGATTTGGGGAACTTATCATTCTTCTTGGGAATGGAGATTTCTTATACTCAACATGGAGTATATGTGACCCAAGAAAGGTATCTTAAAAACTTGCTAACCAAATTTAAAATGGAAGATTGCAGGGTTGCACCTACACCATTGGAAGTGAACCATAAATTGTCTAGATTTGGAGGAGAAGAGTTCAGAGATATGAAACTCTATCAAAGTTTGGTTGGTAGCTTGATTTATGCTACATTAACAAGGCCTGATTTGTCATATGCAGTTGGTGTGCTTTCACAATTCATGCATTGTCCTAGAAAGGAACATTGGATTGCAGGACAAAGAGTACTTAGGTACATCAAGGGTACACTCAGAGAAGGGTTGTACTATGGATTTACTTCTGATACAAGAGTGAAAATATATAGTGATGCAGATTGGGCAGGTAATGTGGATGATAGAAGATCAACACATGGATATTTGTGCTATGTAGGAGACAAATTGATTTCATGGTGTTCTAAGAAGCAACATACAGTTGCTTTGTCATCTACAGAAGAAGAATACAAAGGTATGGTGGAAGCTGCAAAGGAGGTAATATGGCTAAAGACACTTATGAAGGTTTTTGATGTGATTCAAAGTACTCCTATTGTTTGTGGAGACAATATGAGTTCTCTATACTTGGCAGCTAATCCTGTGTTTCATGCTAGAACTAAGCATATTGAAATACAATATCATTTTCTGAGAGAGAAGGTCATTGATAAAGAAATTGAAGTTATGCATACACCTACAAAAGATCAACTTGCAGATATGATGACAAAAAGTTTAGATGGACCAAAGCTACAAAGATTCAAGGATATGGCAGGAATTAAGAAGATAGAGAAGAACCTCAATTAATGATTGAGGGGGAGCTGTTGGTGCATGACAATCATCAATTGAAGGTTTATGAAGAAATGAAGTCAAGGAATCAAGAAGAGAACAAATTCAGAAGGTTGAAGGAAGGACATATTCAGAAATTTAAAACTATGTACACATATGTACATTACTTCAGATATAGCTAACTCATACTTTTGATTAGTCATAAGCTTGTATATATTTGCCTATAAATGTTTGTTGAAAAGTCGGGGCAAGTAGAATAGAATGAGAATAGAGAATAGGAAGAGAAAAATGAGCAGTAGAGAGTGTCATTAGACACATGAGAAGTGAGTTGAATTCATCAACTTCACTCAATTGTAATTTTCTGAGAAATCAAGAAAAACTTGCGCCCGATGTTTTGCTGTCTGCTCCTGTGTTTAATTTTTTGAGAAATCCTTCTGCACGTATCTAAGTCCATAGCTAATCTATCTATGGCTAGAATTTGAGAGGCTAATTGCAATCAGGTTGAGAGAATTTAGTTTAGGAACATTCATATGTAATGATGTTCTGAGAGTCGACAAAACTGGCGCAGATTTCATGTTCAGAGAAATGAACATTACTCAGTTTGTGGTGTAAAGTTTTACACAAGTGAGGGCTCAAAATCTAAGTTGGAAGGTAAGCCATCTATGGCTAAAAGATCTTGATCAAACGGGTTCGACATTGGGAGAATTGAAGCTAAGAAGTTGCAGGTGTCAAAGTCGCTATTATAGAGAAGCTGTTTCAGACATAGGTAAAGTGTTTCACACATTTCTCAGTGTGTACTCAATCATTTTGAGAAATTTAACTTGGAAAGGTTGTGCGATCTCTAGGCAAAGTATTGTACAAAGTTTTATCAAAAACTTTACAGGATTGATTAGTCAATGAGTGATTAATCTGTAGCAGACTTTTCTGAGAAGTTGAATTTTTCAGAGTAATCAATTTTTTGACAAGGTTGATGAATGTTGTCTAAATTTGATGAATTCTAAAGTTGATCTTGATATAGAGGTGGTCTAAATTCAAGATCAACTTGTTCTTTTGGAGATTAATCATCTCCATCATGTGGCTGCATCAAGGAATTGGAATATGTACCAATTGGATGTGAAAAATGCTTTTCTTAATGGCTGGATTTCAAAGGAGGTTTACATGGCTCAACCTCCTAGTTATGAAGATCCAAGCAAGGTAAATTATGTATGCAAACTAAACAAAGCTCATTATGGATTGAAGCAGGTACCTAGGGCATGGAACCATAGGTTAACTACCTATCTTCAAGATCAGGGATTCACGATGAGCAAAGTAGATACTTCTCTATTTGTCAAGAGAAGTAATTTAGAGATAATATATCCATGTGTGTATGTTGATGATATCATACTTATAGGTAGTGATGCCAATGGCATCAAACAAATCAAGAACCTAATAATGCAGGAGTTCAAAATTAGTGATCTAGGGTCACTAAAGTATTTTCTTGGACTAGAATTGGTTTATACAAATTCTAGAATGTATATTACTCAAATAAAGTATGTGCAAGACATCTTGAAGAAATTTCACTTAGAGAATGTGCCAAGATAGCTAGCACTCCTATGAAGGTAAATTAAAAATTAAATGCTCATGAAGGTGATTTTCTTGAAGACATTGCAGGATATCAAAGCATAGTAGGAAGCCTAAACTATGCGACATTGACAAGGATTGATATTGCTTATGGAGTAAGTGTCTTAAGTCAATTCATGCACAAACCTAGAGTACCTCACTTGGAAGCTGCCAAGAGGATTTTGAAGTATCTCAAGGGTACTCAAAATCAGGGTTTATACTTTCCATATACATCGGATTTGGACATCAAACTTTATTCAGATGCAGATTGGGCAAGTTGTAAGGATAACAGGAGGAGTACTTCTAGTTATCTCTCTTTTGAAAGTGATAAGCCCATTTCATGGTCTTCCAAGAAGCAACCTATTGTTGCTTTATCTTCAACAGAGGCTGAATACAAAGTATTAGCCAATGCTACACAAGAAGCCATATGGATCAGATTGCTATATTCAGATTTGGGACTACATGCTAACTTACCAATGATTTTTGGTGACAATACTAGTTCTTTACATCTTGCAGCAAATCCTATCTATCATGCAAGAACCAAGCATATAGAAGTTCACTACCACTATGTGAGAGAGAAGCTATTGAGCAACGAAATTCAACTTGCATATGTATCCACTAATATGCAATCTGCAGACTTACTGACCAAAGCACTTGATGGTACTAAACTTTGCAAGTTTAAAGCTATGATTGGATTGTAGGACATTCAAGAAGATTGATGAAGAAGACCAAGCCAAGATGTTTGGCTTGAGGGGGAGTTGTTGGTGCAAATGCCAAGCCTTCACACTTGGCTAGGCATTGAAGAAGCTATGTGCAAATGGTTGAAGGATCATATGAACCCTTGCTTGTAAAGCTAGAACATTTACTTCTTGTAAAAGATAAAAGTTCTTGAGGGAATATTATAAGTCCACATATCTCGTGGAGGTTGGAGAAATAGAAGCTATGAGCCTCACTTGTTAAATTCACTCCTAACTTAGAGGAGTACTTTTAGGTAGAGCATCTATTTGAATTTCAAAATTCAAACTTTGGAAAATGTCTATAAAAGAGACTTGTAGTCTTGCGGCCAAAAACACTCCCTTTGAGAGCCATTCATTGATCATTAGTAGAGCTTGAGTAGCACGATTCATTGCTTACTCACCTCACTATCATTTGGCATCATTTTCTTGCCAATGACTTTGTAAAATCATGTTCCATAATACATATACATCATTAAGTATCTCTGTTGTTTTATATGCTATTCCACTCAATACAGTGAACTTTGATTGCTCATATCTCAGTCATTTCTCCACCATTTTCAATGTTCTATAACTTGTTGGCACAAGCTGAAAGTCTAATTCAAGCTGAGAAATTTTGAAGGCATTTGTTTCAGCCAATTGGGATAAAAGTGCCTCAAAGTAGTCACTGGTCAATCTCTGCTTATCTCCTAAAAAGTCGAAAGTAAGATTCTACTTGCTAAAGACATTGCTCAGTGTTTAGTCTATCATTTTACATAAATCCACTTGGAATCATTAGTTCTCTAAGCTAATTAGATACCCTCAGAAGGAATTTTTCTAATTGCTACTGTATTGTGAGTAGTGAGTACAACATCCAACAAGTATCAAGATCAAAATAGTAAGTTTTTGGTCACTAGCTAGTTGTAAACTTATCTGTTTTTATCAAATTGTTTGAAGCATAATCTCCAACATACATAGGTACTATTTTAGTGTCATTGGAAAGCTAACTGGGCCTACAACACAACTCTGAAGTGAAAGAGGGCAGGTACAAAGTAGGGATTAGCATTACCAACCCATTTCTTGAGGTGTCCATCCATCTTTCCCAACAATATACAGATACACACACATATATACACATACACACATAGGCACAAACATAGACACACACACGTACACACACATTATATATATATATGTGTGTGTGTGTTTGTGTGTGTGTATATATATATATATATATATATATATATATATATATATATATATATATATATATATATATATATATATATATATATATATATATATATATATGTGTGTGTGTGTGTGTGTGTGTATGTGTGTATGTGTGTGTGTACAGTTATACATACATACATACATACACACACATACATACACTCACATACATGTGTACACACGCACATACATAGACATACATATGCGTACACATATGTGCATACACACACATAGAGACACACATGTTGGGAAAGATGGATGGACACTCCAAGAGATTGAGTAGGTACTGCCAAAACCTGCTTTGTACCAGCCCTCTGATGCTTCAAACTTGATAAGTGGACCTCCTTAGCTCTCCAATGACACCATAAAATGGCCTATGTACTTTGGAAATGATGTGTGTAAAGATTGAATCAAAACAGATAACTTTGGACTTCAAGATCTCAAGAAAACCTTCTATTTATGTCTTGACACTTGCTAGATCTTTTGCTCAGTATGACTAGCACAGTAGGAATTGGAAAAATTCCTTTTAGGGGTATCTAATTAGCTTAGCAAGCTAACTATTCCAAGTGGAATGATATAAAAAGATAAACTATGCTAAGAGAAATTAATTTAGCAAGTAAACCTTTACCCCCGATTTCTTAGGACTGTTGCAGTCAATGACCAGTGATCACCTCGACGAGCTTTTCTCTGAAATGGCTGAATAGAATCTCTTCACTTTCAAGTACTATAACAGAGAACTCAGAAATGAACAATGAAGATATATGTATTAATGAACACTTGTATACAAATCCATTGGCATGAAGATCATTGCCTAATGGTTTAGATAGGTGTGGGCTAGAGTGTAGGCCTCACACACACTCAGAATTAACAGTAATGAGCTCCGGAATGATGAGTCTTAACGGTGACTTTTTCAAGTTCACTTTTATAGTGATTGAGTAAAAATTTGAATTCAAATTCAAACGTTTGGCTCCCTATGATCAAGATCCTATATCCTAGGAGATATTCCATCAATCAAAGCTAACCATTTTTCCATGAATCCTTTTGGTAGGTGTTTACAAAGATTCCAAGTCAATTTGACTTTTACAAAGAGGTAAAGTGGTAATTAACCACTAACATGAGTTCCTATGGTTCTCTATACGTGTATGGATCTCAATATATCCTTCAAGCCAAATGTGTAGGCTTGTACTTGCACCAACAGCTCCCCCTCAAGCCAAACATTTTGGCTTGGTCTTCTTCTTCAATCTTCATGTATATCCTGCAATCCAATCATTGCTTTGAACCTGCAAAGTTTGGTTCCATCCAAAGCTTCTGTCAAAAAATCTGTGCATTGCATGTTGGTTGATACATAGGTTAGTTGAATGTCCTTGCTTAATAACTTCTCTCTCACATAATGGTAATGGACCTATATGTGTTTGGTCCTAGCATGATAGATAGGATTAGCTGCAAGGTGAAGTGAGCTTGTATTATCTCCAAAGATTATTGGTGGCCTAGTATATAAACCCAATTCTGTATACAAAAGCTTGATCCATATGGCTTCTTGTGTGGCATTAGCCAATCCTCTATACTCTGCTTCTGTAGCAGACAAAGCAACAGTAGGTTGCTTCTTTGAAGACTATGATATAGGTTTATCACCTGCAAATGAAATGTATCCTAAAGTGCTCCTCCTATCATCCTTACATCCTGCCCAATCTGCATCTGAATAGATCTTGATATCAATATCTGAAGTGTAAGGAAAATACAAACCATGATTTTGTGTACCCTTGAGATACTTCAAGATTCTCTTGGCAGCCTCTAAGTGAGTTATCCTTGGCTTGTGCATAAACTGACTTAGCACACTAACTCCATATGCAATGTCTATCCTTGTTAAGGTAGCATAGTTCAAGCTACCCACCATACTTTGATAACTTGTAATGTCATTAACTTCATCACCTTCATGGGCACTTAGTTTTAGGTTTACCTCCATTGGAGTACTTGCTACTTTGGCATCCTGCAAATGAAACTTCTTCAACATATCTTGTATGTACTTTTTCTGAGTAATGTATATTCTTGAGTTAGTATAGACTAACTCAAGCCTAAGAAAATACTTTAGTAGACCAAGATCATTGATCTTGAACTCCTTCATCATCTGGCTTTTGATTTGTCTGATTCCATTAACATCATTACCTGTAAGTATGATGTCATCAACATAAACACAAAGGTATATTACCTCTGAATTACTTCTCTTGATGAATAGAGAAGTATCTGCCTTGCTCATGACAAAACCTTGGTCTTGGAGGTATGTAGTTAACCTGTAATTCCATGCCCCAGGTGCCTGCTTCAATCCATATAAAGCCTTTTTCAATTTGCAAACATATGTTACCTTCTCAGGGTCCTCATAGCCAGGAGGTTGTGACATATATACCTCCTCTGAAATCCATCCATTCAAGAAAGCATTCTTGACATCCAATTTGTACATGTTCCAATTTTTTGATGCAGCCACACTTACCAACACTCTGATTGTTGGCATCTTGGCCACATGTGAGAATGTTTCTTCATAGTCAATGCCTTGGGTTTGTGAAAAACCCTTGGCTACCAATCTAGCTTTATACCTGTTGATTGACCCATCAGAATTTCTCTTGCGTTTATAGATCCATCTGGATCCTATTACATCATGGAGTCCTTCTTTGGTACTAGTTCCCATGTGTCACTTTCCTTGAGTGCTTCAATCTCCTCATTCATAGCTTCTTTCCATTGTGTCTTGGTTATGGCTTCTTCATATGATCTTGGTTCTTCAATCACAAATCTTTGGCAAGATAAACAGAGTGTTTAGTAACAAGAGATGTATCATACCCATATCTGATAGGTTTTTTGCTCTCTCTTTGTGATCTTCTGATTGATTGATTTGAAGATTCAGGTATATCTTCAAGTTTCTTCATTTTGACTTTGCCCTTGGACTTACATGCCTTGAACTCTTCAAGGTTGATAACATCTTCATCATTTGAAGTTGAGTCTTCATTCTGAGTAGGTTCCTCGTTTGCAAAACTTGGAAACTCCTCTTCCAAGTCATAGGGTAGTTTAAAATTCCTGCATTCATTCTCATACCAAGAATCATTTTCATCAAAGACAACATCTCTACTAACCATGAATCCCTTATTGGAATGGTTGTAAAACCTGTGCCTTTTTTTATTTAGATCATATCCAATAAAGATGCACTTCTCAACCTTAGGGTCTAGCTTACCTCTTATCTGAGAAGGAATGTGTACATATGCTACACATCCAAATATCCTGCAATGGTCTAGTGAGGGTCTCTTCCCATGCCATGCTTCATAGGGTGTCATCCCATCAAGGGACTTGGATGGTAACCTGTTTATGAGATAAGTGGTAGTAGAAACACTCTCTACCCATAGATAGGTAACTTTTTTTCATTCAACATAGACCTAGTTGTCTCAACAATCAACCTATTTCTTCTCTCAGCTACCCCATTCTGTTCAGGAGTATACCTTGTGGTGGTTTCTCTTTTGATGCCTCTATCCTGCAAGAAGTCTTCAAATTCATTGGAGAAGTATTCACCTCCTCCATCTGACCTTAGTCTCTTCAAGTTCTTTCCTGTCTGATTTTCAACTAGTGCAAGATATTTTTTAAAGCAATTAAATACTTCATCCTTGTGCTTCATGAAGTACAATATAGTTCACCTGCTAAAATCATCAATAAAAGATACATAGTGCCTTGATCCTGAGATTGAGGGGTCTTTGCTTGGTCCCCATACATTTGTGTGAACAAGTTCTAGGTAGTCTTCATGCATGTAGCCTTTCCTTGAGAAGGGTAACCTGTGAGACTTCCCAAATTGACAATCACCACACTTATAAATCATATGTTGCTTGGATTCATTAGGTATTCCAAGCACACATTGATCCCTCCATATTTGTTTCAAGGTTCTTTCTCCTACATGCCCTAATCTTTTGTGCCAAATCTCAAGCTCTGAAAGTGTTTGATCCTTATAACTGTATAGTGCAATATTCTTTGTGTCTTCTAGCTCAAAAGTGAAGAGTCTACCTGATTTTTCTCCTTTAGCAATTCTCTTGAACCCCTGCTTAGGATCCTCCACAAATGCTCCAAATTGGTTGAATCTAACCTGCAAACCTTTCTCCACAATCTGTCCAACACTCATCAAATTTTTCGTAATGTTTGGTACATAGAGTACCCTACTCAACAAATTCTGATTTCCATCACAAGTCTTAACATTTCCAACTTTAACTACTGAGTGTTTGGTGTCATCACCTGTTTGTACTTGGTGCTTACCTTTTGGTTCCTCAAGATCAGAGAGTAGTGCTACATTGCCAGCCACATGATTTGAGCATCCTGAGTCAATGTAGAATAGGTGGTCATCATTTGTACCTGGTTTTGAAGTCATGTTCATGATCAGAAGAGAGTCATCTTGCTCCTCTGTGTAGTTGTTGTAGTCCTTTCTGGATTTGAAACCTCCTTGGTAGTTGCCATTGTAGTTGTTGTTGTAATTGTTGTTGTAGTTGTTGTTGTACCCTTGGTGATGGTTGAATCTACCTCTTGACTGTGAGTATCCACCTCTTTGGTATCCTCTTCCTCTCTGATTATTGTAATTCCTGAAACACTCATCTGTAGTATGATTTGATAAACCACAAATGTTGCATGGTGAGGAGTTATAGGATCTCCCCCTACCTTGCTTACCTCCTCTATCCCTTCCTCTTGATGATCTACCTTTCCCTGCATAGTTTGCTTGGGAGGTAGAGCCTTCATCTTCTACCTTCTTATTCTTGCCTTTATCTTTAGACTTTTTATCAATATATAGAGCAGAGGAACTATTACCTTTGGATGTATCTCCATTCTTGTTCAGCTTGGCTTCATGAGTGAACAATTGTCCCATGAGAGTTGTAAGATCTGGAATTTTCATGTCCATGTAAAGGTCCATGGCAGTGGTGAAGCTTTCCCATTTGTCATCAGCCTTGATCCCATTGATCACTTGCCTTACAATCTGTTCTTCTTCAATCTCTTCTCCTATGCTTGCTAACTGATCTGCTACATCTTTAATCTTGGTCACAAACTCTGAAACAACTTGCTTAGGTTGCTTCCTTAATGTGGTGAGTTCAATCCACAATTGATTTTTTCTAGCCCTTCTGTTGGAGGAGAAATAAGATGACAAGCTTTCCCAAGTCTCTTGGGATGTCTTACAGTTCCTAATGTGTGGCAAAAGAAAATCAGAGATGGAGTTGAGTAAACAAGATGTTGCTAATGCACACCATGTGTTGAGCTTTTCATGTTCTTGCTTTGTTGGTAATCCTCTTGTTTTGAATGAGGGCAATTCCTCATCTCCTGAGATGTATCCATAGAGACTCATTCCTTGTAGGTAGGTCTTCATCCTTAGAGACCATGCTTGATAGTTGTTCCTGACTAATTTATCAATAAATGAAGGAAAACCATCTCCCATTTTACCTTAGTTTGCTCTGATACCACTATTGGGAAAGATGGATGGACACTCCAAGAGATTGAGTAGGTACTACCAAAACCTGCTTTGTACCAGCCCTCTGATGCTTCAAACTTGATAAGTGGACCTCCTTAGCTCTCAAATGATACCATAAAATGGCCTATGTAACCTTTGGAAATGATGTGTGTAAAGATTGAATCAAAACAGATAACTTTGGACTTCAAGATCTCAACGAAACCTTCTATTTATGTCTTGATACCTACTGAATCTTTTGCTCAGTATGCCATCACAGTAGGAATTGGAAAAATATCTTTTAGGGGTATCTAATTAGCTTAGCAAGCTAACTATTCCAAGTGGAATGATATAAAAAGATAAACTATGCTAAGAGAAATTAATTTAGCAAGTAAACTTTTACCCCCGATTTTTTAGGACTGTTGAAGTCAATGACTAGTGATCACCTCGACGCGCTTTTCTCTGAAATGGCTAAATAGAATCTCTTCAAATTTTGATAGCATGTAGAAAAATTTGAGCTGGTTCCAACAAGCTTTAGATCTTTGAATATGGTTGAGAAATGACTAAGATATGCACTTCACAAGTTGATAGACTTTCACGTACTATAACAGAGAACTCAGAAATGAACAATGAAGATATATGTATTAATGAACACTTGTATACAAATCCATTGGCATGAAGATCATTGCCTAATGGTGTAGATAGGTGTGGGCTAGAGTGTAGGCCTCACACACACTCTAAATTAATAGTAATGAGCTCAGGAATGATGAGTCTTAACCGCGTCTTTTTCAAGTTCACTTTTATAGTGATTGAGTAAAAATTTGAATTCAAATTCAAACTTTTGGCTCCCTATGATCAAGATCCTATATCCTAGGAGATATTCCATCAATAAAAGCTAACCATTTTTGACGAATCCTTTTGGTAGGTGTTTACAAAGATTTCAGGTCAATTTGACTTTTACAAAGAGGTAAAGTGGTAATTAACCACTGACATGAGTTCCTATGCTTCTCCATATGTGTATGGATCTCAATATATCCTTCAAGCCAAATGTGTAGGCTTGTGACTTGCACCAACAACACATACACACACACATATGCACACACATGCATACATATGCATACATAATGCACATGCATATGCATACATACATACTTACATGCATACACACATACACACCCATATACACACCCACATACACATATACACACATACACACATTGTTGAAGCTCAAAGTCAAGGACAAAGCATGGAAGCACATCAAAAGGTGGACACACAAGGAAAGGGAGCAAGTAGGGAGCTCCAAGAAGTGTATGTCAAATTTTCAGAAGAATCCCCTACAAAAATAGTGATTTTCATCACTAAAAACCATTGTAAATACCATTATCTATTTTTAGTAACTCCATTTTGTTCAAGCCGAGGAGTCCTCGAGCTTGAGGAGTATTAGAAGTACCATCGTACCAATTTTCATAATTTTTAGACTTCGTTTGAGCCCTCAAATAAGCGCTGGAACCTAATTTTTAACTAGGCCGGACACTAGGTCTGGACAGGGCCAAAACTAGTCAAAAAACTATAAAAAGAGCTAGAGAGCTCATTTTTGGGGTTAGCTTGTTAGAGAATAGAACTTTGGTAAGAGAACTCTTTTGCAATCTAAGCTTTCCATTGTTCCTCTCTTTGATCTTACTTTGTGCGCGTGTGTGTGTATGTGTGTGCATGTTTGTGTGCTTTCACTCACGCACTTGTGCCTTCACTTGCTCGTGGTCTTCATACCGGTCCTCACGTCTCTGCGGATTGACAAGTAAAGGAGGTGGTGCTTACACTTGAGCTACACCAAATTTTGGCGCCGTTGCCGGGGAGAGAGCTTCGAGGACGAGCGTTGTGATGGTAAGATCGTAGATTTGCGACGTTGGAAGGTAAAAAAAAAAAACTGTCATTTCAGTTCATTTTCTGTTTTTTCCTCTTCATCTTCATCATCATCATCATCTCCACCTTCTTCCATCTTGTTCTTCATAGAAATTTCTTGTTTTTTAGTGCATTTTCACCATTTTCATACCATTTTTCATGCATTATTGTGAGTCAAAATCGCGATTTTCAAAAACACGATTTTGTGCTCAACGTCGCAATTTTCAGAAACACGATTTTGTGCTCAACATCGCGATTTTCTTGTCAAAAACACGATTTTGAGAAAATACGATTTTCAGTGGGCTCAAAATCGCGATTCTCACAAATCACGATTTTGTGCTCAACATTGCAATTTTCAGAAACACGATTTTGTGCTCAACATCGCGATTTTCAGAAACACGATTTTGTGCTCAACATCGCGATTTTCAGAAACACGATTTTGTGCTCAACATCGCGATTTTCTGAGTTCACAAAATCGCGATTCTCTGAAAGTTCACAAAATCGCGATTCTCTGAAAGTTCACAAAATCGCGATTCTCTGAAAGTTCACAAAATCGCGATTTTCTCCAAAGGTCCTGTTTGCCTGTTTTGACCCCCAGGAGCCTGAATTGGCATAACTTTTTCATCCAAAGTCCATTTTTTGAGCTCTATAGCTCGTTGGAAAGCTCGTTTCAAATCCTACACGACCTCAACTGTTTTTTTCAAGAATAACGCGTTGATTTTGAGATAGGATAATTTGAAGTTGAACCTCAAGTGGGACTAGGGAACCAAGGGGACTCCAAAGAATTTCGAACCATACCAAGGGGAAAATTTGGACTCTTGACTAAAGCTTATGAACCTGAGATCTGGTAGACACTTAGGCAAGGATAAACAAAGCATTAGATCTTCTGAGGCTAGTGTCAACCATACATCCAAGTCTTGGGCACAACAACTAAGTGGTCATCTTTTACTAAGTTCAGACACAAGTGATTCAGAAATGTCTTTTAGTATGGGAAAACCTGCAGGTGGCTCAGGGACTCCCCATCTACAAACACCAGAAGGTCCCTATAAGACACAGTTGGAATATATTCGGACCAACCAATTAGGTGCTCGCATCTATGAGGATGGTCTGAGGCGATCAGTGGTCCAACTAAAAAATCCAGATCAATCCTTTGGACTTGAACACCCGGTGGTCAAGTTCGAAGAGGGTTCATACATTGATAAGGAAGGAACCATGTATGTGGTCACCAACCTACCAGATAGGACTGATGAGTTTGGAAATGTCATTCCTGAGAATGAAATAGGAGACCTAGAACAAGGAAATGTAGGACAAGGACCCCAGACTCCTAGAGGTAAGTCAGTTTTGACCCGAGTGATCACTCCAGACTGGATCCCTCAAGATAACAAAAGCATAGAACTATTTTTGAATAGAGAAACAGAGTAAGCCTTTTAGAGATTCAAGCCAGATCAACCTAGCCAATTGGGCATAGTCATCATCTACGAGTTCAAGGATCCAGAGATGCCAGGCAAAGTTGTTTACCTGGATAACACATCAGAGAAAATTTTCTTGGTAACAGAACATGATAGACATGCATATACTTGGAAGAATGAATTGATTTTCCCCCCACCAAGATCCAATGTTTCCCATGGCCTCCAAGGAGTAGGATCATCCCACGCTCATGAAGCCTAGAGAGAAAGAACTAGAGAGAGACCTGAGGTAAGTTTTGCACACACCGTGGGCAGGAATAGATCAGGATTTGAAAATGAAAGACCTGAAAGAGAGAGACATCAAGCACATAGGCAAAAAAGAGATGAACATGATTTTCCATTGCCTAGACCCCGAGAGCACCCAAGAACCCTTAGACCCACTCAAGTGATCAAGGCAATGAAGAATTATTTTGACGGGTCAAGAGATCCTTATGATCATGTGGCTGAGTTCAAACAGTGTTAAGAGCTGAACAGGTTGAGGATTTATTCACCCAATACGAGGCATTTGGTTTGACTCTTAAGGGCACTGCCTTGGTTTGGTTTCAACCATTGAGTAGTCGCAACTATCGTGATATAGGTCAACTGCTAGACGAATTCATTGTAGAATTTTCCAAGAGTGGTATCAGGCATAACACATCATCCTTGATCCACAGTTTCAAGCAGACACCCCAAGAAACAGTGCGACTAGCAGGTAGAAGGTTCAGACAGTACCTAGAAAGATGCCCTGCTCCCGAGTTACCCACACCAGCCAAACAAGTGGCTTTGTTCTTAGATGGCTTACTGAGCACAAAGTTAAGATCATATGTATATTTGAAAGAGCCTAGATCCATAGAAGAGTGCGTGCGGACATGCATTGACATAGAAGATAACTTGGGTGAGGAGTTAGGATTATCCAAACTCTATAAGGATTCAGATAGTTCTACTAGTCATACTTCAAAAATCTCCACGGAAATAGAGGAGATAGCTGAGCAAGTTGCCAAGAAGCTGGGAGTCCAAAATAAACAAACACAGAGAGTCACTCCAGTGAATCGGTGTTATACTTGTGGGGGCGACCACATGGCTAATGTATGCCCAATGCAAAACCAAAACATTAGAGAAAGGAATGCTCCATATTGCACTATTGAGAGAAAATACACAAACCACACGGCTCAAGATTGTCCCTACAATAGGCAGGCTGTTAGACAGAATTATCAGCAACCTTACCCACAAGGTAGGTATCAGAACCAATACCAACAGCCATATTATAGACCACAACAGCAATATCAGGTACCATATAGGCCACAACCTGTCTTGGGAAACCAACCACCAGCTCCAGCCAACGTGATTCCAGTCAAATATGCTGTGGGAGAGGAAAATCCAAATAGAGCATTGGTGCCCCTAACCCCATTGATACCAGATAATGATTCTCATGCTCATAGTTCAGACTACTCCCATGAAGGTAGTCCACATGCGTATTACACAGAGTCACCTGAACATAGTGAGATTTACTCGTATCAATATGAGGCACCACCTATGGAGCAAAATTGGGAGCCAGAATACTCCAATGTCATGTACACAAATCCTAACCCTAGGCCCCAATTGAGACAAATGAGACCACAAGCCCCTAGAGGATCTTGTTTTAGATGTCAAGGTGATCATTTCATTCGTGACTGTCCCCACCCATCATCTCCGAGTCAAGGACAGGCTATCACAATACAGGCTTTTTGCCCTGATTGTGGCAAAGACCATCTCCCTAGAGATTGTCCAAGAAACCCCTCCAGTGCACCCAAGATTACACCCATTAATGTGGTAGGCTTAGTGGCGGATTCAAGTTCAAGTAGCAGTAATGTGGCACCTATAGAGGCAGTTACTAGGGCACAAGCATTAAAACAAGATAAACCAGCAGAGCAATCAGAGTCGAGTGAATCAGGAGAGCCTAGTAAGAGGAAAACAAGAACATGGAAGGATACCAGAGAAAAGGCCAATCGTAAGTGGATTAAAAAGTTATCGGAACTAGAAGAAAGCTTGAAAGATGCAAAAACAAAAATAGAAGACATTGCATCTCAAAACCCCTCGCATGCCGAAACTCCATCCATTCCACCTCATCGCACCCCACCACCCATTGTAAATAGACCGCAACCAGGGTCTGTTCTTGCAGATCCAACCCCAGAAGGCTTGGCCATGATGTTCAAGGCCTACCAGGCTCGACTTCAAGAAGGGCCTACAGCTGCAAACCTAGACAAGAGTTACCCTAGAGCGGACTTAGAGATTGAACGGATGAAAATGTGCATGAAAATGGTAGAACAAGCTCAAGCTATACTTGAGACTAGTCAAAAGTTCAATCAGACAAACTCTGTCAAAGGGGATTTGCATTTCCAGGGCTTACTAGAACGATTAGAGCAGTTGGTAAACAAACCACAAGTTTCTTTACCTCCACAGGCTCAACCAGTTATTGAAAGAGGAAGCTCACCACCAATGGGAGCTTATGTTCCTAATTCCACGGATCCAGGAATACCTCCTTCAATTCAACAGTACTCTCAAGAATTCTTGCGGGAAATACAAGAAGAGAAATGGGCCAAGGAGAAGGGTAATTCCCCTCCTATTCCTGAGATTGATGATCTTCATGATCAATTTCCCCAAGACATTCCATCTATTTACGGAGATGAAGCAGAACAATAAGAAGACGAAAGGTTAGATTTTGAATCTAATACCTTAGAAGAACTGCCTCAATTTCCAGGCCCATGGGAATCTGAATCTCTCCAGATTAGAGCTCCCACAATACTAGTAAGAAATGAAGACTCAGTGGTTCCAAGGAACACGGATGTCGTGAAGAACACTAAGGTTCAGTGTCATCTGACTGTAGAAGAGCTGCTCAAAGCAAAACCTGAGCTTTGGAATCATGTGAAGGATCAGGTTCCAGAACTTGATTCCAACATGCCAAAAGCAGGCTCCAAGCAAAGGGTACTAGAGATACCTCTAGACAAAATAGGGGACATGTGTGAGGGTGAAGAAGGTAATACTTATCTTCCAATCACCTACCAAGGTTACACAACCAAAGCAATCATAGATTCAGGTGCTGGTGTTGCTATTGCGACCACCTCCTTGTGGAAGCAATGGGGCAAGCCCACATTAAGACCAACTAGAATGAAGCTTCAAATGGCTGATGGTCATTTTGAAAGACCTTTAGGATTGCTAGAAGGGATCACTCTAACCACTTGTGGTGTAGAGTTTGAGCACACATTTGCTATATGTGACTTTGAGAAAAATAATGTCTATGAGATGATCCTAGGAAGACCCTTCCTACGACAATTGCAAATAGTACAGGATTGGGGAACTAACTCCTTGTACTTACAGCACTAAGGGGTCACCACCAAGGTCAATTTGAAGGATTACACCTTCAGAGATGTACCACCCCTACAGTGGAATTCTATCCACAAAGCAAAAGAAGATTCCATCTCTGTGCATTCTGAAAGTTCACCTGATCCATCATGGCTACATGAAGATACTCATTTGTGGATGTGCAAGGTCGCAAAGGAAGAGGAAAAACATTTAAAGGCAAGAGAAGAAGGAACTTCGCTAGGAGATAGACCAGTTAGAGACCCAGCCTACACACCGATGATCTTTCCAGATGAGGAGTTTGAGCCCCATGGCTGGCCAAAAATCTTAGCCACCATGGACATTGCTGTCAATGAGGAACAGTGGACACCTCATTGTGATGAGGAGGGTTATGATATCTCAGTGTTCATGTGTCAACCCTTGCTAGAAGAATGTGACCTTAGTGATGTCATAGAAGAAGAAGAGAATGACAATGATCTGGAGTCTATTGTGATGGATAGTTGCTTTAACTCAGAGCAGCACTATCTAGAAGATATAGGAGTGTTCACCCAGAAAGAAGAAGAACCTCTCACAAGTATTAAAACAGTAAACTCAAAGGATGGAAGTGAGAGTAGTCAAAAGAAAAAGAAAAGAAAAGCAGTGAAACAAGAAGAGGAGGAATCATTGTTTGAAGTACCAGAAAACTTCAAGAAATATGAAGTTGACGACCGCAAAATTTTGGTACGAATGCCTAAGAGAGAGGCCATCATAGGAGAATCATATGATAATAAAGAAAAGACCAAGAAGATTGTAGTGACTATTGAAGAGAACGAAGAGAGATGCACATATATAGGAGATGACCTAAGTGCAAGAGAAGAAATGGAGCTCATAGCTCTATTAAGGGAATATAGGGATGTGTTTGCATGGCACTATAGAGACTTGAAAGGGGTAGATCCAAGAATTTGCTCTCATACTATCCCCATGACTGCTGATGCTAAGCCCACCAAACAGAAGCCCTACACATATAATGATACCTATGCAGCCAAAATAAAAGAAGAAATTGATAAGTTGATTGAAGCTGGATTCATCTATGAGATTGAGCATACCGAATGGGTGTCCCCCATTGTTGTGGTACCCAAGAAGAACGGGAAGTTGCGAGTGTGTATTAACCTTAAAAAAGTTAATGCCGCTACGATTAGAGATAGTCATCCACTTCCAATCACAGAACACCTATTGGAGCGTGTTGCAGGCAAGGAAGTTTATAGCTTCCTTGATGGATTTTCAGGTTACAATCAAGTAGCCATTGCCCCAGAAGATCAACACAAAACAGCTTTTGCTACAGAGTGGGGAATCTTTGCATTTCGTGTGATGCCATTTGGGCTCACCAATGCACCTGCAACATTCCAAAGGTTCATGTGTCATGTCTTCAAAGAGTTCTTGCGAAAGAGCTTAGAAGTGTATGTGGATGATTTATGTGCTCATTCCCAAGAAAGAAGGTTTCACATCCCTGAGCTCAGACAAATCTTCAACAAGTGTAGAGAATATCGAGTGTGTCTGAACCCAGAAAAGTGTGTGTTTATGGTGCGTCAAGGTAAAATCTTAGGTCATATTGTTTCTAAGAATGGAATCTCAACAGATGAAGATAAGGTACGAGCCATAGCGGAGCTACCAAGGCCAAGGAATATTAAAGAGGTACAAGCCTTTATGGGCCATTGTGGATACTACCGTAGGTTTATCCACATGTACGCGATCATAGCTAGACCCCTTTATGCCTTGTTGTCTAATTTTGAGTGGAACGACGAATGCGAGAATTCTTTCAACAAACTGAAGAAACGTTTGTGCATGGCACCAATACTCACCACTCCTAATTGGAATAAACCATTCCATGTCCATGTGGATGCATCCAATCATGCCGTAGGATGTGTGCTAGCACAACCCACAAGTGAAGGAAACTTAGATTTGCCCATAGCATATGCTAGTAGACAGCTCATTGCAGCTGAACGGAACTATACCACAACTGAGCGAGAGGGCTTAGGCATGGTATATGCTGTGAAGAAGTTTAGACACTATTTATTGGCCAACAAGTTCAAGTTTTTCACTGATCATCAAGCTTTGTTATATTTGGTCAATAAACCTTGCAATACTGGACGCTTAGTAAGATGGTTCCTCTTACTAATGGAATATGACTTTGAAGTTGTTGTCAGGAAAGGTAGAACCCACCTTCGAGCAGATCACCTTTCTCGCATCACTTCAGGAGAGTCACCGCAAGGAGTGTCTGACGAATTACCCGATGCTTATCTGTTCAATTAGAAGTTGTTCCTAAATGGACAAATAAGTTGGTACCAGTCCTAACCTTTGGCCCTGCAAATAAGAATGTGAAAACATCACAAGAAGAAATTTGTAAAATCACAAAAATATCACATATTAGCAGGAAGCATGTACAAACAAGATACTGAGGGTGTATTAGCTTGTTGTGTGGAGGATGATGAACATAGTAGTTGGTTGCAACAAGCCCATGAAGGAATGCTAGGAAATCACTATTCTAAACAACGAACATTGCAGAATCTAAAGCGTTTAGGAGTGTATTGGCCTAGCATGGACAAAGAAATACATGAGTGGATTAAGAATTGTCCAAGGTGCAGAGAGAGACCCCCAGTGGAGCATGCGACCCTTTATCAAGTGTCATTAATTCCAGATTGGAGTGCTCCATTGGTAGAGTCTATGAGATCGGGAAGATTACCCAAAGAGGCTAGTCTAGCAAGAAGACGAAGCATGGAGCAAGAGGCTCAAGGCTATGCCTTAGTAGGGGGACAACCTATACCGAAGAGGCAAAGATGGTTACTTAAGACTATGCGTTCATGAATCAGACTATTTAAAGGTCTTAGAGACTGCACACAGCGGTGTTGCAGGTGGACATTTTGGTCCTAACCGAGTGATCAAGACCATTCTATTCTCAGGACTTTGGTGGCCCACTCTTCATATGGACGTACATACCTATGTGAAGAAATGTGACACATGCCAACGTGCACAATATCCAGTGAGAAAAGACGAGATGCCCTTGAGGCCAATGATGGGAGGACGTGCATTTTCGAAGTGGGGCATAGACTTCATACGTCCTATTAACCCCCCAGCTAGAAACTCCCATGCAGAGTACATCATTGTAGCCACAGATTACCTTACAAAGTGGGTAGAAGTCAAAGCCACAACAAAGAATGATGCTCAAACTACGGCTAAGTTCTTATTCGAGAATGTGTTCACGAGATATGGACTACCAATAGAGTTGGTGAGCGATAGAGGCACACACTTCTTGAATGAAGTCATTGAAAATCTTCTCCAAGAATTCTTGGTGATACATAAGAAATCTGCCCCCTATCACCCACAAGCCAACGGACAAGCCGAGAGTACCAATAAGATCCTCTGTAACGTATTGACAAAACTGGTAAATAATAAACGCTCTGATTGGGACAAACAACTTCATCATGCTGTTTGGGCTTATCGAGTTGCCTACAAAACGGTACTCAACGCCACCCCATTTCAGATGGTCTTCGGACAGAACGCTGTGCTACCATTAGATTTCTTAATCCCTGCCTTAAAAGTAGCACAACAGTATGAGTGGAATGGGCATGAATTGTCCTCTAGGATCTTTGATCTCGAACGCTTGGGTGAGACGAGGCTACGAGCGGCAGTAGGCATCTACGCTACAAAGAAGAGGCAAAAGGCATACTTTGATGCACACATCAAGGATAAGGGATTGAAAGAGGGAGATCTAGTGTTGGTATACACACTAAAACAACATGCCCGTAAGTTGGAAAAAAGAGGATACGGACCCATGATCATTAATAGAATTTCCACTAGTGGTGCAGTTCAGTTGGCCAAGCTAGAAGGAGATATCTTGCCAAACTATATTAGTGGCTGTAGAGTCAAGCTATATCAAGAACCTCTTACTGAGGATATGCTAATGAGACTCAACACTGCTAAGAAGCGAAAAGATGAAGAGTTAAGAGTGAGAGAAGAAGCACAGGTAGAGGCCAGAGAGCGTATTAGGCGAAATAAGTTAAGGCGATTAGGCCTAGAAGTCAACTCAAAAGTCCCAAAATATCACATGGATATGTGTCAAAAGTCAGGCATAGCGACTTCTCAGGTCATTGACCGAAGACCCTTTGTGACCATAGAGATAGGACAAGGGAAGGGTGCAAGGACGGTGAAAGCATTGATTGACTCAGGTGCAGCAAGTAGTGCAGTTAGACTTTCCTACTGCCAAGACTTGGGGTTGAACATCAATCCCATAGAAGCTTATCTCATAGGTTTGGGAGGTGTGGAAACCCCTTGTTTGGGTGAGGTGGAACTTCCCATCTACCTTCAAGATGTTCCAATGAAAGTCAAAGCGCTAGTATGTCAAGATGAGAACCTTACAGAACCACTTGTCTTGGGTCAAGATTGGATATATGACCATGCAGTTAGAAGTCAAATTCTTCAAGTTTGGGTACATGAACAATGCATTACATTAGAATTAGAGAACTGCATGCTCCTAAATCATGGCGCCACACACTCTCTTAGTTCTTCCAAGACTAATCATATGAAAGAAGATGTTGTATGTGTCAAAAGCTCTATGATGCAGAAGGAGTCAATCATGGAAGACCAGGTTCGAAGGCGGGTGGATCTTTCTTCTTCTCCAAAGAATCAAGTAGCCACAGTAGCGAGTCCACCACACAAGCAAACACAACTGTTCACGACAATTGCTACATCAAATAGAAAGACACCATTCGATAAAAAAGCAGTTCCGAGCATGAAGCAGATATGGGTACGCAAAGGAGAGCAACCACCAGCCTTGCCCCCACAAATCCCATCCATGCACACCAACCAGGCTAGAAGACGAAGGAAGCAGCTCAGACAAGCTCAATCACAAGGTATCCAACAAGTTTGGGTGCCTAAGAAGTTAGCTGCAGCTCAACAAGGGCAATTACAGATGTGGGTACCTAAGAAGCTCCTACATCCACAACAACCTTTGTTCTCCCACATGCAAAAGGTTTCAACAAAGAAGCCAAAAAGAGAAAAGGGTAAGAACCACGTACAGAGACCAAAGGAAGATCAAATCAGCTCTTCAACATTAGTAGGAAAACATGCAAAAAGGATATGGGTTTGGAAGCCAAAAGTGCAAGTAGCCTCCACCGAACCAAAGCGTCAACCACACTGGATACCACAGTTCAGAAAGCATCCAAAGAGAAAGACGCCTGAAGTGACCTCTACAGTGCCAAATGATGTTCTAAAATGGACTCCAATAAGGAGGATTACATAAGTTTGAGACTCAATGGATACCTCCACCAAGGTCGGCATCAACCTCCGCAAATAACATCGAAAGCCTCGAACGAGCAACAACCATGTGCTCCTTGCACAACCCTGTCTTTTGCACCATTCAGGTCATGCATTTCCAAAGTATGCATTAATATAGGGCCACATTACACGGCCGTGCATAGACACACTTGAGAATCCCATGCACAAGAGCACAGTGACATATGTCAAACATTTCTATTGATACTAACTTTTGTGTTCTTGTTTTGTGATATCCTTTTCCTCAAAAAAAAAAAAAAAATAAATAAAAAAAAAAGGGAGAAAGAAAAGTGGGAGAGAGCTTGTTCCCAGGTTTGGCTTATGAAACATGAATGAGTCATGCTTAGTTGAAGGTGGAACTGTTGATTACTAGGCATTTATCAATTTGGATAGAAGTGTGTCTCGGCCACCAGTGAGATTATTGCTGCCTTATCTGGTAGATGACAAGCATTTGGCATGAACATGGCATCTATAACTATGATTTTCTCTTACCATGGTAGGAATGAAGAGCTTGAAGGTCCGCAACTTGAGTGATGCTTAACTACTTCATGTACCAGAGCATCCAAGGAGATATCTGCAAAAGGTAGTTCTGGAGGAGAAGACTCCTGCATATGGTGAGCTAAAGAGAATATGTGAAACTCAGCTTGGTGTAGTTACCCGATGTTGCTTGCCAAGGAATATAAAGCAATTCAATTCTCAGTATTTGACAAATGTTGCTTTGAAAAGAGGAGAGAGGATCCACCACTCAAAAGATCTCATCAGTGGACAAGCAACATGGACATTCATCAACAATGTTCCATCCCAAAGGCCGAGTGTACAACACGAAGAGACAAACATCCATCAACATTCTCCATGGTAAGTATCTTTACTCTGGAAACACCATAACCATGATAGTTTAGGAAACCTCTTCGTCAGCATACCCTTGAGCACTTAGCTCAAGACCCGCAATTTTTGCACCATACTTCTTCCAATGCATTTTCCAAGTAAGCATGCGTAGGGCTACATTACAAGGCCATGCACAAGGCACATACTTTTTTCAACCCAGGCACGAACACACTTACCCATCATTCATTATGGGTTATGAGTAGTTGGCATGACTGCTCTCAACATCATCTTTGGAAGAGCTAGCGGACGTCATGGGAACAACATCCATATCTCGGAAGCAAATTGAAGCCAGTAGTTGCTCCAAATCACTCTTGACAACCTCTTTTGAGCAACTTGCAGTTTTGAAAGCTCACAATGACACATTCTTGCTGGAATCCAAGGAACCAGCTCATACAACGGATGGACACCACCTCTCAAAGCACTACATAGAACAGCCCTTCCAACAAGGGTCTGTCAGGGACGACAGACTCGAGAGGGGGGGGAGTGTTGAAGCTCAAAGTCAAGGACAAAGCATGGAAGCACATCAAAAGGTGGACACACAAGGAAAGGGAGCAAGTAGGGAGCTCCAAGAAGTGTATGTCAAATTTTCAGAAGAATCCCCTACAAAAATAGTGATTTTCATCACTAAAAACCATTGTAAATACCATTATCTATTTTTAGTAACTCCATTTTCTTCAAGCGGAGGAGTCCTCGAGCTTGAGGAGTATTAGAAGTACCATCGTACCAATTTTCATAATTTTTAGACTTCGTTTGAGCCCTCAAATAAGCCCTGGAACCTAATTTTTAACTAGGCCGGACACTAGGTCTGGACAGGGCCAAAACTAGTCAAAAAACTATAAAAAGAGCTAGAGAGCTCATTTTTGGGGTTAGCTTGTTAGAGAATAGAACTTTGGTAAGATAACTCTTTTGCAATCTAAGCTTTCCATTGTTCCTCTCTTTGATCTTACTTTGTGCGCGTGTGTGTGTATGTGTGTGCATGTTTGTGTGCTTTCACTCACGCACTTGTGCCTTCACTTGCTCGTGGTCTTCATACCGGTCCTCACGTCTCTGCGGATTGACAAGTAAAGGAGGTGGTGCTTACACTTGAGCTACACACATACACACCCACATACACATATACACACATACACACCTTCGCATATACACCTAAATACACATACACACACATACGTACTTACATATACATACACACATATACATACATGCATATACACACACATACACACATACACACATACATACATACATGCATGTACACATACGCATGCATACACATATACATATACATATACATATACATATACATATACATATACATATACATACACATATACATATACATATACATATACATATACATACATATACACACACACACATAGATATGCATACACATATGTATACACACATCAGGTCACATGCATACCTGCTGTTGGCAGCAGTCAGAGCACCCAAGGACTCACAAGACAAGGAAGCCAAAGAAGGGAGCCAGAGCGGAGAGAAGGCACAAGCAGACAAAGTAGTCAATGAAGATCTAGCAAGTAGGCCAAACAAATTTTTCCAAACCAACATCTTCATAACAGTGATTCTCATCACTAAAAAGCCTTGTAAATACCATTTCACCTTTTTGTAACTCCGTTTTGCACCTTTTTGTAACTCCATTTTGTGCAAGCGGAGGAGTCCTCGAGCTTGAGGAGTATTAGAAGTATCATCGTACCAATTTTCATGATTTTTAGACTTCATTTGAGCCCTCAAATAGGCCCTAGAACCTAATTTTTAACTAGGCCGGACACTAGGTCTGGATAGGGCCAAAAACTAGTCAAAAACTATAAAAAGAGCTAGAGAGCTCATTTTTGAGGTTAGCTTGTGGTAGAATTGAACTTGTAAGAGCACTTTTGAGTAATTTAAAGAACTCCATTGTCTCTCTCTTTGTTCTTGCCTTGTGTGCACGTGTGTGTATGTGTGTGCATGTTAGTGTGCTTCTCACTCACACACTTGTGCCATCACTTGTTTGAGGTCTTCATAACATCCTCACGTCTTCCCGGATTGACATTAAAGGAGGTGCTACTCATCACTGAGCTACACCAAATTTTGGTGCCGTTGCCGGGGATCGAGCTTTGAGGACGAGCATGTGATGATAAGACGTAGAGTTGAGGCGTTGGAGTCATAGGTATTTTCTTAACTTTTATCTATTTTCTTTTGTTTTCTTCATCACCATCATCATCATCACCATCTCCCACCTCCATCTCCATCATCGCAAAAATTTCTGTTTTTTTGGTCATATCACCATACCCATGCCATTCCCCTCATTTCACTTGTGAGAGAGAGCGAGAGAGCATTTGTGTGCTTGTGCTTTTCAGTGTTTTTTGAGATTTTCTGCAGGAATCAACATCCCCAGCAGCTGCACCAGCTCTAGCAAGTAAAAAATTTGACTTTGCAGGTCCCGAAGCGTTGACCTCTGTCAATCGTGATCGACAAAAAAGTCAACATTTGGTCAAACTAAGTACATAACCATGATGTGCATGCCTAGAGCTTCCTAAATATGTGCTTAAAAGTTTAAAATTCCTTTGTTTTCTGTCAATCGCGATCGACAAACGACGACGGACCTATCAATCACGATCGACACGTCAATCGCAACCGACAGAGTCAACGATCGATTGACCACGACCGACAGGCCTATCGTGCACCACGTTTCAATCGCGACCGACCCATCAATCACGATCGACCCATGAATCGCGATCGACAGTCCCGACGGGCCTGTCAATCGTGACTCACTCAGTCAACGACTATTTGACCACGATCGACAGACCCCGCATGCCACGTGTCAATCGCGATTGACCCATCAATCGCGATCGATAGAGTCAACGATCCTTTGACCACGATTGACAAGATTTTTGGGCCATCGCGATCGATAGAGTCAACGATCCTTTGACCACGATTAACAAGATTTTTGGGCCATGTGTCAATCGCGATTGACCCATCAATCGCGACCGACAGCCATGACAGACCTGTCAATCGCGATCGACACGTCGATCGCGACTGACATATCAATCACGATTGACAGACCACTCGATCGCGATTGACAGGCAAATTTGACCAATTTTTTAGGGCAAAAACTATTGGTCTATTTTTGGCTAATGTGTGGAAGCATTTAAGGTTTAGTAGAGCATTGTGAGGCCGCTACACAAACTATTTCAAGAATTCTTGTTTGCCTGTTAGCCTGTTTGAACCCTGTATTAACCCTAGAACCCTGAACAGTCATAACTTTCTCATACGAAATCCGTTTGCTGTGATTTTTGTTTTGTTGGAAAGCTCGTGGGGAGTACAACACAAACTTCCACTAGTTACAATAAAATTAATATCAAGATTATTAGATATAGTATTTTGAAGTGACCATACCTAGGGGGAAGAAAAACTAAGGGATTTCTAGAATTATTTTCCATAAAGACACGATGAAAATTGATATCTGAATTACATAAATGAAAGTGATTTGTTATGTCATTTGAATTTAAGTCTTTAGCTAACTTTGGGACTTTTACAAGTCCATTGAGAGCACTAGAGCGCATCCAAAGCAAGGGCATATTGCAAGCGTGAGAACGAGGGTTCTTGATCACTAAAGAGCCAGGGATCAGCTAGTGAGGTTGGAATACTCTCAACTCCCTCTGTCAATTCCTAGCTTAGGCTAAGTGCGAGTAGTGCTAGAAGTAAGTCAGGGCAACGATAGGCATCTATCAAGTTGAAGACTATTAAATACTCAAGTTCAAGCATAAAGATAGTCTCTTGGTGATCGATAACTCAAAAGAAAAGAACGTAACGTGATACGACCAACTGAAAGTGCGGAAAGTCACCCAAGTATTCCTGATGATGTGATATCAGACAAGATCATAAACACGATAATCAACTAAAAAAGAACCAAGTAACTGATACAAATGGAGTTGCAACGAGGTTGTACTTTGGGTAAAAATTGGGGCGACTCGATTAGGCATATGAACATTAGATCCGGACGACACCTAGGGAGAGATAGACAGAGTCTTAGGTCTTCAAAGGCTAGTGTCAATCATACTGCTAAGTCTTGGGCCCAACAGTTGAGCCATCATTCGCACTACCCTAGCTCTAAAACTAGTGAGTCTGAGATGTCTCATGGTATGGAGAGACCCACAGGGAGTTCCGGTGTGCCATACTTACAACAAGTAGAAGGCCCTTACAAAACACAACTCGAATACCTTAGGACCAACCGATTAGGTGCTTGCATCTATGAGGACAGCCTAGGAAGATCTGTGGTCCAAATTAAAAACCATGACCAACCCATTGAAATAGAACATCCAGCAGTCAAGTTTGAAAATGGAGCATACCTGGACAAAGAAGGAACCATATACGTAGTAACCAGCCACCCAGATAGAACTGACGAATTCGGGAATGTGATCCCAGAGACGGACATAGGTGACCTAGAGCAAGGAAACATAGGTGGAGAGCCTAAAACACCTGGAGCAAATCTGTTCTTATTAGAATTATCACACCAGAGTGGACTCCCCAGGACAACAAGAGCATAGATCTGCTCTTGAACCGAGAGACTGATGAAGCCTTTTAGAGGTATAAGCCTAGTCAACCTAATGAGGTTGGAGCGCTCACTATCTACGAGTTTAAAGATGTGGATAGTCTGGTAAAGTGACCTATTTAGACAACACTTCAGAGAGGATCTTTGTAGTCACGGAGCATGGTAGGCATGCCTACACTTGGAAGGGAGAATTTATTTTCCCCCAACCAAGATCTAATGTTTCTTATGGCCAACCAAGAGTTGGAACGTCCCAAGCTCATGGAGCTCAAAGAGACAGGAATAGAGAAAGACCTGTGGTAAATTTTGCTAACCCATTGGGAAGAGAAAGGATGAGAACAGAGACGGATAGAGAAGAAACCGAGAGACCAAGAGCCCCGAGGAACCTAAGAAATGCTGATGATTTTCCTTTGCCAAGGCCTAGAGAACACACTAGGAGCTTGAGGCCAACTCAGCTGGTTAAGTCCATGACGAACTACTTCGATGGCACTAGAGACCCATACGATCATGTGGCCGAGTTTAGGCAAGTCTTGAGAGCTAAACAAGTGGAGGATCTGTTCATGCAATACAATGCCTTTGGTCTAACCCTTAGGAACACAGCTCTTACGTGGTTTCAACCATTAAATGAGAGACACTTCAGGAACATAGACCAACTTTTGGAGGCATTCATTACTGAATTCTCTAAGAGTGGCATAAGGCATAATACTTCCTCACTTACTCATAGCTTCAATCAAACACCTCAAGAGACCGTGAGACTTGCAAGAAGAAGGTTTAGGCAATATCTAGAGAGATGTCTTGTTTTTGAGTTACCCACACCAGCCAAACAAGTGGCTTTATTCCTAGATGGACTACTAAGTACAAAGTTGAGATCATATGTGTACTTGAAAGACCCTAGGACCATAGAAGAGTTTGTACGCATGTGCATTGACAGCGAGGATAACCTAGGGGAGGAATTAGAACTTTCAAAAATCTACAAAGATTCAAATAGTTCTACTAGCCTCTCTTCCTCGCAATCCACATCTACTGAGGAACTCGCTGAGAAAGTAGCTCAAAAACTAGGTGTCTCTAGCAAGCAAATCCCAAGATTTTCCCCAGTTAAGTGGTGCTATACTTGTGGAGGTGAACATATGGCGAATGTTTGTCCCATTATGGCTCAACCCCAAGTGAATCCTAGTAGCCAATACTGCACCATAGAACGGAGATACACTAATCACACTGCGCAAGATTCCCATACAATAAGCAAGAGGTTAGGCAAACCTACCCTCAGCCCTATCCACAACAGGGAAGGTATCAGAACCAGTATCCACCACAACAGTATGTGAGGCCTCAACGAACCTACCAACCACCATATCAGGCCCAATAGAGACCTCAACCAGTGCTAGCCTAACAACCTCCCGCTCCAGCCAATGTGATCCCACTAAAGTATGCAGCTGCAGAAGAGAACCTGAATAGAGCCATAGTGCCAGTAACACCATTGCTTTCAGAAAGTGACCCCAGTGACCATAGCTTTATTCTACACATATTGATAGCCCCCAGGCTTACTACATGCAGTCTCCTGAACATAGCAAATCCTACTATAGTGAAGAACCGAGTGAACCTAGTTGGGATCCAGAGTACGCAAATATCACAAATCCCAACCCTAGACCTCAACCTAGGCAAGTAAGAATCCCATTCCCTAGAGGACCATGCTACAGATGTCAAGGAGATCACCTCATTCGTGATTGCCCTATGCTTGCACCTACACAACCCCAATCGGTGACAATTCAAGGCTTTTGTTAAGATTACGAAAAGGAGCATCTCTTACGAGATTGCCCAAAGAACCCTAATAATATGCAAAAAATCACCCCTATCAACGTTATTGGGTTAGTAGTAGATTTCACAAGAGGTGTAACTTCCACTGCACCAGTGCAAGTGGTCACCAGAGCCCAAGCTTTGCAGCAGAATCAAGGATTAGGCCAAGAAAAGAGTTCCGAGGTTAGCGAAACCGAGAGCATAACCAAGAAGAGGACTAGAGCCTGGAAGGATAGCCACGAGAGAATGAAAAGACAATGGTCTAAGAAGATGAGCGAATTAGAAGAAAGCATAAAAGAAACAAAAGCCAAAATTGTTGAGCTCACTGCTCAAACAAACTCTCACATACTACCACCACCTTCATCCCTATCACCATCTAATCCACCATCTTTCAATCCACCTCACACTATCCCACCACCCCCTAGAGTAAGATCAGTATTAGCAGATCCCACTCCCGAGGATCTTAACATGATGCTTAAGGCATATCAGGCCAGAATCCAAGAAGGGCCAAACGTAACAGATCATGAAAAGTGTTACCCTAGAGCTGAACTAGAGCTAGAACGAACTAAAATTTGTGCTAAGATGGTGGAATTGGCCCAAACCATGTTTGAAGCCAGTCGTCTCTTTAACTTCTCTAGTTCAGCAAAGATGCATTTGCACTTTGATGGACTGCTAGAAAGATTGGAGAGGCTAATTGCACAATCTGAAATGTACCCCGCCTCTCAAAATAAGAGCAACCTAAGTGAGAGAATAAGCATTCCCCCCCAGGAAGCTTATGTGCCTAACTCCACAGAGCCAGACACATCCTCTTCTATGAATAGGTATTCACGAGAATTCCTGTGAGAGATTCAAGAAGAGAAATGGGCTAAAGAAAGTGAAGTCCCTCCTCCCATTGAACTTGTGGATGATGCGCATGATCAATTCCCACAAGATATTCCTTCCATTTATGAGGAGCAAGAGAGTACCCAATCTCAGGAGAGATTAGACTTCACGTCTAACTCCTTACAGGAATTGCCCCATTTCACAGGCCCGTGGGAAGCAAAGTCTACTTTCATGAGAGCACCCACGGTCATGGTAAGAAACGAAGACTCAGTCATACCATGAGGTACCACTTCCAAATTAAACAAGTAAGCGTCAGGAAGGTCATCTGATACTCCTTATGGGGCCTCTCTAGATGTGAGCCTAGAGAGGTGGTCTGCTCTCAAGTGAGTCTTTCCTTTCCTCACCACAACCTCAAAGTTGTATTCGATTAGCAAGAGAAACCATCTTACTAATCTACCTGTATTACATGGCTTGTTCACGAGATATAACAATGCTTGATGATCAATAAAAAATTTAAACTTATTTGCCAGCAAATAGTGTCTAAACTTTTTAACTGCATATACCATGCCTAATCCTTCTCGTTCAGTAGTGGTATAGTTTCGTTCAGCTGCATTCAATTGTCTACTGGCATTGGCAATTGGAAGATCCATATTACCTTCGCCTGTAGGTTGTGCGAGTACACATCCAATGGCATAATTGGATGCATCCACATGCACATGAAAGGGCTTATTCCAATCTGGTGTAGTCAAGATTGGCGCTGAACATAATCATCATTTGAGCTCATTGAAAGAGTTTTCACATTCATCAATCCACTCAAAGTTAGTCAAAAGTCCGTACAGAGGCTTTGCAATGATCACGTACATGTGTATAAAGCCTCGGTAATAACCACAATGCCCCATGAAAGCTTGTACTTCCTTGACATTCTTTGGCCTAGGTAGTTCTGCGATGGCTCTTACTTTCTCTTCGTTAGTGGATATGCCATTCTTTGACACTATGTGTCCTAGAATCTTGCCTTGCCTGACCATGAAAACACACTTTGCTCAGTTCAAGCAGACTTGATATTCTCTACATTTGCCAAAGACTTTCCTGAGTTCAGGTATATGTGTTTGTCTAATGTTGGAATGGGCATAGAGGTCATCAACATAGACTTCCAAGTTCTTCCTTAGGAACTCTTTGAATACATGGCACATCAATCTCTGAAAGGTGGCAGGCGCATTGGTAAGTCCAAATGGCATTAACCTAAAGGCGAATATGCCCCACTCTGTGGCAAAAGCTGTCTTATGCTGACCTTCTGGAGCTATGGCCACTTGATTGTAGCCCGAGAATCCATCAAGGAAGCTATAAACTTCCTTGCCTGCTACCCTTTCTAGGAGATGTTCAGTGATGGGAAGCGGATAGTTATCTCGAATGGTGGCTGCATTAACCTTCTTCAAGTTGATGCACACACGTAACTTTCCATTCTTTTTGGGCACCACTACGATGGGAGATACCCACTCAGTGTGCTCAATTTCATAGATGAATCCAGCTTCAACTAAGCGATCTATCTCTTCTTTGATCTTGGTACCATAATTATCATTATATGTGTATGGCTTCTGCTTAGAGGGTTTGGCATCTGAGGTCATAGGAATAGTGTGTGAGCATATGTCAGGGTCTACTCCTTTCAAATCCTTATAGTTCCAAGCAAATACATCTCTGTATTCTCTTAGCAAGGCTATTAACTCATGCTCTTCTTCCTCTGTCAGGTCATGGCCTATGCACGTGCATCTTTCTTCTCCTTCTTCTATGGCTACAACTACTTTCTTGGTGGTTTCTTTGTTATCATAGGCCTCTCCTGATTGTGCCTCACGTTTAGCCATTCTTACCATGACTCTTCTATCATCTATTTCATACTTTTTAAAGTTTTTAGGGACTGTAGCTCAGTGATGAGTAGCACCTCCTTTAATGTCAATCCGGGAAGACATGAGGATGGTATGAAGACCACGAGCAAGTGGAAGCACAAGTGCGTGAGTGAGAAGCACACAAGCATGCACACACATACACACACACGCGCACACACCGTAAGAACAAAGAGAGTAAGACAATGGAATCACTTCTATTGCAAGAAAGTTCTCATACAAGCTCAAACTACAAGAAGCTAACCTCTAAAATGAGCTCTCTAGCTCTATTTATAGTTCTTGACTAGCTTTGGCCCTGTTCAGACCTAGTGTCCGGCCTAGTTAAAAATTAGGTTCCGGGGCTTATTTGAGGGCCCAAACGAGATCTAAAAATTATGAAAATTGACAGGCAACTACATCTAAGGCTCCCCAAGCTCGAGGACTCCTCGGCTTGTACAAAATGGAGCTACAAAAAGGTGAAATGATATTTACAAGGGTTCGTAGTGATGAGAATCACTTTAGAATGATGTGGGGGTTTTGAAAAAAATAAGTTGCCTCAGTGCTAGATCTTCATGTGTGTCCATACTTGCTTCTTCCCGCATCCTGTCAACACTCTCCCCCCCCTAGGGTCTGTCGCCTCTGACAGACCTCTTTTCCGCCGTTTGATCAATGTATTGTTGCAGGAGGTCGGTTGCCAATTCTTGTTCTTTGATTTTTAAACCTCTGATTAGATCTCGTTGCAAAGCCTCCCAATCCACTGTACCAGGCATGTCAGGTTGTGGCATCGTGTAAAGCTCAGAATGCATCGTTTGTTCGCATGCAAAGAGATGGAGTAGATGCGTAGGCCGTGGCGCAAATACCTCTGAATGTGCTTCCCAAAACCCCGTGGTGAACATATCGTCAAATGTTTGCTTGTAGCAGGCAGGGAGATATCTTATGCGTGCATGCCATGCGTAAGCCACTCGTATGCTCGGGGTTGTGCTCATATCATATAGCAGGTCGTAATTACCATTAATAAACCCGGGAATAGGAGGTTGAATACGGCATACATTGCGAAAAGTTTTGAGTACGACCTGCATCATGTCGAAGATCTTGAGCATCATCTGGGCAGCGACATCTGGCATAGGGTGGAGGCGTGGTATCCAATGTCTGATGGTTGCAATCATGTATGACACTGTAGGAGTACCAGTTGGGGGGGCGATAGCGGGGTAATTGAGCCATTCTTTACAGTTTGCGTTATTCTGAACCTTGATGGCAAAAGCTTTCCATGATCGGCGTCTTTGCACTGGCCCAAAACACGGATTGTACCTCAAATGCATGGGGGCATGATCCCATGTTCGAAGCATTTCTGGGTAAGTTTCGAGTAACTTTTGCCTCCACGTTGGTTGGAATATGACCCCTTTTCGTGCCGCTTCTGGTATGTCTTCTGGTTCGAACTGTGTGGCAAATGTGGGGCACTTGTTGGTGACCCGTTTGATTTCTGCATTGTAGTCAGCTAACAGTACAAAATAGGGCTTGTATTGCAGTTCTGAACTAGTGATAAGGCGTCTAGGGGCGATGTGCCTGAAGTATTCTGAGTGAAGGATGGTGTCCTCAATGGCCTTCATTGCCAGCATCTGAGTGGATATCCGCTCCTGATGAGTTTGCCCCATCTCCTCTACTTGTTTCATCCATGCTGATGGGGGTTCCTCATACGTATCTTGACCTTCTTCTGTTACGCGTCCTCCTGGGAATGGTTGAGGCTCGTAGGCGTCGACTAATGCTTCCTCCACTGGGATGGTAACTGCTTCTTCTTCTGACGGTTGCTCTGGTGGGGAAGGGGGTCGTTCGTACTGCATCAACTTCAGTTTTAATTCTGCAATCTGCTGCCGTAACTCCAGCACGTCGTTGGGCGTTGAAGGTTCAGGTTCGGTTGAAGTAGCAGCGTCTGTCATTTCTTTATGTTCCTGTCGGTGTGGTGTAGACTCTTGGGGTCTCTGCAAGTCCTTTAGCTGGTCGGCAAGCTGATCATGTGCTTCTAACAGATTGGCATACGTTTCCAATATTTATTGTATGCTCTCTGATGGGACCGCTTGAAATTTGACCGGGTCTATGGGAGCCCCCGGGGTGTTCTCCATGGCAGCCTCGAGGTTCTCTTGGTTTTGCTGTTGAAGCCGTCTATTCTCTTCTTGCGCTGCCGTCAGATGTCGTCGTAGCAAAGCCATGTTTCGTTGAAGCCGTGCATTGCGGCCCATTTGATCGCGCAGCTGTTCCTCCATGGCTTTGCTCTCTTCTATATGTCTCGCCTTGAGTTGCGCATTTGCCTGTTCGAGGGCAGAGATCTTGCGTTGTGACTCCGTATGAATGAACTCCAAAGCAGTGACACGCTCTTGGAGTGTTGCTGAGAGGGTGCAAAGCCCTTTGTTATTTTCTTCCAATAAGGTATATTCTTGCTTAAGCTGAGTGGCAGCTTCAAGCATCGTGTCGAGTGCAAGACTAAATGAGGTGGAAGATGCAGGGGGTTGGGAAGTGGGAATGGGAAAAGTGGATGTTGTGCCTACCGTGTGTGGAAGTGGTGCTGTGAGTGTAATAACCTGTGATGGTGTTGTGAGGACAGTGGTGGTGGGTGATCCAGCGGATGGTGAGATGTCCATGGGATCGGACATGAGTGAGTGTGATTCGTGAAATGTGAACACCCGGACGGTGGGTGGTGTGATAGTGGTGGCCGTGAATGTGGGGGAGTGAATTTGGGGATGGGACTTTTTCTTATGTTCCTCGACCTGTTGAAGAATGTTTACAAGGTAGGTCCAGAAGGAGGGTTGGGTGGTTAGTGTGGTGCTCGAGGCAGTTACAAGGGACGGGGTAGGTAGAGTTTGGGGGGAAGGAAATGGAGGGGTGGAGGGTAGATGGAAGGAAAGAGTCTGACTAGTGACAGATGGTTGTCCAAAGGCATGGGGGAAGAAAGGGTGACCTAATTGAGGTTCAAGAGCCTGAGTGACAGAAATGGATGAGGGTGAAGGGAGGAGAGTGGAAACGGGGGTGTGTACAATGGTCTCACTATAGAAGGAGAGTGTTTGTGTAGAAAGACACGTGGAGAGAGGCTCTGAGGGTGGGATAGGAGATGATGGGGGAGATGGGGCATGCGTAATTTCCTCCGGTTCATCATTGTGCCTAGGGCTAATCATGTGCACATCTTCTGATGTGGACGTAGCTAACGCGGTAGATACTTCCATCTGAATCATCTTCCCTTGTCGCGGCCGCGTATCAATTCTTCTTTGATCATAAGCAGGGTTCTCTTGACAGACCAAGGTTCTCAATGCTTCACTGATGCCACAGGTGTCCGCCAAAAGATTTAGCGATTCTACAATTTGGGGGTCGATATGCTCTGACTGTAACATCTGGTTTACTAGGGCCCTATTTGCTTCTTCTGACATTTTATGGCGGCTTTGTACCTGCTTGATTGTCTGGTATAATCGTTTGAGCTGTGCCGTATATGCAGGGGCTTCGTCTTCACTCTCTTCTGGGTTATTCCTTGGTGCCTGCTCTTGAGCTTGTGTGTTTGGACTTGGAGGAGGTTGTGTCACTCCTAGCTCCTGTACGCTGCTTGTCTCACCTCGTGCATGTTCCCTTTGGGTTGATGTCCCCGGATCGATATTGTGAGGGCAACCTTCACTGTCTGATAGATGAGCCGTCTGCAGAAATGTTTCAAAATCAAAATTTGGGTCTTCGGTGAAAGTGGCCATCGCTGCGAATTCTGCATCGGTAGGTAGCGGAGGGGCAGAGGGGGTGGGCTGTACCACCTCTCTTGGTTGAGACTCCTGGAGATGAATTGTGATTGGTGCCACCGGGGCTTCCTCTCTAGTGGAGACTTCGGTAGTGGTTGCTGGAGGGATCAGGACTTGTGAAAGGGATCCACGCATTCTTTTTGCAGGCTGACTCCCTGACTTTCGCCCTTTAAACAACTCCAGATGTGCATACTTGAGGGCTCGAGCAACTGGCACATCATACGCCAGACATCTGTAGATGATTCTCGTCAACGCACAGCAACCATGTAGGGTGGGCTTCCTCACCCCCCGCTTGCCTGCCTCATATACCTGATCTAAGATCCATACTGGCATCTTAATGGGCAAGCTGCCGGTCTCTGCTAAGTACAGTCCGTACCATATCTTCTTGTGAGGCTGAGTGAAACGGTCTTGAGCTGGAAATGCGAAGTGCTGGAGGCACATCCGCAGGGGTATGGCGATGTTGGGGGTGAGGGCGCACATGTCTTTGAGCTTCTTGACTCTATTGCTTTTCATTGATTCTGGTATCAGGGGGTCGCGATCTGAAGGCACATGAGTGCCATACATTTGAAGGGCTTCCCTGATTAATGTTACATTTAGTTCAAACTTCCTCATCTCCTCCAGATTAGATAAGGAGGGCACCCAGAATGTGCCTGAATGATCTTTATCCCCGGTAGGTTTCATCGTAGCAATCAAGTAGTAACACCTGAGGAAGTCAGGTTTTGGTAGAGCTGCACTGAAGTAAGTTTGCAGTCCTGCCTTTCGCCAGATCTCTTGAAGGGGAGCTGCATTTTGTAAGGCCTCAAATTCTCTTGAAAAGAATTGGAAGGTCCACCAAACCCCTCCACACTCCATCTTGGACTCCCAGATGTGATCTGCGTCTCCCAAATCCCCTGGCATTTCATTGAACCAATGGGAGTGCCCTTTTACTCTTTCAGTTAGCCCACTGGGTGGATCTGGAATCGGGATCCTTCGCACATTCAAGAATTCTTCAGGCCTAGCCGTTGGTGGAGCTTCCACTGGCATGGCATCCCAGTTGATAGGGGCACCAGATCCTGCCTGAGAGCTTGTGCCTGCCGCGGTTGCCATGAGAGTAGGTCGCTTATCTGCTGGAAGACGAAAGGCACATTAGTGTTGCATAGGAAACAAGATGTAATGATGTTCCCTTCACAATACTAACATGACAAACCCGGAGGTCACTGGTTAGTGGTGAGGTGTTTATGATATGTGTGAGTGGTGATTAATGGTCAGTGTCATCCGAGATGCATACTTTGGTTATGCAATGGACTCGAGATGCTTTTGTGTTAGTGTGGACGGATTTACAGAATAGGGTCAGGGGGTTTAGTACACCGTTTAATTCTCCACACTTTGATACAGGAGTCGTAGCTCTTAGAGCTAAGGTCATGTGAAGATTTCGGTCTGAGAGTGTGATGTATGTGGGATCTTGTGGGTACCCATTTCCAGACATTCCTGGAGTTGATGGGAGTGTGGACAGTGAGAGGTGTAGGTATCTTGTCACTTCCTGAGTTGTTGGCCAAGAGTGCTTGTGAGAGCTGCTTCATCCTTGTGTCTGTAGTTGAAGTAATTTGGGCTTGTAAGCTAGCCTTGGGCACCCATATCTGTCTAGCATTAGGGATGGCCTTCATTGACCGCTTAGGGACCCAAATAGAGATGGTGTGCCTAGGGGTGATCCTAGGGGGCTTCTTAGCTTTGATCCTTGATTGTGAGGCTCGTGTCTTGTCTCCTTGAGAATCTGCGATTGGGGCTGTGGGTCTCCCATCCTTGCGTATCCAGATCTGCTTCACGCCACGAGATGCTCCATGTTGCGCGGGTTGGCGCTCCTTCCTCTTGATCAGCGGTCTCCTTCGTATAGAGTGGTGTTCGGTCCGTTCGTTTAGAATCTTCTTTGGATCAATTAGGAACTCCTTCTTGGCTCCTGAACCTTCAGTAAGATTGACATTCCTCTGCACCATAGAAGTTTGGACAAGCACAACGTGGTCATCTTCGCGTGGATTCCTGGAGGGACCAGGAGTTGTTGCCTGTTCTATTGGTTTGAGTGCTTGATTTTCTAATTCCATCGTGAGACAACTTTGGCCTACCCAAGTCTGAAGACGTCCACTTCTTAGGTTCAGGTTGACTGCGTGATCATAGATCCAATCTTGGCCCAATATAAGCGGTTCGGTCAGATCCTCGTCTTCACACACTAGCACTTTTACTGGCATGAGGACCTCTTGTATGTAGAGGGGAAGATCCACCTCTCCCATACAAGGGGTTTCAACACCTCCTAATCCTATCAGATATGCTTCTATGGGTTTTACCTCCAACTGCAGCTGCTGGCAGTAAGAAAGCCTAACTGCACTTGTGGCTGCTCCTGAATCAATTAAGGCCCTCACGCTTGTTGTGTTGTCCCTTTGTCCTATTTCTAGGGTCAGAAAAGGTCGTCGGTCTACTACCTTGTGGGTGCGTCCACCTGAAGCCTCACACATGGCCATGGGATAGCCTGGGGACTCTTCAGTGTTAGTCATAGGCTGGTCTCTTCCTTGTCTTCTCAACTTCATTCGTTTAATACGTTCTAAGGCCTCTGCCTGTGCTTCTTCTCGAATTCGTTTTTCCTCCTCTTTACGTTGCTTAGCAATATTGAGTCGGCCTAGCATCTCCTCCGTGAGGGGTTCCTGATACAGCTTGACTCTGCATCCGCTGATATAGTTTGGGAGGACATCCCCCTCTAAAGTGGCTAGTTGTACTGCTCCACTCGTGGAGATCCTATTAATGATCATAGGTCCGTAGCCTCTCTTCTCTAGCTTTCTCGCGTGTTGTTTCAATGTGTAGACTAACACTAGATCTCCTGCTTTCAAGCCCTTATCCTTCACATGGGCATCAAAGTATGCCTTTTGCCGTTTCTTTGCAGCATAGATACCTGCTGCTGCTCGTAGCCTCGTCTCACCTAAGCGCTCTAGATCAAAGATCCTCGAGGACAACTCGTGTCCATTCCACTCATGCTCTTGTGCTACTCTTAAAGCTGGAATTAGGAAATCTAAGGGTAGCACCGCATTTTGTCCGAAGACCATCTGAAATGGGGTGGCATTGAGTACCGTTTTGTAAGCAACTCGGTATGCCCACACAGCATGGTGAAGTTGTTTGTCCCAATCAGAGCGTTTATTATTGACCAGTTTCGTCAATACGTTACACAGGATCTTATTCGTGCTCTCGGCTTGTCCGTTAGCTTGCGGGTGATAGGGTGCAGACTTCTTATGTACCACCATGAATTCTTGAAGGAGATTTTCAATGACCTCATTCAAGAAGTGCGTACCTCTATCACTAACCAACTCTATTGGTAACCCATATCTAGTGAACACATTTTCGAATAAGAATTTAGCCGTCGTTTGAGCATCATTCTTTGTCGTGGCTTTTACTTCCACCCACTTTGTAAGGTAATCTGTGGCTACAATAATATACTCTGCATGGGAGTTCCTAGCTGGGGGGTTGATGGGACCTACAAAGTCTATACCCCACTTTGAAAATGCACGTCCCCCCATCATTGGCCTCAAGGGCATTTCATCTTTTCTTGTCGGATATTGGGCACGTTGGCATGTGTCGCAACTCTTCACATAAGTATGTGCATCCATATGAAGAGTGGGCCACCACAGTCCTGAGAATAGAATGGTCTTAATTACTCTGTCAGGCCCAAAGTGTCCACCTGCAACCCCGCTGTGTGCCGTTTCTAAGACTTTCAGGTAGTCTGATTCATGTACGCACAGTCTTAGGTAACCATCCTTGCCTCTTCTATATAGGTTATCTCCTACTAAAGCATAGCCTTGAGCCTCTTGCTCCATGCTCCGTTTTCTTGCAATACTAGCCTGATTGGTTAATGTTCCTGTTCTCATGAACTCGACCAGTGGAGCACTCCAATCTGGGATTAACGACATGTGATAAAGAGTGGCATGCTCCACTGGGGGTCTCTCCTGGCACTCTGGACAGCTCTGGATCCACTCTTGTACTTCTTTGTCCATGCTAGGCCAATACACTCCTAAGCGTTTTAGATTCTGCAAGGTTCGTTGTTTAGAGTAGTGATTCCCTAGCGGTCCCTCATGGGCTTGTTGCAGCCAACTAGCATGTTCATCATCCTCGACACAACAAGCTAATATGCCCTCGTTATCTTGCTTGTACATGCTTCCGGCTAATATTTGATACTTTAGCGATTTTACAATTTCCTCTTTGCTTGTCTTAACATTTTTATTTGCAGGCCCGAAGGTTAGGACTGGTACCAACTTATTTGCCCATTTAGGAACAACTTCTAAATTGAACAGATAAGCATCGGGCAATTCGTCAGACACTCCTTGCGGTGGCTCTCCTGAAGTGATGCGAGAAAGATGGTCTGCCCTAAGATGGGTTCTACCTTTCCTGACAACCACTTCAAAGTCGTATTCCATTAGTAAGAGGAACCATCTTACTAAGCGGCCTGTATTGCAAGGTTTATTGACCAAATATAGTAACGCTTGATGATCAGTGAAAAACTTGAACTTGTTGGCCAATAGGTAGTGTCTAAACTTCTTCACAGCATATATCATGCCTAAGCCTTCTCTCTCCGTTGTGGTGTAATTTCGTTCAGCTGCATTTAATTGCCTACTAGCATATGCTATCGGCAAATCTAGGTTTCCTTCACCTGTGGGTTGTGCTAGCACACATCCTATTGCATGATTGGAGGCATCTACATGGACATGAAAGGGTTTGCTCCAATCCGGAGTAGTCAATATTGGTGCTGTGCACAAACGTCTCTTCAGCTCATTGAAGGAAGTCTCGCATTCCTCATTCCATTCAAAATTCGTTAACAGCCCATAAAGAGGTTTAGCTATGATGGCATACATGTGGATAAATCTACGGTAATATCCGCAATGGCCCATAAATGCTTGTACCTCTTTCACATTTCTAGGTCTGGCCAATTCTGCTATTGCTCTTACCTTGTCTTCGTCTGTTGATATTCCATTCTTCGAAACAATGTGACCTAAGATCTTACCTTGGCGTACCATAAACACACACTTCTCTGGATTCAGACACACTCGATAATCTCTACACTTGTTGAAGATTTGCCTGAGTTCAGGGATGTGGTAACTCCTTTCTTGGGAATGAGCGCATAAATCATCCACGTATACTTCTAAGCTCTTTCGCAAGAACTCTTTGAAGACATGACACATGAGTCTTTGGAATGTTGCAGGTGCATTGGTGAGCCCAAATGGCATCACACGAAATGCAAAGATTCCCCATTCTGTGGCAAAGGCCGTTTTGTGCTGATCTTCGGGGGCAATGGCTACTTGGTTGTAACCTGAAAATCCATCAAGGAAGCTGTAAACTTCCTTGCCTGCAACACGCTCCAAAAGATGTTCGGTGATTGGAAGAGGATAACTATCTCGGATCGTAGCGGCATTAACTTTTTTAAGGTTAATGCACACTCGCAATTTCCCATTCTTCTTGGGCACCACTACGATAGGGGACACCCATTCAGTATGCTCAATCTCATAGATGAATCCGGCTTCAATCAGCCTGTCAATCTCCTCTTTTATTTTGGCCGCATAATTGTCATTATACGTGTAAGGTTTTTGTTTGGTGGGCTTAGCATCAGCGGTCATCGGAATCGTATGAGAGCAGATCTCTGGATCTACTCCTTTCAAGTCTCTATAATGCCATGCGAACACATCCCTATATTCCCTTAATAGGGCTACGAGCTCTGCTTCTTCTTCTGCACTTAGGTCATCTCCTATGTACGTACATCGTTCTTCGTTCCCTTCAATGGTCACTACAATTTTTTTGGTCTTTTCTTTATTGTCATATGCTTCTCCTATAATGGCCTCTCTCTTAGGCATTCGTACCAAAATTTTCCGGTCTTCCACTTCATATTTCTTGAAATTTTCTGGTACTTCAAACAATGATTCTTCCTCTTCTTGTCTTACTGCTTTCCTTTTCTTTTTCTTTTGACCTCCTTCACTTCCTTCCTTTGGACTTATTGTTTTAATGCTCGCAAGGGGTTCTTCTTCCTTTTGGGTTAACACCCCTAGGTCTTCTAAGTAGTGTTCCTCTGAGTCAAAGTAGGTATCCATCACAATGGATTCTAGATCATCGTCACTCTCTTCTTCTTCTATGGACTCGCTAGGATCACACTCTTCCAACAAGGGCTGACACATGAACACTGAAATATCATAACCCTCCTCATCACAATGAGGTGTCCATTGTTCTTCATTGACTGCAATGTCCATGGTAGCTAAGATTTCTGCCCAACCATGAGGCTCAAATTCCTCATCTGGAAATATCATCGGTGTATAGGCTGGGTCTTTTATTGGTCTATCTCCTGGGGGATTTCCTTCTTCTCTCGCTTTTAGGCGCTTTTCCTCTTCCTCAGCGACCTTGCACATCCACAAGTGAGTATCTTCATGCAACCACGATGGTTCAGGTGAACTTCCAGAATGCACGGAGATAGAATCTTCTTTCGCTTTGTGGATAGGATTCCACTGTAGGGGTGGTACATCTCTGAAGGTGTGATCCTTCAGATTGACCTTGGTGGTGACCCCTAAGTGCTGTAAGTACAAGGAGTTGGTTCCCCAATCCTGTACTATTTGCAATTGTCGTAGGAAAGGTCTTCCTAGGATCATCTCGTAAACATTATTCTTCTCAAAGTCACATATAGCGAACGTATGTTCAAACTCCACACCACAAGTGGTTAGAGTTATCCCTTCAAGCAATCCGAGAGGTCTTTCAAAATGACCATCTGCCATTTGAAGTTTCATTCTCGTTGGTCTTAAGGTGGGTTTGCCCCATCGTTTCCACAAGGAGGTAGTTGCAATAGCAACTCCCGCACCCGAATCCACAATTGCTTTGGTTGTGTAACCTTGATAGGTGATCGGAAGATAAGTGTTACCTTCTTCACCTTCGCTCATGTCTCCTATCTTGTCGAGAGGTATCTCGGGAACCTTCTGCTTAGAGCCTACTTTTGGTATATTGGACTCAAGTTCTGGGACCTGATCTTTCACATGATTCCAGAGCTCCGGTTTTGCCTTGAGCAGCTCCTCTACAGTGAGGTGACATTGAACCTTAGTGTTTTTCACAACATCAGTGTTCCTGGGAATCACTGAGTCTTCGTTTCTTACCAATATCGTGGGCGCTCTGATCTGGAGAGATTCAGATTCCCATGGGCCTGTGAAATGAGGCAACTCTTGTGAAGAATTAGATTCAAAATCTAATCTCTCATCCTCTTGTTGCTCTGCTTGATCCCCATAGATAGAGGGAATGTCTTGGGGAAATTGATCATGAAGGTCATCAATCTCAGGAATAGGAGGGAAATCACCCTTCTCTTTGGCCCATTTCTCTTCTTGTATTTCCCGCAAGAACTCTGGAGAGTACTGTTGTATTGAAGAAGGTATTCCAGCATCCGTAGAATTAGGAACATAAGCTACCATTTGTGGTGCGCTTCCTCTTTCAACAACTGGTTGAGCCTGTGGAGGTAAAGAAACTTGTGATTTGTTTACCAACTGCTCTAATCTTTCTAGTAAGCCTTGGAAATGCAAATCCGGCTTGACAGCGTTCGTCTGACTGAACTTTTGGCTAGTCTCAAGTATAGCTTGAGCTTGTTCTACCATTTTCATACACATCTTCATCCGTTCAATCTCTAAGTCGGCTCTAGGATAACTCCTGTCTAGGTTTGCAGCTGTTGGCCCTTCTTGAAGTCGAGCCTGGTAGGCTTTAAACATCATGTCCAAGCCTTCAGGAGTGGGGTCAGCTAATACTGATCCTACTCGGGGTGGTGGGTGGGTTACGAGGGGTGTGTTAGAGGGTGGAGAAATGGAGGGTGATGGGGATGGTAGTGGTGGAAGTGTGTGGGAGTGTGGTTGAGATGTGATTTCAGTGATTTTTGCCTTGGTTTCTCTCACGCTTTCTTCAAGTTCGTTTATCTTTTTTGCCCATTGTCTCTTCATTCTTTCACGACTATCCTTCCAGGTGCTAGTCCTCTTTTTGGGTATGCTCTCTGTTTCACTCACCTCGGGGCTCTTTTCGGGACCAACACCTTGGTGTTGTTGAAGTGCCTGGGCTCTTGTGATCACCTGCACAGGTGCAGTGGAAGTCCCGCTTCCTATGGAGTCTACAACTAACCCCACAACATTGATAGGAGTGATCTTAGGCATGTTATTGGGGTTTTTTGGGCAATCTCGTAGGAGATGCTCTTTCCCGCAGTCTTGACAAAAGCCCTGAATGGTTACTGGCTGAGGTAGTGTAGGGATAGGTAGTGGACAATCACGTACAAGGTGATCTCCCTGACATCTGAAACATGGCCCTCTAGGAAATGGGGGTCGTACCTGCCTGGGTTGAGGTCTAGAGTTGGGGTTTGTGTACATGACATTAGAATACTCCGGTTCCCCACTATTTTCACTTGGGTCCTCATAGTAGTATGACTCGTTATGCTCGGGTGACTGCATGTAGTAAGCATGTGGGCTATCAATATGTGCGGAGTCAAAACTATGGTCACTGGGGTCACTGTCTGATAGCAATGGGGTGACTGGGACTATGGCTCTGTTCGGATTTTCTTCAGTAGATGCATACTTCACTGGGATCACATTGGTTGGAGTAGGGGGTTGCTGCACTAGGACTGGTTGAGGTCTCTGCTGCCCTTGATAAGGTGGCTGATAAGTTTGTTGCGGTCTGTTGTATTGTGGTGATGGGTACTGATTCTGGTATCTACCATGTTGCGGATATGGCTGAGGATAATTTTGCCTAACAGTTTGTTTGTTATATGGGCAGTCTTGTGCCGTGTGATTGGTATACCTGCGCTCTATGGTGCAGTACTGGCTACTAGGATTCACCTGAGGTTGGGCCATAATGGGGCACACACTTGCCATATGTTCACCGCCACAATTGTAACACCGCTTAACTGGGGCAAATCTAGGAATTTGCTTACTAGAGACACCTAGTTTTTGGGCTACCTTCTCTGCAAGTTCCTCGATGGATGTGGATTGACCAGATGTCTGTTTACTAGAGCTATCAGAATCCTTATAGATTTTTGATAGCTCTAACTCTTCACCTAGATTGTCCTCAATGTCTATGCACATGCGCACGCATTCCTCTATCGTTCTAGGGTCCTTCAGGTACACATATGACCTGAGCTTAGTGCTCAACAATCCATCTAGGAACAAGGCCACTTGTTTGGCTGGTGTGGGTAGCTCCGGCATAGGGCATCTCTCCAGGTACTGTCTAAATCTTCTTCCAGCTAGTCTGACCGTCTCTTGAGGTGTTTGTTTGAAACTATGAATTAGTGAGGAGGTGTTATGCCTGATTCCACTCTTAGAAAACTCGACAATAAATGCCTCTAAGAGTTGGTCTATGTTTCTGAAATGCCTCTCATTTAGTGGTTGGAACCACGTAAGGGCAGTGTTCCTAAGGGTTAGACCGAAAGCATTATATTGTGTGAATAGGTCCTCCACTTGTTCAGCTTTCAACACTTGTCGAAATTCGGCCACATGGTCATAAGGGTCTCCCGTGCCATCGAAATAATTCTTCATGGACTTCACAAGTTGGGTTGGTCGTAGGGTCCTAGTGTGTTCTCTCGGCCTTGGCAAAGGAAAATCATCAATGTCCCGGTGATTCCATGGGGTTCTATGTCTCTCAGTTCCTACTCTATTCCTTTCTGTTCCCGTTCTTTCTCTTCCCAGGGAGTTGGCAAAACTTACCTCAGGTTTGTCTCTACCTCTATCTCTTTGAGCGCCATGAGCGTGGGAGGTCCCAGTTCCTTGATGACCAAAGGATACATTAGACCTTGGTTGGGGAAAAACAAATTCACCCTTCCAAGTGTAGGCATGTCTGCCCTGCTCAGTGACCACGAAGATTCTCTCTGATGCAGTGTCTAGGTAGGTTACTTGGCCTGGACTATCAGGGTCTTTAAACTCGTAGATTGTGAGGGTGTTCACCTCCTGAGGTTGAGAAGTTCTATATCTCCAAAAAGCCTCATCGGTTTCCCGATTTAAAAGCACATCTATGCTTTTATTATCTTGTGGAATCCACTCAGGAGTCATGATTCTGGTCAAGACAGACTTACCACGGGGAGTTCTTGGCTCTCTCTCTAAGTTCCCTTGCTCTATATCTCCCATGTCGGTCTCCGCAATCACATTTCCAAACTCATCAGTTCTATCGGGAAGAGTGGTGACTACATATATAGTCCCCTCTTTATCTAGGTATGCTCCATCCTCAAACTTGACTACCGGGTGGTCTATTCCATGGGGTTGGTCGGGGTTCTTAATCTGGACCACTGATCTTCTCAGTCCGTCTTCGTAGATGCGAGCACCTAGACGATTCGTCCTGATATATTCCAATTGAGTCTTATAAGGCCCCTCTGGCTTTTCTAGATATGCCAACCCTGAACTCCCTACGGGTCTCTCCATGTGATAGGACATTTCAGAATCACTGGTTTCTGATCTGGGAGTGTATGGGTAATCACTCAACTGCTGGGCCCAAGACCTGGCAGTGTGATTGACACTAGCTTCAGAAGATCTGAGGCTTCGTCTGTCTCGGCCTAAATGTCTGCCTGATCTAAGGTTCATATGCCTGATTTATTTACCCCCTGGAACCCCAGCACGCTCTCATTGCAGGTTGATTTTGCATCAATCACTTTGTTCTTTTTAGTTGAATATTATGTTTATGGTCTTGTCTGAAATTGCGTCGTCAGGGGTACTTAAGTGAATTTCCGCACTTGATGAGTGATCGATTCCCGTTTACCTTTTTGTCCCTTAGTATTTTCGCACTTAAGACCTATTTATTTTCTTGCACTTGTTTGATTAATTCTCTTGGACTTGATTCGTGCCTAACCTTGCCCTAGTTAATTACCACACCTACGTCGTACTTAGCCTAGGCTAGGAATTGACAAAGGAGGGTTATGAGATCTTCCAACCTCAATCAGCTGGGTGGCCAGACAGCTGTGCAAGCCCAGGAAGTCTTCTCCCAAGCCTGGTACTCACCCTTGCTAGCTTGCTTTGGATTGCCTTGAGCGCACACCAAGTTCCTGCAAAAACTCACCAGTTAGTATAGCTTTATTACCACAAGTAATCGGAAGACACACGTCAATATTTTTAGTCCCCCTGGAGTAACTCACGGTACCCCCTGAATCTGAGAACCACTTAGTTCCACCTAAAGGTCAACTTAAAAATGCATGTTCTGAAACTCCGCGTATAATTCTTACAAAAACCAGTCGAGGTCCACGTAGGATTCTCAACGAGCTTTCCAACGAGACCAAAATCTCATCAATCGGAGTTCGTATGGTCAAGTTGTGACCATTCAGGCAGATAGGGGTCAAAACAGGCTCTCAGGGTTCAGGGATTTCCTCACAGGTTCCTAGGCCTTGTCCCACTTCTAAGGCTCTAATGTTACTCCAATGTGACCAAAACTAAGCTCAATTATACCTCAATTTACTCCAAATATTCACCCTAAAATTTCGTGCGTTATGGCCATGTATCGCGATAGGTCGGGTCGAAGTGTCGCGATACCCCCAAGTGTCGCGATAGCTCGTGAAGTGTCGCGATACCCCGAAGTGTCGCGATAGCTCGTGAAGTGTCGCGATACCCGGAAGTGTCGCGATAGCTCGTGAAGTGTCGCGATACCCCGAAGTGTCGCGATAGCTCGTGAAGTGTCGCGATACCCCGAAGTGTCGCGATAGCTCGTGAAGTGTCGCGATACCCCGAAGTGTCGCGATAGGTCGGCTCGAAGTGTCGCGATACCCCCAAGTGTCGCGATAGCTCGTGATGTGTCGCGACAGCTCGCCAAGTGTCGCGATACACCGAGGTGTCGCGATAGCTCGTGAGGTGTCGCGATACACCGAGGTGTCGCGATAGCTCGTGAGGTGTCGCGATACACCGAGGTGTCGCGATAGCTCGTGAGGTGTCGCGATACACCGAGGTGTCGCGATAGCTCGTGAGGTGTCGCGATACACCGAGGTGTCGCGATAGCTCGTGAGGTGTCGCGATACACCGAGGTGTCGCGATAGCTCGTGAGGTGTCGCGATACACCGAGGTGTCGCGATAGCTCGGGATATGGCGAATTTTTCTGTTCTGTCTAGTGATTCTAGGAGCCCTAGGCCTGCGCAGTGTCGTGGTGCACTCAGATTAACGATAGGGTGAAGTTTCCGAAGTGTCGCGATAGCTCGAGCTTGACGCCTCGGGGACTGTGTAGACAAATTCCGTACCTGCTGAGCTTGCTGGAGATGATGATGGAGCTGGTACCTGCAAGAAACATGCAAAACAAACACACAAAGCAACAAGGCACACTCGCTCTCTCACAAACTCGCACACAAGAAATGAAGAGAATGGAAAGGAAGAGGGAATGTATAGTGGAGAAGGAGATGAAGGTGGAGATGGAGATGGAGATGGAGAAAAAATCAGAAATTTACCTACTACTTACCATTCCAACGCGTCCTCTCTACGTCTTACCATCACACGCTCGTCCTCAAAGCTCGATCCCCGGCAACGGCGCCAAAATTTGGTGTAGCTCAGTGATGAGTAGCACCTCCTTTAATGTCAATCCGGGAAGACATGAGGATGGTATGAAGACCACGAGCAAGTGGAAGCACAAGTGCGTGAGTGAGAAGCACACAAGCATGCACACACATACACACACACGCGCACACACCGTAAGAACAAAGAGAGTAAGACAATGGAATCACTTCTATTGCAAGAAAGTTCTCATACAAGCTCAAACTACAAGAAGCTAACCTCTAAAATGAGCTCTCTAGCTCTATTTATAGTTCTTGACTAGCTTTGGCCCTGTTCAGACCTAGTGTCCGGCCTAGTTAAAAATTAGGTTCCGGGGCTTATTTGAGGGCCCAAACGAGATCTAAAAATTATGAAAATTGACAGGCAACTACATCTAAGGCTCCCCAAGCTCGAGGACTCCTCGGCTTGTACAAAATGGAGCTACAAAAAGGTGAAATGATATTTACAAGGGTTCGTAGTGATGAGAATCACTTTAGAATGATGTGGGGGTTTTGAAAAAAATAAGTTGCCTCAGTGCTAGATCTTCATGTGTGTCCATACTTGCTTCTTCCCGCATCCTGTCAACAGGGACCTCAAACAAAGATTCTTCTTCTTCTTGTGTGACTTCTTTCTTCTTCCTCTTCCTGCCTTCACTCTTGGTGGCCACTTGCGTGGTTAATCTTACATCATTTGTGAGCTCTTCATGTCTCTGAGAGTGAACTTCTACTTCATAGAAGTATTCTTCATCTGATGCAAAAGGTGGGTCCATAATGATTGACTCTAGATCGGAGTCACTTGCATCTTCAAATGCATTAGGGTTAGGTTCGCATTCTTCTAAAACCGAATCTCCCATGATTGGCTCTATTGAGAAATCTGAAATATCATAGCCATCCTCGTCATAGTGGGGTGTCCATTGTTCTTCATTGATGGCTACATCCATTTTTGCTAAAATATCTACCCAGCCGTGAGGTTCAAATTCTTCGTCAGGAAACACTACGGGTGCATAGGCTGGGTCTTGAATTGATTTATGGGATATTTGAATCTCCTTGCTCACAATCTTCTCTCTTACATAATGATAATGAACTTCAATATTTTTAATCCCTGCATGAAAAATTGGATTAGCAGCTAAGTGAATAGAGCTCATATTGTCACCAAAAATATTTGGAGTTCCAATCTCCAAACCAAGATATATGAATACTGTCTTCGTCCACATAGCTTCTTGCGTAGCTATGGCAAGATCTTTGTATTCAGCTTCAGTAGAAGAGAGAGCAAGTGTGGGTTGCTTCTTGGATGACCATGAAACAAGTTTTGAACCTGCAAAGGTAAGATAACCTAAGGTCTCCTTCTGTCTTCCTTGGAGCCAACCCAATCTGCATCAAAGAACAATTTCAAACTTAAATCATATACATAAGGGTAATATAACCCCTCATTCACGGTCCCTTTGAGATATCTAAGTATCCTCTTGGCAGTCTCCATGTGAGGTTTTCTGGGTGTGTGCATAAATTGACTTAGCACACTCACACTATAACATATATCAACCCTTGTCAATGTGGCATAGTTCAAACTACCCACAAGGCTTTGATAACCTATCACATCTTCTATGAGTTCACCTTCATGTGAGCTCAAGTTATGATTAACCTCCATTGGATTACCTGCAATCTTGCATCTTGAATTTTCCCAACATGTCTTTAATGTACTTTCTTTGAGTAAGAAACAAACCATCATCTTTGTAGACAACTTCCAGTCTTAGGAAGTAGGTAAGTGAACCCAAATCACTTATCTTGAATTCTTCTCTCATCTGTTCTTTTATTCTCTTCATGGCATCTGTATCATTTCCTGTAAGTATAATATCATCTACATACACACACAAATAGATGACTTCCGAATTACTCCTTTTTATGAATAGTGATGGATCTGCCTTCCTAGGTTCAAATCCTTTGTCTTGCAAGAATGAGACGAGCCTGTGATTCCAAGCCCTTGGGGCTTGTTTGAGTCCATATAAAGCTTTATTAAGTTTACAAACATAATCAAGATATATGTGATTCTCAAAACCAAGCGGTTGTGCCATATATACCTCTTTTGTTATCCATCCATTAAGAAATTCATTTTTTACATCCAATTGAAGTATCTTCCAATTCTTGGAAGAGGCAATACTGAGGAAAACCCTAATAGTAGGCATCTTTGCCACAGGAGAGAAGGTCTCCTCATAATCAATTCCATGAGTTTCTGCAAAGCCTTTTGCCACAAGCCTTGCCTTATACCTGTTAATGGAGCCATCTGAGTTCTTCTTCAATTTGTAGATCCACCTTGATCCTATCACTTTCATTGATGGATACTTGGGAACCAACTCCCAAGTGTTATTCTTCTCAAGAGCTTCAATTTCTTCTTCCATTGCATGCTTCCATTCTGATTTCTTCTTTGCTTCCTCAAATGTTTAAGGTTCCTCTTGATTTATGTCTTGTGTTAGATAGATTGAATGTTTAGTGACTAGAGAAGTATCAAACCCATACCTTTCTGGCTTTCTTTTCTCCCCCATGGACCTTCTTAGGCCATGATGTGATGATTTTGCCTCTTGTCCAAGTTCTTGCATTTTTGCTTTACCTTTAGACTTCCACATTTTGATTTTTTCATACTGAGTTGCTTCATCATCTTGTGAGGTATCCTGCTCTTCAACTTTAGAAGAATTATTCTTAACAAGTTTTGGAAAATCTTCTTCAAGATCATAAGGTAGGTTGACCCTTCTACATGAATCTTCATACCAAGAACTATTCTTGTCAAATACTACATCTCTACTCACTAAGAATCCTTTGGTTGTTGGGTTGTATAATCTGTAGCCCTTTTGATTGTTGTCATATCCAATGAATACACACCTTTCTGCTTTGGGATCCATCTTGCCTCTAACCTGTGAAGGAACATGAGCAAAAGCAACACATCCAAAAATCTTACAATGATCCAAGCTTGGTCTTCTTCCATTTCAAGCCTCATATGGTGTCATGCCATCAAATGATTTTGAAGGTAAATTGTTAATCAAATAAGTGGATGTGAACATAGCCTTAGCCCATAAGTAATTAGGTAAGTACTTTTCATTTAGCATAGACCTTGCAGCTTCAACAATTGTCCTATTCCTTCTTTCTGCCACTCCATTTTGCTCAGGAGTGTACCTTGTAGTGATCTCCCTTTTGATTCCTCTTTCTTGAAGAAAGGAGTCAAATTCATGGGAGAAGTATTCTCCCCCTTCATCTGACCTTAGCCTTTTTAGTGTTTTACCTATTTGATTCTCCACAAGAGCCAAATATCTCTTCAAGCATGAAAAGACTTCATCTTTGTATTTCATAAAGTATAATATAGTCCACCTACTGCAATCATCAATGAAGGAGACATAATACCTTGATCCAAATATTGAAGCATCCTTGCTAGGTCCCCATACATCTGTATGAACCAACTCCAAGAGATCTCTATGCATATATCCTTTCTTCATGAATGGTAACCTGTGAGACTTTCCAAATTGACATGCACTACACTTATAAATCATATGTTGTTTTGACAAGTTAGGAAGTCCAAGTACACTTTGGTCCCTACAAATTTGCTTTAATGATCTTTCATCAATATGTGCTAACCTTTTGTGCCGTACTTCCAATTTTGTAGTGTCTGACTACCGAGATTAAAGAGAGCATTGTTTCTAGTGTCTTGTAATTCAAATGTGAACAATCTGGCTGTCTTTTCACCTTTGCAATTCTCATCAATCCTTGACTTGGATCTTCAACAAATGCTCCTGCTTTTGTGAACTTGACTTGCAACCCTTTCTCTACTATCTGCCCAACACTTATCAAATTCTTTGTAATGGTAGGGACATAGAGTACCTTACTGAGTAAGTTGATGTTTCCATCAGGTGTTTTAAGAATTCCTATTTTCTCACAAGGTGTCTTGTATCATGTCCTATTTGTACCTCATGCTTGTTCCTTAGATCTTCTAAATCTGAAAGGAGGGCCACATTTCTTGCCACATGATTGGAACAACCTAAATCTATGTAGAAAACATGCTCATCAGATTTACCTTGTGGCATGGCCATATTCATGATTAGCAATGAATCCTCTTAATTTGAGTCTTCTGTGTAGTTATTGAAGTCTCTTCTTCCTCTATTGCCACCTTGATAGTTTGAATGGTTGTAATTGTTGTTATTTCCATGGTAATTGTTGAACCTTCCTCTTGAGTAGCCATAACTTCCTCTATTGTAGCCTCTGCCTCTTTGATTCTTGGAATTCCTAAAGCAATTTTGACTTGTATGATTAGTTAATCCACAAATACAGCATGAATTAGAGTCTTGGGATCTCCCCCTACCTTGTCTTCCTCCTCTACCTCTACCTCTACCATGTCTTTCTCTACCTGGATAGTTAGCTTGATGTGTACCTGCTTTATCATCCACTTGCTTTCCTCTTCCTTTTTTTTCTTTGGACTTGCTTTTATCAGTATACAAAGCTGAAGATTGATTAACTTTGGAGCTTTCTCCATTCTTGATGAGCTTGGCCTCTTGAGTAAGTAGTTTTCCTATGAGTGTCTTGAAATCTGGTACATGCATATCCATGTATGCATCCATAGCTATGGTGAATGCTTCCCACTTTTCATCTACTTTCAAGCCATTGATGACCTTCCTTACAATTTTCTCTTCATCTATTACCTCTCCAATGCTTCCCAATTGATCTGCTATGTCCTTGAGCTTTGTGAAAAAATCAGGCACATTTTGTTTGGGAGCTTTCTTGAGAGTTGTGAAGTCTAGCCATAGTTGATGCTTCCAGGCCTTTGTACTTGAAGAGAAGAAGGCTTCAAGTGCATTCCACACTTCCTGAGATGTTTTACAACTTCTAATGTGAGGCAGCAAAAAATATGAGATAGAGTTGAGGAGATAAGACCTTGCAAGTGCATCCTTGGAGCACCATGTGCTCAATCTTTTCTGATCTTCTTGTGTTGGTTGACTTTTGTTCCTGAATTTGGCATAACTTCATCTCTAGCTATATAATCATATAAATTCCTTCCTCGAAGATACTCTTCCATCCTTAATGACCAAGCTGAGTAGCTACCTCTATCCAATGTGTCAATTGATTAAGTAAATCCATCTGCCATGTTGTCCAACCTTGCTCTGATACCATTGTGAAGAGATGGATTTGTAGTTCATGAAGATGAAGTGGTGCTGCAAAAACTTTGCACTACACTAGCCAAATGGACTCTAGAGATATGTGATGGGCCGTTTTAGCTTGCCAAAGGATGTATTAGACACCCTATGTACCTTGGAAGATCACTCTCAAAAAGTTGAATCAAAACAGATAAGTTGGAGTAGATTCAAGAGCCAAAAACTTGCTATTTATGTTCATACACCTGTCCAAAGTTTTGATCAATTCTCTGGACACAGCAGCAATTAACTTAATTCCTTTTTGGGAACTCTTAATACTTAGTAAGCTAACAATCAAGAGTTATTTCAAAAAAAATGATGGACTACACAAGGAGAAAGAAGTTTAGCAAGTGATAGGATGACCCCGATTTTCCTAGGCTGCAACAGTACATAAACCTATGCCCAGTAAAATAGAGATATCGCATGATTAAAGAACCCAATGCTCATGAAAATTTTTAGGAATATACTAGACAGTATGGGGATTCTAACAAGCTTAAAAGCATGGAAAATGGTGAAGTAAACATATAGAAACAACTCTGACAAAATGATTGTTTTGAGAGTGCTGGCAGAGAAGACGAAAATGAGGTGACACAGCTGACTTCAAATGATCATAACTAAAGATTGAAACATCCAAATACAATGAAAATTGGTAACCATATAGTAGACTTAGAGAGCTAGCTTTAACAAGTTGAATCACTGAAAATGATGCACCAAGCGTAGAGAAATCATCTCTGCAATCTGACTCAAAAAACTGAGAGATATGGAAGTGAACAGTACACTTCACAAGAACATGAGAATATGAACTCAAATGATCATGAAAATGAAAGTATATTTATTGTACAATACAATGGACTTACTGATACATATGTGTGCCTTGAAACCACACCTTGATATGGTGTAGAGCTTAGCTCTTGGAGGTCTTGTCTTACCATGACTAAAACTGCCATGTATTTATAGTTGAGCTTGGGAGCCTAACTTCCCACAATCACTCTTCAATCTATTAGTGATTGATTTGATTCTCCAACGACCATCAATCATGAATTCATGGCTTCTCTTTCCTCTTTTGATCAAGTGGACTCAACCACTTAAGATTCTTTCACTTTTACATCAAGTAAGACTTCAAAAAGTTACAGGAGGTAGTTCACAAGTGAACTTTACATTGTCTTCATTTTAAAGCTTCTTATATGACTTTGTGGGACTCAAGACAATACTTAGGCTCATCATAGACTTGCTCCAATAGTACATATGCATAAGACAATCATCCAAACACTTTGCAATGATCTAAGGTAGGTCTCTTACCCCACCATACCTCATAAGGTGTCATACCATTCAAAGCCTTACATGGAAGTCTATTAACCAAATAAGTAGTTGTATTCACAGCCTCATCCCACAAAAAATTAGGGCAATTTTTCTCCTTCATCATTAACCTTGCAAACTCAACAAGGGTTCTATTTCTCCTTTGTGCTACACCATTTTTTTGAGGAGAGTACCTGCAAGTAACTTCCATTTTTATACTTGCATTCCATAAGTAATCACTCAACTCATTAGAGAAATACTCTTCCCCTCCATCTAACCTTAGTCTATTCAATTTCTGCCCTGTGATTCTCTCTGCATACACATGATAATGTTTAATGTATTGAACACCTCGGATTTATCTTTGATCACATATATAGTGATCCACCTGGTACCATCATCAACATAAATCACATAATATCTCGAACCATTAATGTTAAAGTCCTTTGATGGACCCCACACATTTGTATGCACCAATTCAAGCTTCTCTAAATACATAAACACTTTCTTAATATTGTCGGGATCTTGCTCACGTGCAAACAGAGATTACGAACGTAGAAAACACATAGAAAAATAGATGCAACAAGAGATGAGACAGAACGCAGGATTGGGTGCAATCTCCCTCCATGCACTCTGTTTCGAGAGTCCACAGAGTGCATGTATTTATAGGAATTTTTTATTACGTCGAAAAGAGTGGTTACATGAGAGCGGCTTCGAAAAGCAAGCGTGAAACTAAAAGTTGGTAACTTTTACAGAAAGCCATTGCTTTCAATAACAGAAACTGCGGTCTACAATGACCCTTATTCTAACCATTACTTTTCTAACTATTTCTAACAATAGAACCTTCTATGCAGGTTTATTTACAAGCTAAATAATAATTTTCGGATTATTGATGTCCGCCCTTTCACGCCTTGCATGCTCCTCACGAACCTTCAGCTGCTATATCAAAAACATCAAAAACACATTAATACATCAATAATTTAACACTCTAACAATGCATTGTTCAATAATAATTTAACACTCCAACAATGCATTGCTCAACATATTCCATGTTATACTCCAACAATGCATTGTTCAACATATTCCATGTTACACTCCAACAATGCATTGTTCAACATATTCCATAAGTTATAACATGCCCCTCAGTTGAAAAAGCAACTGACCTCAGTTGATAAAATAATAAACATGGATCGCCAGTCACATGTTTCATCACTGAATGAAAAATAAGCATGTTCCATGTAAAAACACATGCATGGAAATGTTCATGGAGGTGTTACATTAATGTGTTTGTGTATGATATGCAGAAATTAAGTGGTCATACTACGGTGTTAATTGTGTTTTATGTATCCATTGACATTCTTCAATAGAGTGATTTTTATACTTAACTAAATATCGATGATATTGAGTACCTATGCGTGTAGTAGTGACATCATGATCAATGATTTTCTCAGGAACTAAGATTTCAAATTGTTCTTCAATCAAAGGAGGGTCATTAAGAAGTGGAGTGAGTGGTAAAATTCCTTATGGTTTAAGTAGACTAATATGAAAAGAGTTGTGTATAGTCCAATGAGATGGAATATCTAATCTAAATGAATTATCATTAATTTTTTCTATAATGCAAAACGGTCCATAATAGCGTGGTGCAAGTTTAATTTTAGGATGCTGCAAAATATTTTTGAGACATCTTTTAATGATACGCAACCATACAAAATCATTTTCCTTGAATTCTTTGGCTAATCATTTAGTATTGATATTACGTGTATATCGCTCTTGACTTTTCCTAATGTGCACGTGAACATCATGAAGTATGGAAACATGATCATGAGCAATAGAACCAGCCATCGGAATGTCGGTTTGGGTGAGGGACATGGGAGTGGGAAGCTTTTTACCAAAAACAATTTCAAAAGGTGCACGACCAGTAGTGGCGTGTGCAGTGTTATTGTAAGCAAATTGAAGCAATGGCAACTTTTCATCCCAGTTATTAGGATTATCTAATGAATAACAACGCAATAAATCAAGAATAGTAATGTTGGTAGCTTCACTTTGTCCATTACTTTCAAGATGAAATGCGGAGCTAAAATCTATTTTAGAACCAAAATGTTGAAATAAGGCAACCCAAAAATGATTACAAAATCTATCACGATCAGATAACATTACTTTAGGAAATCCATGATGTGGAAAAATGCATTTAATGAATAATTTTGCAGCTTGAGGTGTAGTCAAAGTTTCTCTACATGGAATGAAATATGCATATTTACTAACCTATCAACTATTGTCCAAATCATATCATTATGTGATGAAGTGATGGGAAGACCTGTGATAAAATCCATAGAAATTTGTTCTCATGGTTCATTTGGAATGGAAAGTGGAATTAATAATCCAAATGGTTTACCATGATGAAGTTTGACACGCTGACAAACAATGCATTCAGAAACATAATGTGCAATATCTTTTTCCATGTGTGGCCAAAAGAAGAAATCTTTGCAAGGAGAAATGGTGCTCTGTATGTCTCTATGACCCATGTAAGATGGTTCATGTATTTCTTTATTGACAAAATCTTTAAAAGCTTGGGTTATGCACAATCTATGTTGAAAATAAAGAAAACCATTATGAAAATTATAATGTTCATCAGATAAAGATGCACCATTGTTGAAATCATGCCATGCACGTGAAAAATACAAATCAGATGCATAAGTGGAAACCATTTCTTGAAAAGAATGAATTTGGATGGCAGAAATATTATGCAAAACAACAGAATGCAAAGGAAAATGGCTAAGAGCATCAGCTACAACATTAGATTTACCAGGTTGATATTGGATCATGGGCTAGAAATTTTGAATGAATGATGCCCATTTAAGATGCCTATCAGAGATTAAAGGTTGACTTAATAAATGCTTAATAGCCTGTTGATCGGTTTTGATTAGGACCTCAGAGCCCATAAGATAGTGTTTCCAAATTCGCAAAGCATGCACAACTACTAACAGTTCTTTATCATACGTACTATAATTCTGTTATGAGGGCTTAAGCTTCCTACTCTCAAATGCAATGGGATGGTCATTTTGCATTAAAACAGCACCTATTCCTGAACCACTAGAATCAGTAACGACAGGCAAGGGTTGTGAAAAATCAGGTAATTGTAAAACAGGTGCATGTGAAAGTGCTTGTTTAAGTTTTTCAAAGGACTGTTGTTGGGTAAGTCTCCATGCAAATTTTATTTTCTTTTTCAACAACAAGGTAAGAGGCAATGCTAAATAAGAAAAAATTTCGAACAAACTTCCTATAAAAACTAGCCAACCCAAGAAAAGAACGAACATCATTGACTGATTGTGATGTAGGCCATTCTACTATAACTCTAATCTTTTTCGGATCCACATGCACACCTTCACTTGAAATAATATGTCCTAAATATTCTAGCTTACATTGATAGAAGTAACTCTTTTTAGGATTAGCATAAAGTGTGTTCTCTCGTAACAAATGAAAAACTGTTTCAAGATGCTTTTCATGTTCACTATCATTCTTACTGTAAACAAGTATATCATCAAAGAATACAAGAACAAAAGCTTGGTAATCAAGAAAAATATTGTTCATCATTCGTGCAAATGTAGCAGGGGCATTAGTAAGTCCAAAGGGCATTACCATAAATTCATAATGGCCAGTTTGAGTTCTAGATGCAGTCTTGAAAATATCACTTTGTGTCATATAAATCTGATGGTAACCCGATTTTAGATCAATTTACTAAATTGCTTTCAATAACAGAAACTACGGTCTACAACGAACCTTATTCTAACCATTACTTTTCTAACTATTTCTAACAATAGAACCTTCTACGCAGGTTTATTTACAAGCTAAATAATAATTTTTGGATTATTGATGTCCGCCCTTTCACGCCTTGCACGCTCCTCATGAACCTTCAGTTGCTATATCAGAAACATCAAAAACACATTAATACATCAATAATTTAACAGTCTAACAATGCATTGTTCAATAATAATTTGACACTCCAACAATGCATTGTTCAACATATTCCATGTTATACTCCAACAATGCATTGTTCAACATATTCCATGTTACACTCCAACAATGCATTGTTCAACATATTCCATAAGTTATAACACTTACCATAAGTATTACTGTGAGCTTTACCCAATTGACATGCTTGACACTTGTATGTCATGTGTTGACCTATAGTATTAGGTGATCCAAGCACTAAACCATTGTTAATCATATCCTTAATACATCTTTCATTAAAATGTCCAAGCCTTTTGTGCCAAAGATCTAACTCAGAGATCTTATGATCTCCATAAGTGAACAAGGCATGACCAACATTGCCTTGAATCTTCAATGTAAAGAGCCTTCCTTCTTTCTTCGTTGAAACAATTTGTTTATACCCATGGATATGGTCTTCAACATAAACTCCATCATTAGTGAACCTTACTCATATCCTTTCTCTACAATTTGCCCTACACTTATCAAATTCTTTGGAATTGTAGGAACATACAAAACCTTACTCAAAAGAGTGCTTCCATCCTTAGCCTTTACTGATCCAATGTTATGCCTGCGGTGGTGATGACATGGCAAATGTGTGCCAATGTAACACAACCCCAAGCAAACCCTAGTGGCCAATGCTGCACAATTGAAAGGTGGTATAGTAATCACACAGCATAAGACTGCCCATACAACAAACAAGTGGTCAGACAAAACCACCCACAAGCATACCCCCAACCAGGTAGATATCTAGGTCAGTACAACACTCAACCTCATTACTATAGGCACCCACAAAACTACCCTTATTAGACTCAACCGAGACCTTAACCAGTTTTAGCTTAGCAGCCACCCCCACCATCCAATGTAATCTTAGTCAAATACGTGACTACAGAAGAGAACCTCAATAGGGCTTTAGTACCTTCTTCACCTCTGATCAATGAAAGTGACCCCAACTCAAACAGTTTTGACTCCACCCATGTAGCCCACCTGCATACCACACTCAGTCACTAGAAAACATGGAAACATGCCACTATGAGAGTCCACCATTGGAACCCAAATGGGAGCCATATTACACCAATGTAATGTATGTGAATCCTAACCCACGGCCCTAGTTGAGACAACCAAGAACACAGGGCCCTAAAGGACCATGCTTTAGGTGCCAAGGAGACCATTTCATAAAGGAGTGCCCACATCCTCCGATAGCAGGGCAGTCACCATATTACAACATTCAAGGCTTTTGTGGTAAAGAGAATGTCATAAGAGATTTCCCTAAGAACCCTGCTAATGCCTATAAACATGATAGGTATTTTGCATACTTCATATCGATCCCCACCCACGTATGTGTCTATCCAAGCTATAACAAGAGCCCAGGTGCTATTACAAAATCAACAATGTAACCCAAATATAAAAATAGCTAAGACAAGCGAAGTTGGAGAGTCTAGTAGAAGAGAAACTAAAACTTGGAAGGATTCACAAGAAAGAATCAAGAGGAAATAAAGTAACAAAATAAAAGAATGGGACAGAATTCCAAAAGAAACTAGAGATAAAATCCTCGAAGTAACTTTGCAAGAGTCGAACCAAGAGACTTTGAACTAGAAATCAGGATCAGTTTTAGCTGAATCCATACCTGAAAATCTAGACATGATGTTCCAAGCATACCATGAAGGATTGAGAGGACCCTAGGTAGCTAAATTGAGTAAGAACTATCCAACGACAGACTTAGAAATTGAGATAACTAAGCTCTGCATGAATATGGTAGAACTAGCCCAAACCTAGTTTGAAGCCTCTCGGTATATCAATTGGTGTTGATATATTTAGGTAGTGATGTGTGTGAAAACACTAGGACCGCCAGGGCATTTTTTTCCCTCTTTAGGAGGTTTTTGTTCCCCTGCCTTGTATATACGCCTATTGCCCTAATGGGCTGCTTATCTTTGTACATTCTCTAGTAATACATTCAATATTGTGTGTTGTGCTCCAAGCTTCTTCTTCTTCCTTGTGCTATTCGCGTGCTTCCGCAGACGTCTAACTCCAACAATTGGTATCAGAGCAGGTCGTTGCTTCATCTAGGGTGCTGTTGACACTCCTCCGTTTGCTGTCTCAGAATTGCATGAGTTTTGGTGAGCATACTAAGCATGTTTCTAAGATCAAAACATCTTTGTTGTGTGGTGCCGAAATCACGATCTGAGCTCGTTTCGGCCTCTGAACGCACTAATCGCAGCACTTGTGAAAGCTATTTCATCTTTTTGTGCCAAAGGTATATACCAGTTTCTGTTCGCCAGTATAAGCGTCTCGAAGTCTGCTACAAATCTAGCAGAAATTAGAATTCGACTGGGTAGTTATGTTCAACTTTTTGAGATACAGTCAATTTTCAGCATCAAGGTATTTTAGTCACCGGTCATGGCTGAACAGTGATGTATTCTGTATGTTGGCTATTGAGGATAAGTTGGATGGTACCAACTACCCGTTATGGGCTTATATGATGTGACATGTGTTGGTTGCAAAAGGACTGTGGAACATTGTGCAGGGTGTCAAAAAACGTCCTATCACACCTGCAACTATTACAACTGCAGGTATTGAAGCTGATGTAGAAGGTGTCGAAGATGGTGATATTCTGCATATTCCTGTTTGTGCTACGGTTTTTGCTGCACCTACTGTAGAGCAGATTCATTGGGATGGAAGAGATGCCCAGGAACATGCATTGATAGCTTTGTCTGTCAAACGTGCCATTATTCCTCACATTCGCTCTTGCAAAACATCTAAGGATGCTTGGGATACACTTACCACATTGTACCAAGCTAGGAATGAGGCTCGTGTTGCTTACCTCCGAAAATAGTTGGAGAGTGAGCACATGAATGAAGGTGATTCTATGGATAGTTTCCTAATGAAGATCAAAGACTTGAAGGAACAATTGATTTCTGCTGATGAGGTTATACCAGATAGCTCACTTGTGCAGACCGTTCTAAATGGTCTTCTTGATTCATATTAGACTTTTGCTTCTACACTTTGGTTGATGATGAAAGGCAATCCAAATGCCTTATCATTTGAGGAGTTAGTCTCTGTTGTATTGCAGGAAGATCAGTCCAGGCAGAACAGGTCCATTATGCCAGTTGCAGATCAAGCTTTCCTGGCTAGTCAAAAGGGCAAAGGAAAATGGAGCTCTTCAACTAGTAAGCAAAAATCTGGTAATTTTGCACATTCGAAGAAGGAAGATAAAGATGAGAAAAAATCAGAAAAGCAGAAATATGTTTTGTAAGTACTGCAAAGGGAATGATCATATCATAAAGAACTGGCTGCTAAAGAGGCAAAGAAGAAAGAGGTTGGAATGGTTGTTGAAGAGGCCTCTACACCAAAAACAGAGTCTACTAATCTTGTGCAGGAAGAAGAATGGGTGTGTACTACTGTCTGCAGTTTTGACCCATCTTCTCATGAGCAGTGCATGTCTACAGTAGACTCAGATGTTTGGTATTTTGACAGTGGGGCGACCAAACATATTACCTCACAGTGCAGTTTCTTCTCTTCACTCGAGCCTTCCCCTACAGGGAATATTTTTACATGTGCCAACAACTCCTCTTATCCTGTTATGGGAGTTGGTAATATCATTTTGACTACTGCTGATGGTAGTTCTTTCACTTTGTCAGATGCTTTATTTGTGCTAGGGATCAAGAAGAACCTGTTATCAGTTTCTGCATTAGCCAAGATTGGCTTGGTTGTGAAATTTGTTGATGACAGGTGTACAGTTCATGACCTAGCAAATGGCGATGTGATTATTGCTTTTGGCATTTTATGTCGTGGGCTGTATAAGCTCATAGTCTATGAAAGATCTGTAAATGATTTGGCATGTGCAGTAAATAAGTCTCACGCTATGTCAGATGCAGAGCTTTGGCATGCACGCTTTGGTCATCTGAATTTTGCTAGCTTGCTACGCCAGTAGAAATTTGAAATGGTGTCCTCTTTGCCCAAACTTGAGGCACCTGGAAAACATGTTTGTGAAGGCTATATTTTGGGCAAAATGCAGCGTTCATCTTTTCCAAAAGATGGTTCAGTTCGGGCTACTCAGAAATTGCAGCTTGTACATAGTGATGTCTATGGTCCTATGCAGACACCTTCTTTTGGAATATCTTTACTTCGTGACTTTCATCGATGATTTTTCCAGGCATGCATGGGTATATCCATTGAAGGCAAAGTCCAAAGTGTTCATGTGCTTCAAACTATGTTTTGGTTTTGGCTGAAAATCTGTCAGCATGTAAAATGGGCACCCTCCGTTCTGATCGAGGGGGGGAATATATGTCTTCTGATTTTAAGGCATTTTTGGCTGAACATGGGATAGAACACCAGTGTACAGTGTCGTATACACCTCAACAGAATGGAGTTGCTGAACGAAAGAGCAGGTCACTCATGGAGATGGCGAGGTGTATGGTCAAGAGTCACGCTTTACCACATAGTTTCTGGCTTGAGGATGTCATGTGTGCAGCATACGTACTGAACAGGTGTTCCACTAAAGTGCTGCATTCTATCACTCCATATGAGGCTTGGCATGATCGCAAGCCATCTATTTCTCATCTGCGTGTTTTTGGTTGTTTGGCACATGCATTAGTGCCTGAACAACATCGCAGAAAATTGGATGATAAAGCAGTAAAATGTATTTTTGTTGGATATAGTTTTGAAAGTAAAGGATATCATCTGTATCATCCACATAATAAACGCATTCTGGTTAGCCATGATGTTTTTTTTGTGGAAGATGTTGTTCAGCCATTGCTTTCATGTACTAAGGAGACATACGTTAGCTCCAAAGACATGTATGATACTTTGGTGCCTCTTTTTATAGGTGGACAGTCTAGTGTTGGTCCTAATGAGGCAACTTCTCAGCCGTTGCACCGTTTCATGTGATGATGTAGATCATTCCATTTCTGATGCAGATTCACATGATGCACTTATTGATGAGAGAGTTGATATTGAGCAGGCAAGAACTATGCCAAAATGGCTAGTGTAGACCTTGCGAGATAGCAAATTAGATGCACCTCTGTCATATCGTACTCAATTAGGCTCTCATAGTGCCTCTTTTGCATCAGATTGCTATGCTATGGCTGCATCTAGTCTCTATGATGAGACTGAGCCTGTTTCATTTGATGGAGCACAAAATTCAAAAAATTGGATGGTTGATATGCAATCTGAATATGATGCAATAATGAAGAATGGTACTTGGTCTTTATGTGACTTGCCTCCTGGCAAGAAGGCCATTGGCACTAAGTGGGTATACAAGCTGAAGCATAAACCTGATGGTACAATTGACATGTATAAGTCTAGTCTTGTTGCAAAGGGTTATGCATAAGAAAGAGGCATTGATTTTGATGAGACCTTTGCACCTACATGCCATATGACTACTTTTCGGAGCATTTTTTTGCACTTGCAACCCATCATGGTTGGAATGTACATCAGTTGGACATTAAAACTGCATTTCTGAATGGTGACTTGCATGAAGAAGTGTATGTTTTTCAGCCTCGTGGCTTTGTGCAGAAAGGGCATGAAAACCATGTGTGCAGGTTAAAGAAGGCATTATATGGTTTGAAGCAAGCACCACGTGCTTGGTATGAGAAGATACATGCCTATTTGATTGCACATGGTTTTGAGAATAGTCCAACTGAAAGCACCTTATATGTTAAGCATGCTAATGATGTACTTCTGATCATTGTTGTCTATGTTGATGAAATGATGCTCACTGGTCCTATTGAGAAGCATATTGCTAATTTTAAGGTTGATTTTCATGCCTCATTTGAGATGTCTGATCATTTGGGGCATTTGCATCACTATTTGGGCATTCAGTTTATGCAAGTTGATGGTGGAATGGCTTTGTGTCAAACGAAATATATTGACACATTATTGCAGCGTTTTGGCCTTGAAGACTGTAATCCTATTGCCACTCCTATGGAGACAGGTTTATGACTGAATCTTCATGATGCTGGAGATGCATTTGATATTGTTCTCTATCAGCAGGCTGTTGGATGCTTGATTTACTTATGCATTACTCGGCTAGATATTCAGTTTGCTATCTCACAGATGAGCGGGTTTATGCATTGCCCAGGAGTCAAGCATTGGCAGGCGACTAAGTGCATCTTTTGCTACTTGAGTGGTACTCGGCTACTTGGGTTGTTTAATCCCAAGGGGGGATCACTACCGCTAGATTTGCATGCTTTTTTTGACTCTGATTGGGCTGGTTGCTATGACTCTCGTGTGTCCACTAGTGGCTTGGTAGCTCATGTATATCTTGGTTGAGCAAGAAGCAGCCTACTGTGGCCACTTCCAGTTGTGAGGTTGAGTATAGGGCAGCTTTCACAGCGACTGTTGAGTGTGTGTGGCTCATACACCTTATGGCTGATTTGGGTATTGGCCACTCTTCTGCCACCACCATCTTCACTGACAGTCAGAGCGCATTGGCAGTTGCGAGGAACCCTGTGTTCCATGCTCGCACTAAGCTCATTGAGGTGCATTATCACTATGTCAAGGAGAGGTTCTCTGCTAGGGAGATCAACTTGGTATATGTGCCCACACAGGAGAACATTGCAGATCTTTTCACGAAGGCCCGACCTAGGGAGAAGTTTGAAGCTTTCCGCAAAGCTTTGGGCTTACTTCCTTTTGTGGAGTGATTTCCACATAGCTAGGCACTTCCTTATACATGAGTGCTAGCCCCTTGTTCACCGCATCACTCCCAGGGGGGGTTTGTTGATATATTTAGGTAGTGATGTGTGTGAACACACTAGGACCGCTAGGGCATTTTTTTCCCTCTTTAGGAGGTTTTTTTCCCCTGGCTTGTATATATGCTTATTGCCCTAATGGGCTACTTAACTTTGTACATTCTCTAGTAATACATATAGTATTGTGTGTTGTGCTCCAAGCTTCTTCTTCTTCCTTGTGCTATTCGCATGCTTTTGCAGACGTCTAACTCCAACAATTGGAGCAACATAGCAAAATCAAAGCTACAGTTTCAAGGACTACTGGAGAGGTTGGAACACTTGATTGCTAGAAACTAAAAAATATGAAGCAAAGATGACCCATAACATTTCCTTAACATAGTAAGGTAAAACATCATCTCTATCTTGAGTATTGAACTCGACATACTGGGAGAACCATTCTTCCATACATAAGTACTCATAGGGATTTATGAGGGAAATCCAAGAGGAGAACTAGAGACAAGAGCAAGAAACCCATCCCCCTATCCAAGAGATAGATGATTTGCAGGGACAATGTCCCCAAGACATACCCTCTATATATGACAATGTAGAGGAAGAGTAGCTTAGTGAACAAACGGAGTTTGAATTCAATTCCTTACAAGAATTACATGAGTTCACAAGACCTTGGGAAACCAAGTCTATCATTATGAGAGCACCGTTAATATATTTAGGTAGTGAAATGTGTGAATGCACTAGGACCACTAGGGCACTTTTTTCCCTCTTTAGGAGGTTTTTTTAACCCTAGTTTGTATATTTGCCTATTGCCCTAATGGGTTACTTATCTTTGTACATTCTAGTGGTAATACATTTAATATTGTGTGTTGTGCTCCAAGCTTCTTCTTCTTCCTTGTGTTGTTCGTGTGCTTCTACAAACCTCAAGCTCCAACAATTCGTATCAAAGCAGGTTGCCTCTTCATCAAAGGCATCGTCAAGACCCCTCTGATCATAGTCTCAGAATTATAGAAAATTTGGTGAGCATACTCAAGGTGATTAGGAATCAAAACAGCTTTGCTATGTGGCACCAAAATCATGATTTGAGCTCGTTTCGATCTCCGAATGCACTATCACAATGCTTGTGTAGGATATTTTGACTTTTTGTGCCAAAGATATATATAGGTTTTGGCTCTCCAGTATAAGCATCTCGAAGTTTGCTACAGGTTTAGTAGAACTTGATAGGGTAGTTATGTGCAACTTTTTCTGATAAGATGTTTTAGTTAGTGGCCATGGCTAAAAGCAGTGAGGTATTGCGTATGTTGGTTGTTGAGGATAAGTTGGATGGTACAAATTACCCATTGTGGGCTTATATGATGTGTCATGTATTAATTGCAAAAGGACTGTGGAATATTGTACAGGGTGGTGAAAAACATCCTATTTACACCTGCAAATACAAGTAATGAAGCTGATGCAGATGGCATTGAAGATGATGATATTCTTCATGTTCCTATTCATGCTACGATTTCTGCTGCACCTAATGCAGAGCAAATTTGTTGGGATGGTAGAGATGCTTAGGCACATGCATTGATAGCCTTGTCTATTAAACATGCCATTATTACTCACATTCGCTCTTGTAAAATAGCTAAGAATGCTTGGGATACACTTACCACATTGTACCAAGCTAGGAATGAGGCTCGTGTTGCTTACCTCCAAAAATAGTTGGAGAGTGAGCATATGAATGAAGGTGATTCTATGTACAATTTTCTAACAAAGAACAAAGACTTGAAGAAACAGTTGATTTCTGCTGATGAAGTTATACCAGATATCTCACTTGTGCAGACTGTTATGAATGGTCTTCCCGATTCATACTAGATTTTTGCTTCTACTCTTCATTTGATGATGGAAGGCAATCCAAATGCCTTGATATTTGAGGAGTTACTCTCTGTTTTGTTGCAAGAAGATTAGTTTAGGCAAAACAGGTCCATTATGCATGTTGTAGATCAAGTTTTCTTGGTTAATCAGAAGGGCAAAGGTAAATGGAGATCTTCTACTAGTAAGCAAAAATCTACCAACTCCACACAATCAAAGAAAGATGATAGAGACGACAAGAAAACAGAAAGCAAAAATTTTTGTTCAAGTACTGTAAAGCAAATGATCATGTCATAAAGAATTGTCCAAAATTGGCTACAAAAGAGGCAAAGAAAAAGGATGTTGTAGCAGCCTCTATACCAAAAACAGAGTTTGTTAATCTAGTGCAGAATGAAGAATGGGCGTTTACTACTGTTTGTAGTTTTGACCCATCTTCTTCTAAACAGTGTATGTCTATAGTAGACTCATATGTTTGGTACTTTCATAGTGGGGCAACCAAACATATTACCTTGCAGCATAGTTTCTTCACTTCACTCGAGCATGCCCCTATAGGGAATACTATCACATGCACCAAAAACTCCTCTTATCCTATCATGGGAGTTGGTAAGATCATTCTGACTGTCGCTGATGGTAGTTCATTTACTTTGTTGGATGCTTTATTTGTGCCAAGGATCAAGAAGAATCTATTATTAGTTTCAGCTTTAGCCAAGATTGGCTTGGTTGTGAAATTTGTTGATGACAAATGTCTACTTCATGATCTCTCAAATGGTGACGTGATTATTTCTTCTGCCATTTTATGTCATGGGTTGTATAAGCTCATAGACTATGAAAATTTTATGAATGATTTGGCATGTGTAGTACATGATTCTCAGGCTATTTTAGATGCAATGCTTTCGCATGCATGCTTTGGTCATCTGAATTTTGCTAATTTGCTATGCCTGCAAAAATCTGAAATGGTGTCCTCTTTGCCCAAACTTCAGGCACCTGGTAAACATGTATGTGAAGGCTGTATTTTGGGAAAAATGCAGCATTCCTCATTCCCAAAAGATGGTTCAATTTGAGCTACTTAAAAATTGCAGTTTGTTCATAGTGATGTCTGTGGTCCAATGCAGACACCCTCATTTGGAAACTACCTTTACTTCCTGACTTTCGTTGATGATTTTTCCAGGCATGCATGGGTATATCCACTCAATACAAAGTTTGAAGTGTTTATGTGCTTCAAATAGTTTTTGGTTTTGACTAAAAATCTGTCAGCATGTAAAATGGGCACCCTCAGTTCTCATTGAGGGGAGGAATATATGTCTTCTGAATTTAATGCATTTCTGGCTGAACGTGGGAAACATCAGTGTATAGTGCCATATACACTCAACAAAATGGAGTTTCTCAATGGAATAACATGTCACTCATGGAGATGGCGAGGTATATGGTCAAGAGTCAGGCTTTACCACATAGTGTCTTGCTTGAGGCTCTTATGTGTGCAAATATATACTTAACAGGTGTCCCACTAAAGCACTACAGTCTATCACTCCATATGAGGCTTGGCATGATCACAAGCCATTCGTTGCTCATTTGCGTGTTTTTGGTTGTCTGGCATATGCATTAGTGCCTGAATAACATCACAGGAAATTGGATGATAAAGTAGTAAAATGTATTTTTGTTGGGTACAATTCTGAAAGTAAAGGTTATCATCTGTATCATCCACAGAATAAATTTCTGGTTAGCCATGATATTGTTTTTCTAGAAGATGCTATTCAGCCATTACGTTCATGTACTAAGGAGACATCAGTTAGCTCCAAAGACATGTATGATACTTTGCTACCTCTTTTTATAGGTGGACAGTCTAGTGCTGGTCCAAATGAGGCAACTTTACAGCCTTTACATGTTTCATGTGATGATCAAGATCATTCTATTTCCGATGCAAATTTACATGATGCACTTGTTGATGAGAGAGCTCATATTGAGGAAGCAAAAACTATACCAAAATGGCTGGTGTAAACTTTGCATGATAGCAAATTAGATGCACCTCTACCATATTGTACTCATTCAGGCTCTCATAGTGCCTCGTTTGCATCAGATTGCTATGCTATGGCTGCCCCTAGTGTCTGTGATGAGATTGAGCCTGTTTTCTTTGATGAAGCACAAATATCTGAATATTGGATGGCTGCAATGCAATATGAATATGATGCTATCATGAAAAATGGTACCTGGTCATTATGTGACTTGCCTCGTGGCTAGAAGGCCACTGGCACTAAGTGGGTATACAAGCTGAAGTGTAAACATGATGGAACAGTTGATAGGTATAAGGCTAGGCTTGTTGCAAAGGGTTATGCATAGGAATGAGGCATTGCTTTTGATGAGACCTTTGCACCTACATGCCAAATGACTACTGTTCGTAGCATCTATGCACTTGTAGCTCATCATGGTTGGAATGTACATCAGTTGGACATTAAAGCTGCATTTCTAAATGGTGACTTGCATGAAGAAGTGTATGTTTTTCAACCCCCTGGCTTTGTGCAGAAACGACATGAAAACCAAGTGTGCAGGTTAAAGAGCGCATTATATGGTTTAAAGCAAGCACCACGTGCTTGATATGAAAAGATACATGCCTATCTAAATTGCACATGTTTTGAGAATAGTCCAACTGAAAGCACCTTATATGTCAAGCATGCTAATGATGTGCTTCTGATCATTGTTGTGTATGTTGATGACATGCTGCTCATTGGTCCTCATGAGAAGCATATTACTAATTTCAAGGCTGATCTGCATGCCTAATTTGAGATGTCTGATTTGGGGCATTTGCATCATTATTTGGGCATTCAATTTATGAAAGTTGATGTCAGAATGGCTTTGTGTCAAACGAAATACATTGACACATTATTGTAGCATTTTGGCCTTGAAGACTATAAACCTATTTCCACTCTTATGGAGATAGGTTTACAATTGAGCCTTTATGATGTTGGAGATGCATTTGATGCTATTCTCTATCACAAAGTTGTTGGATGCTTAATTTCCTTATGCATTACTCAGCCAGATATTCAGTTTGCTATCTCATAGATGAGCAAGTTTATGCATTGCCCAGATGTCAAGCATTGGTAGGTGGTTAAGCACATCTTTTGCTACTTGAGTTGTACCTGACTACTTGGATTGTTTTATACCAAGGGGGATCAATACCGCTAGATTTACATGCTTTTTTGACTTTGATTGGCTACCTTGATGCAAAAAAATGATTGTTTCTCAAAAAGTTGAATAGAACTACCCTATCAAGTTTTGCTAAACCTGTAGCAGACTTCGAGGTGGTTGTACTGGCAAACTGAAATCTGTATATATGTTTGACATAAAAAGACAAAATTGCCTTCATAGGCACTACGAAAGTGCATTCAAAGGTCGAAACGAGCTCAGATCGTGATTTTGACACCAAAGAGCAAAGCCATTTGGAACTTCTAATTGCCTTGAGTATGCTCACCTACTTTCGTGCGATTTTGAGACTGTGAGTGGAGGGGTGTTGACGATGCCCTAGATGAAATAGCAACCTGCTCTGATATCGATTGTTGCAGTTTGAGGTCTACAGAAGCATGCGAATAGCATGAGGAGGAAGAAGAAGCTTGAATCACAACACACAATACTGAATGTATTACCAAGAAAATGTACAAAGATAAGTGACATTAGGCTACTAGGTGTATATACAAGCTGAGGGAAAAAAACCTCCTAAAGAGGGGAAAAAGTGCCCTAGCGATCCTAGTGTGTTCACACATATCACTATCAAAATATATCAACAATCCACAAATGTCATCATAGACAATTTTACCACCAGGTGCACTATTGCTAATAGTTATTCAAAACCTATCTCATGATGATAGCAAGGTGCATAGCAACAAAACTGCTTTCACTTCATTATCCATCTCCATTTTTCTGAGCCTATAACTAAGAGAATATAGCATCAAACTCATTTCAAAGAGTAGCAACAGTATGTGTGTCCTTCATGCAAAGATCATATAACTTTCTTATTTGATACACTTTATTTGATATCATTTCTTTTACATATGTATTGTGCAACTTTTTTTAAAGCTCCTCTACACTTTCACAATGCAATACTTTAAAGTAAAAATTATTTGCTAGGTGCAATCAAATGGTAGACCTATCCTTTTCATCCAACTCATCCCAATCATCATCATCCATATCAATATGCTTCTTTGAGATTCCATTTATTGGCTTCCACTGTCTCCTTTGAATCAGCACACCTTTAATATGATTCTTCCATAGAGAAAAGTTTATGCCATCAAATTTTTTTGTCTCAAAATGGTCTTTGCCTTGCAAGCTATAGCTCCTCTTGGGAACAATGCCACTAGACCCAAATCCACCAGATGTGGTTGAGATTTTTGATGCCATTATGATAGAGAACTGACTAGAATGATAATGGAGTTAGAATAATCCAAAACACCACTAAGACTAAAAAAGATGACCAAGTGTCAAATTTTGGGAGAACTTCAACAGAGTCTCCCAAAAAAAATGGATTAGTGAACAACAATTAATAACCAAAAGAATTATATGAGAATGTATATGCTCACACCAACAAATGTATCAAGGAGTAAAATCGACTCTCCCCAACAAAATGGATTAATGAACAACAATGATCAACTGAAAGGATTATCTGAGAATGTATATATACTCACACCAACAAATGGATAAAGGAGTAAAATCGACCACTGTATAGTTGAAAAACAAAAATCTTGAAAAAAATTGTAAGTCTCCTCTACAAAATGAGCATATGAACAGTGTCAAAAACTCATAAAACTGCAAGCACTGACATGTAAACCTGCATAGTGAACCAGTGACTCCACTGCATATAACCGCTTAAGCGAAAGAAGCCAACTAGGCTTATTGAGCACCTATGAACAATTTTATCAATGTCAAAGGCTTAATGCACAAAATATAATGGCTATATCAATGACCACATGGACATACATAAGCAGTCTCCATAGAAGTGTGTACATAGTGTGTATATGCTCAATATATGCAATAAAATGCCATTGAAAATGTTGAATTTGTAGCCCAAACACTAGAAAATAAAACTTGGAAGTGTCAATCAACTCTGTCCTTTAGGCTCAAAAACTTGCATATACTTGCAGTGGATGATCCCATCAAATTTGAAAGATTTTCAAGAAACCTATAGATTTACTAGTGTGGCTGAAAAACATAGCCCCGGAGCTAAATATTCATTGTCAGAGAAGTACGAAGAATGCTCTCCTTGATGTTCTTGAACCTATGTAAAGAGAACTATGCATGAAAGTACTCCAAGATGGCTCCAAGGATCACTCCAAAGATGCTTCAAAACGAGCTTTGAAAGCAAAGAATGATGCTTTGAGGGTCCAAAATATACGAAAGTTAATATGAACCTTAGTCTTTCCTTGATCGTTGAGTTCGTCCCTCGCACGTAGCCAATAGCACCAATGATGAATGAAATGGATGACAAAGTATGCCAAGGTCTATGCCTTGGTTGTTGCCTTAGTCGTAAGCCTTGGAAAAAGTCTTGGGTGGGTGGGTGGGTGCTTGCTTCACTCACACAACATCAAAAACCTTTTGAACTACTCTAATACAAGTGAAGTGATATGATGGTGATGTACCACGATGGATTCTTCTTCACGAGGGCTACACAATGATGCCCTCATGATACAAACTCGAGCTCCAGTCATTGAACATAGAACTCCACATGAGATCTATAGGATATGTAGAAACCACATGGTACATAGAGAGCACAAAAACATATTTCCTATTTTTCAAAAATGTGGTCAAACGTATAGTCTATGCCTGCCCACACAATTATATTTTTTACTACAAAACATATACAAAAGTGTCAGATGACCATTTGGCCTTTCACATGGACACTAATAGTAACGGATACCCCTATGCTCAAGTTGCCTTATCCCATCGGGTGTGCCAAATTTTGTTGGGGAATTCTTTAGTTGAAAGGAGCTTGAGTATTTGTAGGAGAAGAGTAGAGAAGAAGAAGAAAGACATGTCATGTCGAAAGTCTCTACGCCTTGATTAAAATAGTAGATTAATTTATTGGAGTTAGACGTCTGCGGAGGGACACGAATAGCACAAGAAAGAAGAAGAAGATTGGAGCAAGACACACAAAACTGAATGTATTACCACTAGAATGTACAAAGATAAGTAGCATGTTAGGGCAATAGGCATATATACAAGCCGAGGGAAAAAACCTCCTAAAGAGGGAAAAAAGTGCCTCGGCAGTCCTAGAGTGTTCACACACATCACTACCTAAATATATCAACAAATTCCCCCTGGGAGTGATGCGATGAACAAGGAGCTGGCACTCATGTATAAGGAAGTGCCATGCTATGTGGAAATCACTCCACAAAAGGAAGTAAGCCCAAAGCTTTGCGGAAAGCTTCAAACTTCTCCCTAGGCAGAGCCTTCGTGAAAAGGTCTGCAATGTTCTCCTGCGTGGGCACATATGCCAAGCTCATCTCCCCAGCAGAGAACCTCTCCCTGACATAGTGATAATGCACCTCAATGTGCTTAGTGCGAGCATGGAACATAGGGTTCCTTGCAACTGCCAATGCACTCTCACTGTCAGTGAAGATGGTGGTGGCAGAATACTGACCAACACCCAAATCAACCATAAGGCGTCTGAGCCACACACACTACAGATGTTGTGAAAGCTGCCCTATACTCAACCTCACAACTAGAAGTGGCCATAGTAGGCTGCTTCTTGCTCAACCAAGATATACATACGCTACCAAGCATGAAGCAAAAGCCACTAGTGGACACACAAGTGTCATAGCAACAATCCCAATCATAGTTAGAAAAAGCATGCAAATCTGGGGCTAGTGATCCCCCCTTGGGATAAAACAACCCAAGTAGTCGAGTACCACTCAAGTAGCAAAAGATGCGCTTAACTGCCTGCCAATGCTTGACTCCTACGCAATGCATAAACCTACTCATCTGTGAGATAGCAAACTGAATATCTGGTCGAGTAATGCACAAGTAAATTAGACATCCAACAACCTACTGATAGAGGACAGCATCAAATGCATCTCTAGCATCATGAAGGCTCAATCCTAAACCTGTCTCCACAGGAGTGGCAATAGGCTTATAGTCTTCAAGGCCAAAATGCTGCAATAATGTGTCAATATACTTTGTTTGACACAAAGCCATTCCACCATCAACTTGCATAAATTGAATGCCCATATAGTGATGCAAATGCCCCAAATCAGACATCTCAAATGAGGCATGCAAATCAGCCTTAAAATTAGCAATATGATTCTCAATAGGACCTGTGAGCAGCATGTCATCAACATAGACAACAATGATCAGAAGCACATCATTAGCGCGCTTAACATATAAGGTGCTCTCAGTTGGACTCTTCTCAAAACCATATGCAATCAGATAGGCATGTATTTTCTCATACCAAGTACGTGGTGCTTGCTTTAAACCACATAATGCCTTCTTTAACATGCACACCTCGTTTTCATGCCCTTTCTGCACAAAGCCACGGTGATGAAAAACATACACTTCTTCATGCAAGTCACCATTCAGAAATGCAGTTTTAATGTCCAACTAATGTACATTCCAACCATGATGGGCTCCAAGTGCACAGATGCTACGAACAGTAGTCATTCGGCAAGTAGGAGCAAAGGTTTTATCAAAATCAATGCCTCTTTCCTGTGCATAACCCTTTGCAACAAGCCTAGCCTTATACCTGTCAACTGTTCCATCAGGTTTACGCTTCAGCTTGTACACCCACTTTGTGCCACTGGCCTTCTTTCCAGGAGGCAAGTCACATAAAGACCAAGTACCATTCTTCATTATAGCATCATATTTAGGTTGCATAGCAGCCATCCCATTTTCTGAATTTTGTGCTTCATCAAATGAAACAAGCTCATTCTCATCACAGAGATTAGACGCAGCCATAGCATAGTAGTTGGATGCAAAAGAGGCACTATGAGAGCCTGACTGAGTACGATATGATAGAGGTGCATCTAACTTGCTGTCACGCAAGGTCTACACCAGCCATTTTGGCATAGTTTTTGCCTTCTCAATATCAACTCTCTAATCAACAAGTGCATCATGTAAATCTTCATCAGAAATCGGATGATCTACACCATCACATGATCTGCAAAGGTTGAAAAGTTTCCTCATTAGGACCAGCACTAGACTGTCCACCTGTAAAAAGAGGCAGGAAAGTATCATACATGTCTTTGGAGTTAACAGATGTCTCCTTAGTACATAAAAGCAATGACTGAATAGCATCTTCCACAAAAACAACATCATGGCTAACCAGAATGCGTTTAGTCTATGGATGATACAGACGATAGCCTTTACTTTCAGAAATGTACCCAATAAAAATACATTTTATTGCTTTGTCGTCCAATTTTCGGCGATGTTGTTCAGGCATTAATGCATATGCCAAACAACCAAAAACACGTAGATGAGCAACGGATGGCTTGCGATCATGCCAAGCCTCATATGGAGTGATAAACTGCAGCGCTTTAATGGGACATCTGTTAAGTACATATGTTGCACACATGATAGCCTCAAACCAGAAACTATATGGTAAAGCCTGACTCTTGACCATGCACCTCGCCATCTCCATGAGTGACCTTTTCTTCTATTCAGCAACTTCATTCTGTTGAGGTGTATACGGCACTGTGCACTGGTGTTTTATCCTACGTTCAGTTAGAAATGCATTAAAATCAGAAGACATATATTCCCCCCCTCGATCAGATCGGAGCGTGCCCATTTTACATGCTAACATATTTTCAGCCAAAACCAAAAACTGTTTGAGCACATGAAGACTTCGGACTTTGCTTTGAATGGATATACCCATGCATGCCTGGAAAAATCATCAATGAAAGTTACAAAGTAAAGATAATTTCCAAAAGAATGTGTCTACATAGGACCACAGACATCACTATGTACAAGCTACAATTTCTAAGTAGCCCGAACTGAACCATCTTTTGGAAATGAGGAACACTACATTTTGCCCAAAATACAGTCTTCACAAACATGTTTTCTAGGTGCCTCAAGTTTGGGCAAAGAGGACACCATTTCAGATTTTTGTAGGTGTAGCAAACTAGCAAAATGCAGATGACCAAAGCGTGCACGCCAAAGCTTTGCATCTGACATAGCCTAAGAATCATGTACTGCACATGCCGAATCATTCACAGATTTTTCATATCTATGAGCTTATACAGCCCACGACATAAAATGCTAGAAGCAATAATCACATTGCCATTTGACAAATCATGAATTGTACACCTGTCATCAACAAATTTCACAACCAAGCCAATCTTGGCCAAATCTGAAACTGATAGTAGATTCTTCTTGATCCTTGACACAAAGAAAGCATCTAACAAAGTGAAAGAACTACCATCAACAGTAGTCAAAATGATCTTACCAACTCCCACAACAGGATAGGAGGAGTTGTTGGCGCATGTAACAGTATTCCCTATAGGGGCAAGCTCGAGTGGAGAGAAGAAATTGCACTGCAAGGTAATATGTTTGGTCGCTCCACTGTCAAAGTACCAAATATCTGAGTCTACTGTCAACATGCATTGCTCATGAAAAGATGGGTCAAAACTACAAATAGTAGCAAATGCCCATTCTTCTTCCTACACAAGATTAGCAGACTCTGTTTTCGGTGTAGAGGCCTCCACAACAACCATTCCAGCCTCCTTTTTCTTTGCCTCTTTTGCAGCCAGTTTTGGACAGTTCTTTATGATATGATCATTCCCTTTACAGTACTTGCAAAACAATTTCTACTTTTTTTATTTCTTCTCATCTTTGTCTTCCTTCTTGGAATGTGCCGAATTAGCAGATTTTTGCTTACTAGTTGAAGAGCTCCATTTTCCTTTGCCCTTCTGACTAGCCAGGAAGGCTTGATCTGCAACACGCATAATGGACCTGTTCTGCCTGGATTGATCCTCCTGCAGCAGAACAAAGACTAACTCCTCAAATAACAAGGCATTTGGATTGTCTTTCATCATCAATCGTAGAGTAGAAGCAAAACTATGACATGAATCAGGAAGACCATTCAGAACATTCTGCACAAGTGAGCTATCTGGTATAACCTCATCAACAGAAATCAACTGTTCATTCAAGTCTTTGATCTTTGTTAGAAAACTGTCCATAGAATCACCTTCATTCATGTGCTCACTCTCCAACTGTTTTCGGAGGTAAGCAACATGAGCCTCATTCCTAGCTTGGTACAATGTGGTAAGTGTATCCCAAGCATCCTTAGTTGTTCTGCAAGAGTGAATGTGAGGAATAATGGCACGTTTTACAGACAAAGATGCATGTGTGTTGAGAGCAGTATGGCCACCCAAGGACTGACTACACAAGGAAGCTAGCGGAGAGAGTCAGAGCGGGGTGAAGGAGTAAGTAGGCAAAGCAGTCGACGCAAATCTGGCAGATAGGCCCTTCAAATTTTTCTAAATCAACATCTTTATAACAGTGATTCTGATCACTAACAATCATTGTAAATACCATTTCATATTTTTGTAGCTCCATTTTGTGCAAGCCAAGGAGTCCTCGAGCTTGAGGAGCCTTAGAAGTACCTACATATCAATTTTCATATTTTTTAGACTCCGTTTAAGCCCTCAAATTGGCCCTGGAACCTAATTTTTAACTAGGCCGGACACTAGGTCTGGACAGGGCCAAAACCTAGTCAAAAACTATAAAAACAGCTAGAGAGCTCATTTTTGAGGGTAGCTTGTAATTGAAACGAACTTGTAAGAGCTTTTTGAAAAGTAATCTAAGAACTACATTGCTTCTCACTCTTTGTCTTGCCGTGTGTGTGCGTGTGTGTGTATGTGTGTGCATGTTTGTGTGCTTCTCACTCACGCACTTGTGCCTCCACTTGCTCGAGGTCTTCATACCATCCTCACGTCTTCCCGGATTGACATTAAAGGAGGTGCTACTCATCACTGAGCTACACCAAATTTTGGCACCGTTGCCGGGGATCGAGCTTTGAGGACGAGCGTGTGATGGTAAGACGTAGATTGGAGACGTTGGCGTTGTAGGTAATTTCTCTACTTTTCCTATTTTTTTCTTTCTTACCTTACCACCATCATCACCATCATCATCATCACCATCTTCCACCTCCACTTCCATCATCGCGAAAATTTCAGTTTTTTTATTATATCACCTTCTCCACCTCATTTCCCTCATTTCACTTGTGAGAGAGAGCGAGAGAGCAAACTATTGTGTGCTATTTTCTGCATGCTTTTGGAGTTTCTTGCAGGTTCCAGCAGCATCATCCCCTCCAGCATGTCGCACAGGTACGGAAATGTGCAGAATTGTCTCGCAGTCGCCAACTCCTGTCGATCGCGATTGACAAAAATTTTCACCTTTTGGTAAATCTGAGTGCACCACAGTGGACTAGAGACCCTGCACACCACATTTCCACAAAAATTTTTGAAAATTTTGCAAAATTTCAGTCCATCTCGATTGACAGCTCTGTCCATCGCGATTGACTGACTGTCCATCGCGATTGACTGACCCCTGTCCATCGCGATTGACTGACTGTCCATCGCGATTGACTGACCCCTATCCATCGCGATTGATTGACTGTCCATCGCGATTGACTGACCCCTGTCCATCGCGATCGATTGCCTGTCCATCGCGATTGACTGAATGCCTGTCCATCGCGATTGACTGACCCCTGTCCATCGCGATTGACTGACTGTCCATCGCGATTGACTGACCTCTGTCCATCGCGATTGATTGACTGTCCATCGCGATTGACTGACCCCTGTCCATCGCGATTGATTGCCTGTCCATCGCGATTGACTGACCCCTGTCCATCGCAATGGATTGCCTGTCCATCGCGATTGACTGAACGCCTGTCCATCGCGATTGACTGACCGCTTGTCCATCGCAATCGATTGCCTGTCCATCGCGATTGACTGAACGCCTGTCCATCGCGATTGATTGACCGCCTGTCCATCGCGATTGATACCCTGTCCATCGCGATTGACAGCCCTGTCCATCGCGATTGACAGCCCTGTCCATCGCGATTGACAGCCAATTTTAGCCAAATTCTTTAGGGTTTTTTAATTGAAGAGTTGGGCTAATTTTGGGCATAAACATTTTACTCTAGAGCACATAAGGAGGCCTTAGGAAAACAACTTGGGGAAAACCTATTGCACAGTGATCCTGTTTGAACCCTGTCTTAACCCTAGAACCCTGAACGGTCATAACTTTCTCATACGAAATCCGTTTGCCGTGATTTTTGTTTTGTTGGAAAGCTCGCGGGGAGTACAACAAAAACATCGACTGGTTACGGTTAAATTAAGATCAGGAATATTAGATAGGGTATTTTTAAGTTGACCATACCCAGGGGGAACAAAATTCAGGGATCTCTAGAGTTATGTCCAAAAGTCATAGTGCAAATTGGTGAAGTGTTACATGAATGAAAGTGATTGGTTCTGTCTTTTGAATTTAAGTCTTGAGCTAACAGTGGGCCTTTTACAGATCCTTTGGGAGCATCGAAGGGTACGCAAAGCAAGAGTAAGTGCAGGCTTGGGAACGCGCGTCCTAGGCACACCAGGGCAACAACACAAGGAAAGGAACTCAAGGTTGGAAAACCCGCAACACTCTCTGTCAATTCTTAGTTTAGGCTAAGTGCGGGTAGTGTTAGAAGTAATTCCAGGCAACGATAGGCACGAGATAAATCAAAGACTATCTAAGAAATCAAGTTCAAGACAAGAGAGAACCTGTGTGTGTGAACGACAACCTTAAAGGAAAAGAACCTAACATGAAACGACCAAACTAAAGTGCGAAATTAAACTCAAGTATTCCTAACGACGTGATATCAGACAAGAGTATAAACACGATAATCAACATAAAAAGGGGATTAAGTAATTGGTACAAAAGGACTCTGCAACGAGGTTGTACTCTAGGCAAAAATTGGGCTACTTAAATAGGCATATGAACCTTAGATCAGGACGACATCTAGTAAGGGATAGACAAAGCCTTAGGTCTTCAGAGGCTAGTGTCAACCACACTGCTAGGTCTTGGGCCCAGCAGTTGAGTCACCACTCATACTACCCTAGCTCTGAGACCAGTGAATCAGAGATGTCTCAAGGCATGGACAGACCTACGGGAAGTTCAGGAGTGCCATACTTGCACAGAGTAGAAGGCCCGTACAAGACACAACTGGAATACCTTAGGACCAACCGATTAGGTGCCAGCATCTATGAGGACGGCCTAGGAAGATCTGTGGTACAGATTAAGAATCCTGATCAATCCATTGGATTAGAGCACTCAGCTGTCAAGTTTGAAAACGGAGCATACTTGGACAAAGAAGGAACCATATACGTAGTCACCAGTCACCCAGATAGTACGGACGAATTTGGAAATGTGATCCCCGAAGCAGACTTAGGTGACCTGGAGCAAGGAAACATGGGTGCAGAACCTAGAACCCCTCGAGGTAAATCGGTTCTCACTAGGATTATCACACCGGAGTGGATTCCCCAGGATAATAAGAGCATAGATTTGCTCCTCAATCGAGAGACTGACGAAGCCTTTTGGAGGTACAAACCTGATCGGCCAATTGATATAGGAACAATCATGATCTATGAGTTTAAGGATCCTGATAGCCTAGGTAGAGTGACCTACTTAGATCACGCTTCGGAGAGGATCTTTGTGGTGACAGAAAATGATAGGCATGCTTACACTTGGAAGGGTGAATTCGTTTTCCCCCAACCAAGATCGAATGTATCCTATGGTCACCCTGGAGCTGGAACATCCCAAGCTCATGGAATGCAAAGAGACAAAAGTAGAGATAGACCAGAAGTCAGCTTTGCCAACCCAGTGGGCAGAGAAAGAACAAGAACGGAAACAAATAGAGTAGAACCTGAGATACTTAGAGCTCACAGGAATCAAAGAAATGCGGATGAGTTCCCTCTACCACGACCTAGAGAGCACACAAGGACTTTGAGACCGACTCAGCTAGTTAAGTCCATGAAGAACTACTTCGATGGCACTGGAGATCCATACGATCATGTGGCTGAGTTTAGGCAAGTCCTGAGAGCTGAACAAGTGGAGGATCTATTCACGCAGTACAATGCCTTTGGTCTGACCCTTAGGAACACTGCCCTGACATGGTTTCAGCCACTAAATGAGAGGCAGTTCAGGAGCATAGACCAACTCCTAGAGGCTTTCATTATTGAATTCTCTAAGAGTGGCATAAGGCATAATACCTCCTCGCTGATTCACAGCTTCAAGCAAACCCCTCAAGAAACTGTGAGACTTGCAGGAAGAAGATTTAGGCAATACTTAGAAAGATGCTCTGTTTCGGAGCTACCCACACTAGGTAAGCAAGTGGCTTTATTCTTGGATGGATTGCTAAGTACCAAATTGAGATCTTATGTGTACTTGAAGGACCCTAGGACCATAGAAGAGTGTGTACGCATGTGCATTGACATCGAGGATAACCTAGGGGAGGAGTTAGAGCTTTCCAAGATATACAAAGATTCGGATAGTGCCTCTAACCTCTCTTCCACGCAATCCACATCAATCGAGGAACTTGCAGAGAAAGTAGCTCAGAAATTAGGTGTCACTAACAAACAAATCCCAAGGTTTGGCCCTGTGAAAAGGTGCTATACTTGTGGTGGCGACCATATGGTGAATGTCTATCCCATTACGGCTCAACCCCAAGTGAATCCGAGTAGCCAATATTGTACCATAGAACGGAGATACACAAATCACACAGCACAAGACTGCCCATACAATAAGCAAGCTGTTAGGCAAACCTACCCTTAGCCATACCATCAACAAGGAAGATATCAGAACCAATATCCACCACAGCAGTATGCTAGGCCACAACAAACCTACCAACCACAATATCAAGCCCAGCAAAGGCCTCAGCCTGTGTTAGCCCAACAACCTCCAGCTCCATCCAACATGATCCCTGTAAAGTATACCGCTGCAGAAGAAAACCTGAATAGAGCTATAGTCCCTGTAACACCAGTGCTTTCAGAAAGTGATCCCAGTGACCATAGCTTGGATTCTACACACGTTGATAGTCCCCAGGCTTACTACATACAATCTCCTGAACATGGTGAGTCCTACTATAGTGAAGAGCCAAATGAACCTAGTTGGGAGTCAGATTACACAAACGTCATGTATGCAAACCCCAACCCTAGACCTCAACCTAGGCAGGTAAGACCCCCATTCCCTAGAGGACCATGCTACAGATGTCAGGGGGATCACCTCATTCGTGATTGTCCCTTACCTCCACCTACACAACCCCAGTCAGTGACGATTCAGGGCTTTTGCCAAGAGTGTGGAAAGGATCATCTCTTACGAGACTGCCCTAAGAACCCTAATAATATGCCAAAAATTACTCCTATTAACGTTGTTGGGTTAGTGGTAGATTCCACAGGAAGTGTCACTTCCACTACACCCGTGCAAGTGATCACTAGAGCTCAAGCATTGCAGCAAAACCCAGGGGTAAACCAGGAGAAGAACCCAGATGTTAGTGAAACAGAGAGCATGACAAAAAAAAGGACTAGAGCTTGGAGAGATAGCCGTGAAAGAATGAAACGACAATGGGCAAAAAAGATGAGTGAACTCGAGGAAAGCCTCAGAGAAACAAAGGCCAGGATAACTGAACTCACATCTCAAACTCCCTCTCACATTACCCCACTTCCACCATTCCCAACTCCATCCGACCCGCCACCTTCCGACCCGCCTCAACTAATTCCACCACCCCCTAGAGTAGGATCAGTCCTAGCAGATCCCACTCCCGAAGACCTTAATATGATGCTTAAAGCATATCAGGCCAGAATCCAAGAAGGGCCAAACGTAACTGATCATGAAAAGTGTTACCCAAGAGCAGAACTAGAGTTAGAACGAACCAAAATTTGTGCTAAGATGGTGGAATTGGCTCAGACCATGTTTGAGGCCAGTCGCCTATTTAACATCTCTAGTTCAGCGAAGACACAGTTGCACTTTGATGGACTGTTAGAAAGAATAGAGAAGCTGATTGCACAATCAGAAAAGGAACCCTCCTCTCAACACAAGGACAAGGCAAGTGAAAGATTAAGCATTCCTACTCAAGAAGCCTATGTGCCTAACTCTACGGAGCCAGACACATCATCTTCTATGAATCGGTTCACACCAGAATTCCTACGCGATATTCAAGAAGACAAATGGGCTAAAGAGAGTGAAGTCCCTCCTCCTATTGAACTTGTGGATGATGCACGCGACCAATTCCCACAAGACATCCCATCCATTTATGAGGAGCAGGAGAGCACCCACTCTCAGGACAGACTAGACTTTGAGTCTAACTCTCTACAAGAATTACCCCACTTCACAGGCCCATGGGAAGCTAAGTCTACTTGTATGAGAGCACCCACGGTCATGGTACGAAATGAGGACTCAGTCTTACCTAGGAACACAGAGGTAGTGAAAAACACTAAAGTGCAGTGCAATCTCAAGTTGGAAGAGCTACTCAAGATTAGACCTGAATTATGGAAACATGTAGCCAAACAAGTACCAGAGATAGCAAAACCTCGTTCCCAGGTAGGATCACATAGGACAGTGCCAGAGATACCCTTGGATAAGATAGGAGATATGTGTGAAGGTGAAGAAGGGAACACCTATCTTCCCATTACCTACCAGGAGTACACCACCAAGGCAATTTTGGACTCAGGTGCAGGAGTTGCAATTGCCACCACTTCCCTATGGAAGCGTTGGGGCAAGCCAACACTCAGGCCAACGAGAATGAAATTGCATATGGCCGATGGTCATATTGAGAGACCCTTAGGATTGCTAGAAGGAATAACTCTCACCACCTGTGGTGTCGAGTTTGAGCATACATTTGCTATATGTGACTTCAGCAAAAATCATGCCTATGAGATGATTTTGGGAAGACCATTTATGCGACAGTTGCAAGTGGTACAGGACTGGGGAACCAACTCCTTGTATTTGCAACACTTAGGTGTTACAACCAAAGTAAATCTCAAAGATTACTCTCATAGAGATGTACCTCCCATCCAATGGAATCCCATCCATAGAGCCAAAGATGATACAGAATCGGTGCATTCCATAGGGTCAGGATCCTCATGGATGCATGAAGACACTCACTTATGGATGTGTAAGGTAGCAGTAGAAGAAGAGAAGAGAGAGAAAGCCAGAGAGGTAGGTGCAAAAGAAAACCATAGATCAATTCAAGACCCAGCCTATGCACCTGTAGTCTTTCCTTATGAGGAATTTGAACCCCATGGCTCGGCAGAAATTCTAGCAACCATGGATGTAGCCATCAATGAGGAACAATGGACACCTCACTGTGATGAGGATGGCTATGACATTTCAGTCTTCTCCATAGAGCCAATCATGGGAGAGGCAGTTCTAGAAGAATGCGAACCTAGCCCTGATGCATTTGAGGATGCAAGTGACTCCGATCGAGTCAATCATTATGGACCCACCTTTTGCATCAGATGAAGAATACTTCCATGAAGTAGAATTTCAACCCCAGAGGCATGGAGAGCTTACAAAGGATGTAAGATTAGCAACACATGTGACCCCGAAGGAAGAAGGAAAGAAACGAAAGAAGAGAGAAGTCTCACCAGAAGAGGAAGAATCCTTGTTTGAGGTCCCGGAAAATTTCAAGAAGTATGAGATAGACGACAGGAGAGTCATGATAAGAATGCCTAAACGAGAGGCACAAGTAGGAGAGGCCTATGATAACAAAGAAACCACCAAGAAAATAGTAGTGGCCCTAGAAGAAGGAGAGGAGAGATGCACATACATAGGCCATGACCTAACAGAGGAAGAAGAGCATGCGTCAATAGCCTTGCTAAGAGAATACAGAGATGTATTCGCTTGGAGTTACAAGGATTTGAAAGGTGTTGACCCTGACATATGCTCACACACCATCCCCATGACTTCAGATGCCAAACCCTCTAAGCAAAAGCCCTATACATATAACGATAATTACGCTGCCAAGATCAAAGAGGAGATAGATAGACTGGTTGAAGCTGGATTTATCTATGAAATTGAGCACACTGAGTGGGTATCCCCCATCGTAGTGGTGCCCAAGAAGAATGGCAAGCTGCGTGTATGCATTAACTTGAAGAAGGTCAATGCAGCCACAATTCGAGATAACTATCCGCTTCCCATCACAGAACATCTCTTAGAAAGAGTAGCAGGCAAGGAAGTGTACAGCTTCCTCGATGGATTTTCGGGCTACAATCAAGTAGCCATAGCTCCAGAAGATCAGCATAAAACAGCTTTTGCCACAGAGTGGGGTATATTTGCCTTTCGTGTAATGCCATTTGGGCTTACCAATGCACCAGCTACCTTCCAGAGACTAATGTGCCATGTATTTAAGGAGTTCCTGAGGAAGAATTTAGAAGTCTATGTTGATGATCTTTGTGCTCATTCCAACATTAGACAAACCCATATTCCTGAACTCAGACAAATCTTTGACAAATGTAGAGAATATCAAGTCTGCCTGAACCCAGAAAAGTGCGTTTTTATGGTCAGACAAGGCAAGATTCTAGGACACATAGTGTCAAAGAATGGCATATCCACTGATGAAGAGAAAGTGAGAGCCATAGCCGAGCTACCTAGGCCAGGGAATGTCAAGGAAGTACAAGCTTTCATGGGACATTGTGGTTACTACTGCCAGTTCATTCACATGTATGCTGTCATTGCAAAGCCCATGTACGGACTTCTGACAAACTTTGAGTGGACTGAGGAATGTGAGAATTCCTTCAATGAGCTTAAACGCAGATTATGTTCAGCACCAATCTTGACCACGCCAGATTGGAACAAGCCATTCCATGTTCATGTGGATGCATCCAATTTTGCTATTGGGTGTGTACTCGCGCAACCTACTGGTGAAGGTAATATGGATCTTCCAATTGCCTACGCTAGTAGACAATTGAATGCAACTGAACGAAATTACACCACTATGGAGAGAGAAGGCTTAGGCATGGTATATGCAGTTAAGAAATTTAGACACTATTTTCTTGCAAACAAGTTTAAATTTTTTACTGACCATCAAGCATTGTTATATCTCGTAAACAAGCCATGCAATACAGGAAGATTAGTAAGATGGTTTCTCTTGCTAATGGAATATGATTTTGAGGTTGTGGTAAGGAAAGGTAGGACTCATTTGAGAGCAGATCATCTCTCTAGGCTCACATCTGGAGAAGCCCCACAAGGAGTGTCAGATGACCTTCCTGATGCTTACTTGTTTAATTTGGAAGTTGTACCGCAGTGGGCTAAGCCATTGGTACCAGTATTGACATACGGGCCTAACCATCCAGTAGTAAACACACGGAATAGAGAGGTTGTGAAAGCCCAAAAGTACCACATCATGGTAGGAAGCATGTACAAGCACACGGATCAAGGAATCTTGGCTTGTTGTGTGGAAGAGGACGAGTACAATAAATGGTTGCATTTAGCACATGTAGGTGCATTAGAGAAACACTACTCAAAGCAACGAACCTTACAGACGCTAAGGAGACTCGGAGTACATTGGCCAACTATGGAAGCTGATGTCCAAAGGTTGTGCAAAGAATGCCCAATCTGTCGCACTAAACCACCGGTGGAACATGCCACTCTTTATCAAGTGTCCATAGTGCCAGATTGGAGTGAACCACTAGTATCCTTCCTGAGGACGAAAACATGCCCTCCAGACATGACTCTGGCAAGGAAAAGGAGTTTAGAACAAGAGGCCCAGGATTACTCTCTCATTGGCGATAATCTATACAAACGTGGTAAAGACGGTTACTTGAGACTATGTGTCCATGAGAGCGAGTATCTCAAGATCTTGGAAACTGCTCACCAAGGTGTAGCAGGAGGACACTTTGGACCAGATCGGGTGATCAAGGCAATACTATTTGCAGGCTTCTGGTGGCCGACCCTTCACATGGATGCACATACCTATGTGAAACGGTGTGATGTCTGTCAGCGAACTCAGTATCATATACGCAAAGATGAGATGCCACTGAAACCTATGATGGGTGGACGTGCATTCTCTAAGTGGGGAATAGACTTTGTGGGCCCTATTAATCCCCCAGCTAAGGGTTCACATGCTGAATATATCATTGTGGCCACAGATTATCTCACCAAGTGGGTGGAGGTAAAAGCTACGACAAAGAACGACGCTCAGACAACTGCTAAATTCTTGTTTGAAAATGTATTCACAAGATATGGGCTACCTATAGAGCTAGTAAGTGATAGAGGCACTCATTTCTTGAACGAAGTGATTGAAAATCAACTCCAAGAATTCTTGGTAGTTCATAAGAAGTCTGCCCCCTATCACCCTCAAGCTAATGGACAAGCCGAAAGCACCAACAAGATCTTATGCAATGTACTGACAAAATTAGTGAACACTAAACGCTCTGATTGGGACAAACAACTACACCATGCTGTTTGGGCATACCGAGTCGCCTACAAAACGGTACTCCAAGCCACCCCCTTTCAGATGGTATTTGGCCAAAACGCGGTGCTACCCTTGGACTTCTTAATACCTACATTGAAGGTAGCACAAGAGCACGAATGGACGGGTCATGAACTCTCCTCTAGACTTTTTGACCTTGAACGATTAGGAGAAACAAGACTGAGAGCAGCTGCAGGGATATATGCAGCTAAGAAGAGACAGAAGGCATACTTTGATGCCCATGTGAAGGATAAGGGCTTGAAAGCAGGAGATCTAGTTTTAGTCTACACACTGAAACAACACGCAAGGAAGCTAGAAAAGAGAGGCTACGGACCTATGATCATCAATAGGATCTCCACGAGTGGAGCAGTACAACTAGCCACTTTAGAGGGTGATGTTCTCCCAAACTATATTAGCGGATGCAGAGTCAAGTTGTATCAGGAACCCCTCACGGAGGAAATGCTAAGTCGACTCAATACTGCTAAGCAACGTAAAGAGGAGGAAAAACGAATTCGAGAAGAAGCTCAAGCGGAAGCCCTAGAGCGCATACGGAGAATGAAATTAAGAAGACAAGGTAGAGAGCAACCTGTGCCAGATGCATATGCAGATCCAGGATATCACGTGGCTATGTGTGAAGTTTCAAGTGTTAGCTCACATAGGATAACTGATCGACGTCCTTTCATAACCTTAGATATAGGGCAAGGAAAGAGTGCAAGGACTGTAAGAGCCTTGATTGACTCAGGTGCAGCCACTAGTGCTGTTAAATTGTCTTACTGTCAAGAGTTGCAATTAACTGTCAATCTTGTGGAAGCATATCTCATAGGATTGGGAGGCGTGGAAACCCCTTGCATGGGCGAGGTGGAACTTCCCCTCTATATTCATGATGAGGCAATGACAGTTAAAGTACTAGTGTGTCAAGATGAGGACCTCACTGAACCCCTTGTCTTGGGTCAAGACTGGATCTATAACCAAGCATTCAACTTAAACCTAAGAAGTGGACTTCTTCAGGTATGGGTCAATCATAGCCGAATTACAGTAGAGTTAGATAATGGAGCACTCAAGGAACTAGGAAAGGCACACACTCCTGGTCCTTCCAGGAGTACACATGAAGATGACCATGCTGTTCTTGTCCAAAACTATGTGTTGCAGAGGAATGATGGTTGCAAAAAAGGAGTCAGGGATGCAACAGAACTCCCTTCTTTTCCAAAGGCCAGAGGGAGGCAGCAACCAAAGGTGGATCCAAGGCAGAAGAAGCAGAGTACTACCTATGTTGGAGATCAAAAGTACCTGCGCAGCAAAATGTCTCAGCAAGTGAAACAAGTGTGGGTGCGGAAAGTCGAACACCCGGTTGCACTCAAGCCAACCACACGGGCAAAGCCTCTTATTAGTAACCAACAACACGATACTAATAAGAAGTCTTTCAGAAGCTCATCTGCTAACGTGAAGTCTATTTGGGTGCCCAAGAAGTCGATGAAGGCCAGCCCACAATCAAGAAAAATTTGGGTGCCTAAGGCTTGTTTCCGGGCTCAAATAGCTACACCAAGAACACACCCTACAAAGCATGATCCATTCACTCGCACAGCCGACATCCACTCATTTTCAACACCAAGGCCCATGAGCACGAACAGAATCACTTGTAAATGGGTCCCTAAAAGGCCTCATTTTCAAGTTGACACACCTATAAAGCTCTCGAGAGTCTCTACGGAACCAGGAGCAAAACCCATCCACTGCATTTGGTAGCCCAAGACTTGTAACAAACCCCCGGACCCCAATTGTAAATCCATGACCACCTACTAACCGCTTCACTCTCACTTCACATCATTCTGCTTAGCTCGTAGGTCTACCCAATTCCTAACTACACACACTAGCACCGAGCACTTATTAACCCCTAACCACTCCTGAACTTTAAGTTAATGTTGTAACAGGGGACACCGTGTCATTTTTGTGTCCATTGCAATGTTAACATTTATTCATATATTCTCACAGAACCAGCTGCGAAGTTTTCAACATGGCTGAGGCAGCAGGAACTAGCTCTCACACCGAAACAAGCCCGCAAGTGGTGGACTTAGACAGTTTACCCATTTTGCCTGAGACAAATGAAAGACCAAAAGAATTGCAGGCCGTCAAAATCATACCTATCCTCCGCGTGGCCACACCATGCCCGTAGGAAAGACTTCCCACTGGTTTACCGAGGTGGCAAGACCCTTGGGTGAAGGAACGTACCTATGGGAATCAGAGTTGGACTTCAATGGGAAGCAAGGCAGATACCATTTCTTTACAAGAGAATTTGAGAAATTACAAAATGCAGAAGGTCTACGTCCGATATGGGAAAAGGCAGGATTGAGTGCCTATTTCAGTGCACAACTCCCAAAACCTGACTTCATGCGATGCTACTACCTCATCAACACCTTGACTCCAAACCAGAACCCAAAAGGTGCAAGCTCATTTGTGATTCCATCTCTGACAAAGGGGAATGAGCTCAAGAGGTTCAGGCTATCAAACAACTTGGTGAGAGAGGCTCTAGATATGTGCGGAATGCATATTCCTACAGAGAAGGAAACCCTAGTACCAGATTACATGAAGAATCGAAGTCTCACCAAACTTAAGGACATGGTATCCATGACGCCTAATATTGCAATACACCTTCGCATGTGCATGCAACACTTTGCTTTTCCTGCACAAGATAGATTCACCATGCCTCCCAAAAAGATTTGGTTTAGTTTGTATCTGGCAGAGACACAGAGCCTCACCATTAACTTACCGCACTGGATAATAGATCAGATACACCTAGCTCACAAACGATGGCTGCGGAAACAGGTTTTATATGGTTGCTGTGCTCTGACGAGAATCATTTATAGGTGTTTGGCATACGACATCCCTATTCAACGGGCCTTAATGTGGAATCGTGTAGAGCAGCTTAGAGGCAGGACATCCACTGGACCCCCTTCTAAGAAGATGAGAGGCACTGTCCAAGTCCCGTGTGCTCAACCACGTGGAGCCACCCTAACACCAGATGTCACCCCTCCACCCCGAAGAGTCCGACCATTCACACTCCGACTTCCAAGACGCAGCACCGATGGCTCCACCTTGATATTCCCTCCTATCCCAACCGATCTTGAATTTCCCAGTGGTGCACCTTTGGAAGAACTCACTAATGAAGATTTTGAACAATTATTACAAGATGTAGAGCTGGAGGCAGAAGAGGCACAACAAGCGGAAAACGTGCAAACGCAGGCCACAACCTCCCAAGCACCTGTCACACCAGTTGAAGTGGATGAAGAGGATGACGGAGATGAAGAACAGGAGGAAGATGAGGAGGATTATGATCAAAAGCATCAAGAGGAGCAACAAGAAGTGCCAGAACTTGTAGGTGCACCAGCATATACAGCTCAACTACGAAGGTTATACGACACAATCAAAGCAGTACAAGAAAGGCATCAACTCTCTCTTGTATCCGGTCAAGCTTTGATGCAAGAAATGCTATCAGATGAAGGGGTGGACCAACATTTCATTGACACCCTCAAATTAGTGTCAGAATCTTTAGGAGTTCCGGAGGCTGTCCACACTGCAGTCCGCCAGTCCGTAAGGTATGACAAACGCAGAGTTGACACATTACCACGAGCAGGTAAGACTATCAGGATACCCGTCACAGAACAAGAAGTACCCATTGAAACAACAGCTACCCCCATAACCACCACTGACCTCTCTACCGAAACCTTTGTTCAGACATCACCCATCTCACCCCAGCATCCTCCATCACCACCTTCTCCACCCCCACCACCACCTCCCACCATGGAAGAAACGACAGTCATCACCTCTACCTTCACTTATAACCCATCCTCATTCAAATCATTCTCATTTCGAGAACCCACCTCACAAGACACCCTCTTCTCCTTCGTCACCAATCCCTTGTACACTTCATCCCTTCTATCCTCCGAACCCATGACTGGCCATCCCATAATTCCAAGTGTAGTTGGAAACCCAGCACCCACCGAAGGCACCCTGTGTTTCCCAGCCTATTCCCCACTACGGGCACCTCCATTCCATGACCCTCACTTCCCATCTGGCCCCTACCCCTCTTTCAACCTGACCTCACCACCCCCATACCCATCCTTTGTGGAGCAGTTCATCCGCTCTCCAATGTTTCAGAGGCACATTTCCCCGATATTCGCAACGACATCAATTTACACGAACACCACACTCACTTCACCTACCATACCCACCTACATGGTAGCCCCTGTACACACCACTTTGTCTGACCCAATGGACATTTCACCAACCACAGCACCTCTCCCCACGATTCCACCATCTCCCCCTCCCTTACCCCCCACCTCACCACTCACATCATTGGCACACACAGCATTCACTACCCCCCTACCCAATCCCACCTCCCCTGCACTTCAAACTTTTCCCCTTGCATCTCATAATGTAAATAGCACGTTCAACACCTTACTTCAGTGTGCACATCAACTACAACAAGAATACCATCAATTGGAAGAACGCACTACGGCCCTCCAGGCAGAATCTCAACGTCTGCAAGCTAGGGCCACCACTCTTGAAGCTGACTACCAAACGCTCCTAACCGAGCATACCACCTTACAGCATGCTCACTCCGAACTGGAATCAAAGACATCAACAGTGGATGACCAAGCAGTCAAGGAATTAGAAACAGTGCTCCAAGCGCAAATAATATCTAATGCTACACTCAGACGCAACATTGGGCTATTAAGGAAGCATATGGCAGCAGCACTAGAAGAGAACAAGAGACTTCAACAACAAAACCAAGACAACCTTGAAGCGGCTATGGAAGGAACTGTAGGAGCAACCATTAGCCCTACCAGATATAGAGCAGTCCCATCGGAAGACATTCGCATCTTACTTGAGGAGCATGCAAATTTCTTGGAGTCATATGAAAAGCTAGAGACTGAATGTGCAGATCTAAAGAAACAGATAGCCAATGTCCCCACAGCTCAACAGGAGCCGGCAATCTTACAACACTCTACAGAAGAAGTAGAGACCCTCCGGAAACAGGTGGCAAAACTCCAAGCATGCCTCTTACCATATGAAAGGCCACCCTCGCCCATTGAAGAACCAGAACCTGAAACAGTAGTGGAAATCCCCGTCGATGACAGCTATGAAGAGCCATACGAGCCTATGCCGACACCTGGTGGTCGAACTACAGAAGAAGGACAAGACACTTTAGAAATTCAAGTCCCAGATTGGGTCAAAAGGGTCGAGAAAGTGGGTAAGACACATGATGATCGTGTGGCCGTGCAAATGCAATCTCTCACAAATCTGGAAGAAACTGTCCTTCGGTCTTCCTACTTTCAAAACTTATCCCATCAGCGGTTAATCACAACATCATGCCTTATTTTGTCTTACTACACGATTATAATGCAGAAGTCAAAAGACATACAGGGAAGGAGCCCACATTCGCCACTCAATTTGAGATAGGGGATTTACCGACAGATGCACGTGCTGGCTCGATCTTCCAACCTAATTGGCGTGCACGTCTACTAACCGATTACCCAGAGATGATGAGCACCTGGGCAACCATGCCACTATATATCAAGTATAATCCATGTTATTGCCCAGTGGTACGTCGCAAATCCTGGCAAGCATTTGCAATCAAGGTACGCAACAATAAAGAATGCTTGGCTTGGGTTAACTATCCATATTTTGCTCCACCTCGAGGGACCCCAACCGTAGCCTACATGATATCAACAATTCGGCACTGGTCTACACGTCTAAATAATGTACCTGACATAGCAGCAAAAATGTGTATGAAGATATTCGAGCTCATGACCATTGTCTTCAAAACCTTTCGGAATGTACAAGCTCCATACATCTCTGCCCCTGGATTCTCTCAAGGTAACAAGGATCTAGTCTACGACATGAGCCAGACCCCCTCGGTCACTATAATCTTTGCTTGGCATGCACGAATAAAGTACTTACCCGCATGCTTCAAGCAGACATTTGAGGAAATGTTCTCTACGGGATTCTGGGAATATCATTCGGAAATTTTCATTCCCAGACCCACACATTTGCTACACCTATTCGCAGTAGAACAAGCGATCCATGCAGATCAGTTACGTCTGCCACATCCGGACATTCCAGGACCAATTGATTGGGATCGTATGATGACAGATTTGGCCAGAGGACTACGCATACAAGAACATCATCTTGCCACTCAGGTTGTGGAATATTACATCCAACACTCCCAGCAACAAGGGTCTGTCAGGGACAACAGACGCGAGAGAGGGGGGGGTGTTGAGAGCAGTATGGCCACCCAAGGACTGACTAGACAAGGAAGCCAGCGGAGAGAGTCAGAGCGGGGTGAAGGAGTAAGTAGGCAAAGCAGTCGACGCAAATCTGGCAGATAGGCCCTTAAAATTTTTCTAAATCAACATCTTTATAACAGTGATTCTGATCACTAACAATCATTGTAAATACCATTTCATATTTTTGTAGCTCTATTTTGTGCAAGCCAAGGAGTCCTTGAGCTTGAGGAGCCTTAGAAGTACCTACATATCAATTTTCGTATTTTTTAGACTCCGTTTAAGCCCTCAAATTGGCCCTGGAACCTAATTTTTAACTAGGCCGGACACTAGGTCTGGACAGGGCCAAAACCTAGTCAAAAACTATAAAAAGAGCTAGAGAGCTCATTTTTGAGGGTAGCTTGTAATTGAAACGAACTTGTAAGAGCTTTTTGAAAAGTAATCTAAGAACTCCATTGCTTCTCACTCTTTGTCTTGCCGTGTGTGCGCGTGTGTGTGTATGTGTGTGCATGTTTGTGTGCTTCTCACTCACGCACTTGTGCCTCCACTTGCTCGAGGTCTTCATACCATCCTCACGTCTTCCCGGATTGACATTAAAGGAGGTGCTACTCATCACTGAGCTACAATGTGCCTGGGCATCTCTGCCATCCCAATGAATTTGCTCTGTAGTTTGCGTAGCAAAAACCACAACACGAACAAGAATATGCAGAATATCATCATCTTCGACACCTTCTGCATCAGCTTCAGTACCTGCAGTTGTAACAGTTGCAGGTGTGATAGGACGTTTTTCAACACCTTGCATAATGTTCCACAATCCTTTTGCAACCAATACATGTTGCATCATATAAGCCCATAACGGGTAGTTGGTACCATCTGATTATCCTCAACAACCAACATACAGAATACATCACTACTTTCAGCCATGGCCAGTGACTAAAATACCTTGATGCAGAAAATTGACTGTATCTCAAAATGTTGAACAGAACTGCCCACACAAATTTTGCTAGACATGTAGCAGACTTCGAGATGGTTATACTTGCGAACCGAAACTAGTATAAACCTTTGGAACAAAAAGATGAAATAGCCTGCACAAGCACTGCGATAGTGCGTTCAGAGCCGAAACAAGCTCAGATCGAGATTTCGGCACCACACAGCGAACTGTTTTGATCTCGAAAACACGCTGAGTATGCTCACCACAATCGTGCGATTCTGAGACTGCAATTGGAGCCCAATGGCCTGGAAGTTTATGCCCTACCTAACCTAACGGCTAGGCTCACAAAGATCATCTACAACCATCAACGGTCACACATAGACCTCATCTAACTTGGAAGTTAGGGCTCCACAAATGTCCGGGCTCTCATAATGGCTTCTCCTCATAATGGGGGCCTTACAACTTAGAGCACCATGTCCCAATCAGAGCGTTTATTATTCACTAATTTGTTCAACACATTGCATAGAATTTTATTTGTGCTTTTAGCTTGTCCATTAGCTTGTGGATGATAGGGGCAGACTTCTTGTGTATCACTAAGAACTCTTGGAGAAGGTTTTCAATGAATTCATTCAAGAAGTGAGTGCCTCTATCACTTACTAGTTATATAGGTAGCTCGTATATGGTGAACACATTCTCAAATAAGAACTTAGCTGTCGTCTGGGCGTTGTTCTTCGTTGTGGCTTTCACTTCTACCCACTTGGTTAGATAATCGGTGGCAACAATGATATACTCTGCATGGGGGATTAATAGGTCCTACAAAGTCTATTCCCCACTTAGAGAATGCACGTCCATCCATCATAGGTTTCAAAGGCATCTCATCTTTACATATAGGGTACTGAGTTCGTTGACAAACATCACACTTCTTCACATAGGTATGTGCATCCATGTGAAGCGTGGGCCACCAAAGGCCTGCAAATAGTATTGCCTTGATCACCCGATCTAGACCAAAGTGGCCTCCTGCTACACCTTTCCAAGATCTTAAGATATTCACTCTCATGGACACATAATCTTAGATATCCGTCTTTCCCACTCTTGTATAGATTATCACCAATGAGTGAGTAGTCTAAGGCTTCTTGTTCTAAACTTATTTGCCCTGCCAAAGTCATCTCTTGAGGAAAGCTTCTTGTCCTCAAAAAGGCTACTAATGGTTTGCTCCAATCTGGCATTAAAGACACCCGATAAAGAGTGGCATGTTCCACTGGTGGTTTAGTATGACAAGTTGGGCACTCCTTGCACATCCTATGGATGTCTGCTTCCATAGTTTATCAGTGCACTCCAATTCTCCTCAGTGTCTCTAAAGTTCTTTGGCTTGAGTAGTGTTGCTCTAATGCACCCACATGTGCTAATTGCAACCACTTTGCGAACTCATCCTCTTCCACACAACAAGCTAATATTCCTTGATCTGTATGTTTGTACATGCTCCCTGCCATGATATGGTACTTCTGGGCTTTTACTATCTCCCTATCTTATGTGTTTATTACTCGGTGGTTAGGCCCGTACGTCAATATTGGCACTAATGTCTTAGCCCGCTCAGGTACAACTTCCAAATTAAACAAGTAAGCATCAAGAAGGTCATCTTATACATCTTGTGGGGCCTCTTAAGATGTGAGCCTAGAGAGATGGTCTGCTCTCAAATGAGCCTTGCCTTTCCTCACCACAACCTCAAAGTCATATTCCATTAGCAAGAGAAACTATCTCACTAATCTACCTGTATTACATGGCTTGTTGACCAAATACAACAGTGCTTGATGATCGGTAAAAAACTTAAGCTTATTTGCAAGCAAATAGTGTCTAAACTTTTTCACCGCATATACCATGCCTAATCCTTCTCGTTCGGTGGTCATATAGTTTCCTTCAACTGCATTCAACTATCTACTAGCATAGGTAATTGGAAGATCCATATTACATTCCCCCGTAGGTTGTGCTAGCACACAACCAATAGCATAGTTGGATGCATCCACATGCACATGAAAGGGCTTTTTCCAATCTGGTGTAGTCAAGATTGGTGCTGAACATAATCTCTGTTTAAGTTCATTGAAGGAATTCTCACATTCATCAGTCCACTCAAAATTGGTCAAAAGTCCGTACAGAGGCTTTGCAATGATGGCATACATGTGTATAAAACATCGGTAATAACCACAATGCCCCATGAAAGCTTGTACTTCCTTGATGTTCTTTGGCCTAGGTAGCTCGGTTATGGCTCTCACTTTCTCTTCGTCCGTGGATATGCCATTCCTTGACACTATGTGTCCTAGAATCTTGCCTTGCTTGACCATGAAAACACACTTTTTTGGGTTCAAGCAGACCTGATATTCTCTACATTTTTCAAAGATTTGCTTGAGTTCAGGTATATGTGTCTATCTAATGTTGGAATGAGCACAGAGATCATCAACATAGACTTCTAAATTCTTCCTCAGAAATTCCTTAGATACATGACACATCAGCCTTTGAAAGGTAGCGGGTGCATTGGTAAGCCCAAATGGCATTACTCAAAAGGCAAAATGCCCCATTCCGTGGCGAAAGCCATCTTATGTTGATCTTCTGGAGCAATGACCACTTGATTATAGCCAGAAAATCCATCAAGGAAGTTGTACACTTCCTTGCCTGCTACTCTTTCTAGTAGGTGCTCAGTAATCGGAAGCGGATAGTTATCTCGAATTGTGGCTGCATTAACCTTCTTCAAGTTAATTCATACACGTAGCTTTCCATTCTTCTTGGGCACCGCTACAATGGGGGATACCCACTCAATGTGCTCAATTTCATAGATGAACCCAGCTTCAACCAGTCTATCTATCTCCTCCTTGATCTTAGCGGCATAGTTATCGTTATATGTGTATGGCTTTTGCTTAGAGGGTTTGTCATCTGAGGTCATGGGGATAGTGTGTGAGCATATGTCAGGGTCTACACCTTTCAAATCCTTATAACTCCAAGCGAATACATCTCGGTATTCTCTTAGCAAAGCTATCAACTCTTGCTCTTCATCTTCCATTAGGTCATGTCCTATGTAGGTGCATCTTTCTTCTCCTTCTCCCAAGGCTACCAAAATTTTCTTGGTAGTTTCTTTATTGTCATAGGCCTCTCTTGATCGTGCCTCACGTTTAGGCATTCGTATGATGACTCTCCTATCATCTACTTCATACTTTTTAAAGTTTTCAGGGACCTCAAACAGGGATTCTTCCTCTTCTGTTGTGACTTATCTCTTCTTTTTTTTCTTGCCTTCATTCTTAGGGGTCACTTGCATGGTTAACCTTGCATCATTTGTGAGCTCTTCATGTCTGTGGGGGTGAGCTTCTACTTCGTAGAAATATTCCACACCTGATGCAAAAGGTGGGTCCAAAATGATTGACTCTACATTTGGCCCGACCATGAGGTTCAAACTCTTCGTCTGGGAAAACTATAAGTGCATAGACTGGGTCTTGAATTGATCTATGAGTTTCCTTTGCACCTACCTCTCTGGCATTCTCTCTTTTCTCTTCTTCTACGACTACTTTACACATCCATAAGTGGGTGTCTTCATGCATCCATGAGGATCCTGATCCTATGGAATGCACTGACGTAGTGTCATCTTTGGCTCTATGGGTGGGATTCCATTGGATGGGGGTACATCTCTATGAGAGAAATCCTTGAGATTGACTTTGGTCGTAACACCTAAGTGTTGCAAATACAAGGAATTGGTTCCCCAATCCTGTGCCACTTGCAACTGCCGCATGAATGGTCTTCCCAGAATCATCTCATATGCCTAATTCTTGCTAAATTCCAACATAACAAAAGTATGCTCAAACTCCACACCACATGTGGTGAGAGTTATTCCTTCTAGTAGTCCTAAAGGTCTTTCAATGTGACCATCGACCATCTACAATTTCATTCTCGTTGGCTTGAGTGATGGCTTGCCCCAGCACTTCCATACGGAAGTGGTAGCAACTGCCACTCCTGCATCTAAGTCCAAAATTGGCTTGGTTGTGTATCCTTGATGGGTAATGGGAGGATAGGTGTTTCCTTCTTCTCCCTCACTCATGTCTCCTATCTTATCCAAGGGTATTTATGGCATCGTTCTATGCGAGCCCACTTGATTGGCTACATGTTGTAGCTCAAGCGTAAGCACCACCTCCTTTACCTGTCAATCCACGGAGACGTGAGGACCGGTATGAAGACCACAAGCAAATGAAGGCACAAGTGCGTGAGTGAAAGCACACAAACATGCACACACATACACACACACGAGCACACGGTAAGATCAAAGAGAGGAACAATGGAAGGACTTTGATTACAAAAGAAATCTATTACAAAACTGAAATCTACAAGAAGCTCACCTCAAAAATGAGCTCTCAAGCTATTTTTATAGTTTTTGGACTAGTTTTGGCCCTGTCCAAACCTAGTGTCTGGCCTAGTTAAAAACCAGGTTCTAGGGCTTATTTGAAGGCTCAAACCGAGTCTAAAAATTATGAAAATTGGTAGGATGATACTTCTAATGCTCCTCAAGCTCGAGGACTCCTCGGCTTACAAAATAGAGCTACAAAAATAGAAAATGGTATTTACAATGGTTTTAGTGATGGAAATCACTATTTTTGTAGGGGATTCTTTTGAAGAGTTGACATGTACTTCATGGAGCTCCCTACTTGCTCCTTCTTCTTGTGTGTGTCCACCTTTCTGATGTGCTTCCATGCTTGTGCTTGACCTTGAGTTCCAACACTCCCCCCCTCTCGAGTCTGTCGTCTCTGACAGACCCTTGTTGTAGTGGTTGTTCCATGTAGTGCTTTGAGAGGTAGTATCCATTCTGTATGAACAAGAGCCGTCTATCTTCCAAATTTGGCAGTGTTGGTTGTCCGGTTCTTCATTTGTCACTGCAAGCCTTTGCAAGTCGTAGTCCCTTGGTATGTGCTTCTTTCATGGATTCCGCATGAATGCGTTGTTGTGAGCTTTCAAAGATTGTGAGTTGCTCAAAAGAGGTTATCAAGATTGAATTGGAGCAACTGCTAGCTTTGAATTGCTTCCTAGGTATTGATGTTGCCCCCAAGATGTCCTCTAGCTCTTCTAAAGATGATGTTCAGAGTAGTCATGCCAAGTCATCATAACCCATAGTGAATGATGGGTAAGTGTGTTAGTGCATGGGTTGAAAAAAGTATGTGCCTTGTGCACGGCCTTGTAATGTAGCCCTATGCATGCTTACTTGGAAAATGCATTGGAAGAAGTATGGTGAAAACATTTGGGGTTTTGAGCTAAGTGCTCAAGGGTATGCTGATGAAGAGGTTTCCTACTCTATCATGGTTATAATGTGGCCCAAGTAGGAGATTCTTACCATAAGGAAAGGTCAGTCGATGCGGATCTCTTCGTGTTGTACACCTTTCATCGTGATGGACCATTGGTTGGTTTATCATTGTCGATGAATTCCCTAGTTGATGGTCCACATAAGCTTGACTCATTCATGTTCCATAAGTCAAACCTAGGAACAAGCTCTCTCTCGCTTTTCTTCTCTCTCTCTCTCCTTTTTTTTTTGTGGGAAAAAATATCACAAAACAAGAACACAAAAGTTAGTATCAATAGAAAAAATTTGACATATGTCAATGTGCTCTTGTGCTTGGGATTCTCAAGTGTGTCTATGCACGGCCGTGTAATGTGGCCCTATATTAATGCATACTTTGGAAATGCATGACCTGAATGGTGCAAAAGACAGGGTTGTGCAAGGAGCACATGGTTGCGCTCGTCGAGGCTTGATGTCACTTGCAGATGTTGATGCCATCTTGGTTGGAGGTATCCATTGCATGTCGAGATGACAACTGATCATTCCTCCTTATAGGGATCCATTTGAGAACGGTCTGTGACTGGGTAGTGATTACCTTTGGCCGCTTCATGTTTGAATGATTTCGTGAGGGTTTGATCCATCGTGGTTGGCTCTTTACTTTGGTGGATGCTACCAGTATTTTCGTCTTCCAAACCCATATCCTTGCAGAAGAGGTTCTTTGATCTTTGTTGGAGCTTTGTGCTTGATTCAGTCCTTTACCTCACCTTGGTGTCTTTGTTGTGCAGGTTGTTGCCTTGAAGTCCCCCCCTGGATTCTTTCTAAGTTTCGGCTTGATTGCTTTGTGTCCTTCGATTGGAAGTGGCCTAGACCATAGATTTTGAAGTCTAGTGTGAGGGGGCTGATTTTGTACAAGGGCTTTCTTTGGTACCCATATCATAGTGCAATTCGGTTGAGCTCTAAGTAATTTCTTGGCCACCCAAATTTGCTTGACATTACCAAGAAAATGTGATTTGTGTTTCTTGATGTAAGGGTCTTTTGGGCCTTCGATGTGAGTTTTTTGAGAAAACTCATCTTTACATGGGAAATGCAACAAGGGTTGATCTTCTATACATACATCAGGCTTATGCAAGGGATCAATGGGTTGTGTGGTTTGAGATTGATCTAGACATTCATCGAGACATTTATCCTTATTACACATAGAATCCCTAGGTGTACAAATGGGTGATGGATTGTCATGATTCACCCTAGAGTCGACATCATTTTCCAGATCAGTGATACAAAGCATTGGTTGATCATCTCCTTCTTGATCATATCAGTGTAGACAATCCCTACTTACGGTTTCATGAGGGGAATCCAAATTTACAGGAAGAGAGGGTCCTTCCACATCCCCCAAACACTTGGAGTCCTCCATTTCTCCATTCTCTAAGGTTTCCTGTGATTTACTCAAAGAAGGATTAGATTCAAAAACATGAGTAGAAAGAAAAAATTTTTCATGAAAAGCACACTCTTTGGAAAGATGATTTTGCCCCCAATTATCATAAGGCGGATAGTCATTAGGATTTTCCATTGACAAATATGTAGAAGCACGGGTAATAGGTGGAGAAGACTCCTCAAATTCTTGATGATTTTGTGTAATGAACCTTTGGGTGCCAATGATCAAGTCTTCATCTATACAATCCATGACAAAGAATGTTTCTGAAAATTGCATATCATCCACCATAACAGACAACACAACTTGACCCATGCATTCATAATGTTCATCATCCATGAGGATAGAAGAATGAGTTGTTGGTTGAATGTTCTCAAAAATAATGGTCAATAGGTCAATATGAATTAAATTCCACTCACAATGAGGATTGATATATGCACTCAACCTTCTATAGTCATATCCTATCCTGATATCCACAAAAGTATTATCATATTCTCTTGTTGCAAATAAGGATCCCACCCCCCTAGACATTTCCTCCGTTTCCTTGACTCCTTGCAATTTTTCTCTAGATATTTCACACTCATGTGAGATTATTTCATGCACTTCATGTTTATCTCCCTTCTCTTTTCCCATCTTAGCCCCCTTTCTTCTCTCTTTTGCTTTTTTCTTTCCCATGATACAATTTTTATCCCCCTTGGTATTGCTCAAAAATCCTTTGGAGCCCCCTTGGTTTCCTAGTCCCACATGAGGCCCAAGTTCAAATTATCCTATCTAAAAATCAACACATTATTCTTATAAAAAACAGTTGACACCATGTAGCATTCGAAACGAGCTTTCCAACGAGCTATAGAGCTCAAAAAATGGACTTTGGATAAAAAAGTTATGTCAAATCAGGCTCCTATGGGTCAAAACAGGCAAACAGGACCTTTTGGAGAAAATCGCAATTTTGTGAAATCAGGGAATCGCAATTGTGTGAAATCAAAGAATCGCGATGTTGTGAAGTCAAAGAATCGCGATGTTGAGCACGGAATCGTGTTTTTGAAAATCGCAATTTTGAGCACAGAATCGTGTTTTAGAGAATCGTGTTCTAGAGAATCGCGATTTTGTCTTAGAGAATCGTGGTTTTCAAAATTTAGAGAATCGCGATTTTGAGTACAAGCACAGAATCGTGTTTTTTTGAAAATCGTGATTTTGAGCACAGAATTGTGTTTTAGAGAATCGCGATTTTGTCTCAAAGAATCGTGATTCACAAAATCGTGTTTTTCACAAAATCGTGGTTCTCAGAATCGTGTTTTTTTTACATCAAAATCGTGATTTTGTCTCAGAGAATCGTGTTTTCACAAAATCGTGTTTTAGAGAATCGTGTTCTCACAGAATCGTGTTTTTGGCTGAAAATCGTGATTTGTGAGAATCGTGATTTTGAGCACAACCACAGAATCGTGTTTTCTCAAAATCGTGTTCTAGAGAATCGCGATTTTGTCCTAGAGAATCGTGTTTTTACAAAATCATCTTTTTGGCTAAAAATCGTGATTTGGGAGAATCGCGATTTTGAGCACAACCACAGAATCGTATTTTCTCAGAATCGTGTTCTAGAGAATCGCGATTTTGTCCCAGAGAATCGTGTTTTTTACAAAATCGTCTTTTTGGCTAAAAATTGTGATTTGGGAGAATCGCGATTTTGAGCACAACCACAGAATCGTATTTTCTCAGAATCGCATTTTTTGGCTGAAAATCGTGATTTGTGAGAATCGTGATTTTGAGCACAACCACAGAATCGTATTTTTTGGCTGAAAATCGTGATTTGTGAGAATCGCGATTCTGAGAATGACCATAGAATCGTGTTCTTTTCAAAAGGCTTTTAGGCGGGAAACAGAGAATCGCAATTTTCAAAAAAAATTGAATTTTTCACAGAATCGTGATTTTCATCACAGAATCGTGTGTTTTGGCGGGAACTTTGAATTTCTGAGCGCCGAGCAATGGCGAGCTCCGTATGAGCAGAAAATCATGAAAAACACAGGCACTTGCTCTCCCTTGCACTTCCTAACTCCTTCCCACACAATAATGCATGAAAAATGGTATGAAAATGGTGAAAATGCACTAAAAAACAAGAAATTTCTATGAAGAAGAAGATGGAAGAAGGTGGAGATGATGATGATGAAGAAGATGAAGAAGAAAAATCAGAAAATGAACAAAAATGACAGTTTTTTTACCTTCCAACGTCGCAAATCTACGATCTTACCATCACAACGCTCGTCCTCGAAGCTCTCTCCCTGGCAACGGTGCCAAAATTTGGTGTAGCTCAAGCGTAAGCACCACCTCCTTTACTTGTCAATCCGCGGAGACGTGAGGACCGGTATGAAGACCACAAGCAAGTGAAGGCACAAGTGCGTGAGTGAAAGCACACAAACATGCACACACATACACACACACGAGCACACGGTAAGATCAAAGAGAGCAACAATGGAAGGACTTTCATTACAAAAGAAATCTATTACAAAATTGAAATCTACAAGAAGCTCACCTCAAAAATGAGCTCTCAAGCTCTTTTTATAGTTTTTGGACTAGTTTTGGCCCTATCCAGACCTAGTGTCCGGCCTAGTTAAAAATTAGGTTCTAGGGCTTATTTGAAGGCTCAAACGGAGTCTAAAAATTATGAAAATTGATAGGATGATACTTCTAATGCTCCTCAAGCTCGAGGACTCCTCGGCTTGCACAAAATGGAGCTACAAAAATAGAAAATGGTATTTACAATGGTTTTAGTGATGGAAATCACTATTTTTGTAGGGGATTCTTCTGAAGAGTTGACATGTACTTCATGGAGCTCCCTACTTGCTCCTTCTTCTTGTGTGTGTCCACCTTTCTGATGTGCTTCCATGCTTGTGCTTGACCTTGAGTTCCAACACATGTTTCCATAGTTCTATCCTAACCTTGAGTAGCTCTTCCAAGGTGAGATTTGTTGAGATATCAAGCTCAACATGTGATGATCCAAGATGACACGTACCAGTTTTTCGTTTCTCTGACATGTATAGTGGTCACGCCGGTATATGTCAGGGATACTGCATTGAGCTTTATTAGATTTATCTACCAAGAGTGATGGCACATTTGTTTCTTGCCAGCTCACTCATTCGCGAACATTAGGTTTTTCCTTATGTACTAGTCTTTATATATTGCACTTGTTGTATTCTTGTTTTTAGGTCATTCTTGTACATTCCTTTTATGTAATAGAAGAAGAAGAAGAAGATCATTCTTCCTTGCCTCAATATGTGTGTGTGTGCTTCTCCTTGAGAGTGAGAGTGTGTGTGTGAGCTCTCTTCCTTATCTCCTTCCTCGTGACATGGTATCAGAGCCAGCGTGGCTGTAGAGAGCTTGTGGAGAAGGCAACGGTGAAGACTACGTGGCAAGGCGTGGAGAAAATGCGATTTCACAAACGGCCTCCATTTGCTACAAAAATCGTCGGGAAGGTAGAAGATCTCAAAATTTTTCATGAGTTATCCCTTTAGCGTCACTCGTTTTTGTCAGATCGAAGTTTCGGAGCCATCTCGACCTCCGTTTCGAGCCCGCAAGATGGGGCCCATAGAAAAACCAGGTCAGTTTCAGAAACTGTAACTTGCGTTGTGTTTGACAACACTCATATATTCCAAATTCAGAATTTCAAGTGATTCCGTGTACTGTTGATACACGAAAACTGTGTTTTTCTGAGATCAAACTGTCACATCATAGTGCGACAGTGTTCAAGCAGAAGTGCTGCTTGTAGTGTGTTGCGGTGTTGTGAATTGTTGCAGAAATGGCAAACACAGATGGAATGAGTCAGCTTATGAGCGATAAGCTGGACAAGAACAACTTCCATGCTTGGAGATTCAGAATGACAAATTTCTTGATGGGAAAAGGCTACTGGAAGTACATCGAAGGAGAGAATGAAAATGCTCCGCAGTTACCAGAAAGGAATCGGACTACAGAACAGTTAAGAGCATATGAGGAATGGAATCAAGGAGCACGAAAGGTAATGTATTGGCTATCTGTTAGCATACAGGATAGCATGATTGGACACATACAAGATGCCAAGACTCCAAAAGAGGCTTGGAACAATTTGGTCACTTTGTACGAGACCAATACAAAGGCACGGAAATTGCAACTCAAGAACGAGCTGCATACATTGGAGAAAAAGAGCATGTCGGTAAGTGACTACACTCTAAAAATCAAAAGCATATGTGAGTCACTTGCATCTATTGGCGTGAATGCAGACGATGATGATAAGGTGGAAGTGTGCCTTTGTGGTTTAGGAGCTGCATATAAGCAGTTTAGAACTTCTATACAGACCAGGGAAAATATTCCAAATTTTGTTGATTTGGTCTCTATGCTGATTATTGAAGAAAAGAATCTTGGTGAGGATTCAAACTCCCAAGGAAAGCCCAGTTCTGAGCAGGTATTCTACTCTGGCAGAGGAAGAGGCAGAGGTAGAGGTTTTGGAAGTGGAAGAGGAAACAGTAACCAAGACCAAGGTCAACAACAGAATCATGCAGGAGGAAGAGGACAGTTTCAAGGTAGGGGGAGCCAAAGAGGTCGTAGAAATTTCCAAAGAAATGATTCAGGTAATGATAGTAAAGGATGCTGGAATTGTGGTAAACCTGGACACTTTGAACGTGATTGCAGGTTAAAGAATCAAAATAACATAAGGCAGCAAAACAACTATGCATCCACAAGTGCAGATGATTCTGAGAAGCTATTTATGGTTCAACATCACATGATGAATACGATGTCTGCTGGTGTTTAAAAATCGAATGATAATGTCTGGTATGTTGATTCAGGTGCTTCAAATCACATGACCAGTCATGCAGAATGGTTTAGTAGTTTGTAGAAAATGCAAGTTCCTGGATATGTTGAACCAGGTGATTACACATCGCATCCTATTGAGCATACAGGAAACATAGCATTGTCTATGGAGGACGGAAAGGTAAAACATCTCGCTGATGTGCTGCATGTTCCAAATATAACAAAGAATCTGGTTTCTGTTGGACAAATGGTTGACTAGGGATTACAAGTCAGGTTCAATGCTGATGGATTATATGTAGAAGAGTACAAGCAAGACGGACAATTGGTTGCCAAAGGAAACAAAGTGGGTAGGATGTTCACCTTAAATGTAAAGATTCCTAAATGAATGCAGCCATGTTTGCAAAAGGTGAAGGAGTTATTGCAAATATAGAGATATGGCACAAACGGATTGGACATGCAAACTTGCAAAGGTTGAAATTGATGCAGTCAAAGGAGATTGTCCATGGACTACCAAATTTCAAAGTTGCAGAAATGCAAAAGGTATGTGCAGCATGTCAATTTGGTAAACAATCAAGAGCATCATTTCCACATGACAAGCATGTTAGTGAGAATGTACCAGAAGTAGTACATACAGATGTTTGGGGTCCAGCAAAGACCACATCTATGGGCAGTTGCAGGTTTTATGTTACTTTCATTGATGACCATACACGCAAAGTATGGGTATATTTCATGAAAGAGAAGAGCGAGGTGTTTACTCACTTCCAGAATTTTAAAGTTATGGTGGAAAAGCAGACAGGGAAGTACATTCAAATATTAAGATCTGATGGAGGAGGTGAATACATGTCAAATGAGTTCAGCAGTTTTCTAAAGAATAATGGAATTCTGCGTCAGTTTTCATTCAGGTACACACCACAACAAAATGGTGTTGTTGAACGCAAAAATAAAAATATTGCAGAAATAGCAAGAGCCTTGATGGTTGAGAAGAATATGCCTCATTGTTATTGGGCAGAAGCTGTGCATACTGCTGTATGCATCATGAACAGAACTCCGACTGCTGCTGTACATCAAGTTACACCTGAACAGAAGTTTACAGGTAAAAAGCCAAACTTATCACATCTGAAAGTTTTTGGCTGTATTGCATATGTACATGTTCCAGATGAGTTGAGGACGAAGCTTGATCCGAAAGCAGAAAAATGTTTCTTCATTGGATATTCCCTTGAGCAAAAGGGGTACAAATCTTATAACCCACTCACACAGCAGGTGAAGGTGAGCAGAGATGTGGTATTTGATGAAATGTCAAACTTCTATGCAGATGCCAAAGAAGGACTGAATCTTGAACCAAATGACAAAAAAAATGCTGAAAAATCTAGTGCAGAATCTCAAGTTTTGAGTGGATCGGATGCATCACCAAGCAATAGTTCCAACTCAAATCCATGGAGTGGAAGATTGCATGGAAATTTCAGTTGGAATTTTCAGTCCAGCAAATTCATCAAATACATCCAAGAAAGGTAAAGAAAAGCTTTCTGCTGGTAGTAAAACAGGTGCAGGTTTTGAAGACGTTGATGGAGATTCAAGCGGTTCAGAAAAGAGTCTTGATGAGGAACTTGGATTGCCCTCTGTGAAGACTCCAGGAGTAAGAAGGGCACATGCAGATGATATAAGAAGAAGTGACCCAGGACCAAGAAGATCTGGGAGGATGCGTAATTCAGTGCAACGATTGACATATGATAGTTACATGGCTCGCCATTGTGCCTACATGACAAAGGTAATACAAGATGCTAAACCTTCTTGTTTTGAAGATGCAATTGGTAATGCAGATTGGGAAAAAGCTATGGATGAGGAGATGGCTGCACTTTATGGAAATGATACATGGAAGCTAGTTCCATTGCCGCAAGGAAAGAAATCCGTAGGCTGCAAATGGGTTTACAAGGTAAAGCATAATGCTGATGGTAGCATAAGCAGGTATAAAGCACGATTGGTAGCTAAAGGTTATGCACAGACATATGGCATTGATTATGAAAAAACATTCAGCCCTGTAGCTAAAATGTCTACTGTCAGAACACTTGTTGCATTAGCTACAACAAAAGGATGGAATTTGCATCAGATGGATGTGAAGAATGCTTTCCTACATGGTGAGTTACAGGAAGAAGTATATATGGACCAGCCACAAGGATATGAAGATTCAAAGCATCCAGAATATGTTTGCAGGTTGCAAAAGGCTTTGTATGGGCTGAAGCAAGCCCCTCGTGCATGGCATGCAAGGATTGTTGATTACTTAACCAGCATTGGGTTCTCTATGTGTGATGCAGATCACTCACTATATGCAAGGAAGCCTGATGATGGCATCACTATTGTTGCTATTTATGTTGATGATCTGATTGTAGGTGGTGATAATGAAGAAAGCATCAAAGAGGTAAAGAAACTTCTTATGCAGGAATTCAACATGAAAGATCTTGGTGTGTTGCGCTATTTCTTGGGCATTGAGTTTATACATACAGAAATAGGTATATGGATGTCGCAAAGGCAATATGCCTTGAATATGCTGCAAAAGTATGGTATGGATGATTGTAAGCCAATTTCTATGCCATTAGATCAGAATTTGAAATTGGATACTACATCAGGTGAAGCATTGGAAAATGCTACTATGTATAGGAAAATTGTGGGAAGTCTTATATATCTCACAATTACAAGGCTTGATCTAAGTTATATTGTTGGCCTTGAAAGTCAGTTTATGCATGTTCCCAGGAAGCCACATTTGGATGCTCTGAGGCACACTCTACGTTATGTGAGTGCTACTTTGGATTATGCATTGTTTTATGAAGCTGGTGTAGATTTGTAGGTTCATGGATACACCGATGCAAATTGGGCTAGTAGTACTCCAGATAGAAGATCTACTAATGACTTTCTTTTCTCACTTCGAGGTGCAGCTATTACATGGAGCAGTAAGAAGAAACCCACTGTTGCTTTGTCGAGTACAGAGGCTGAGTATAGAGGTGCTGTAATGGCAGCATGTGAGGCATCATGGCTGGAGATGTTACTTGCAGATTTAGGTGTGGAAGTGCAAAAGCCTATCACTATCTATTGTGATAATATTAGCAGCATACAGTTAGCACGGAACCCTGTTTTCCATGCTAGAACAAAGCATATCGAGGTACATTATCACTTCATCAAAGAGAAGGTATTAGCAGGTGATATTGATCTTATTTATGTGAGAACAGATGAGTAGGTTGCTGATATTTTCACCAAAGCACTTGGAGCTGAGAAGTTGAAGAAGTTTCGGAAGATGCTTGAAATACAGGATATGGCGTTGACCTTGAGGGGGAGTGTTGAGATATCAAGCTCAACATGTGATGATCCAGGATGACACGTACCAGTTTTTTGTTTCTCTGACATGTATAGTGGTCATGCCGGTATATGTCAGGGATACTGCATTGAGCTTTATTAGATTTATCTACCGAGAGTGATGGCACATTTGTTTCTTGCCAGCTCACTCATTCGTGAACATTAGGTTTTTCCTTATGTACTGGTCTTTATATATTGCACTTGTTGTATTCTTGTTTTTAGGTCATTCTTGTACATTCCTTTTATGTAATAGAAGAAGAAGAAGAAGATCATTCTTCCTTGCCTCAATCTGTGTGTGTGCTTCTCCTTGAGAGTGAGAGTGTGTGTGTGAGCTCTCTTCCTTATCTCCTTCCTCATGACAAGATTGCACTGCACTTTGGTGTTTTTCACTACCTCTGTGTTCCTAGGTATGATTGAGTCTTCATTTCTTACCACGATAGTGGGTGCTATCATACAAGTAGACTTATCTTCCCATGGGCCTGTGAAATGGGGTAGTTCCTATAAGGAATAAGACTCAAAGTTTAATGTCTCATGAGATTGGGTGCTATACTGCTCTCCATAAATGGAAGGAATGTCTTGTGGGAATTGATCATGCGTGTCATCCACAAGTTCAATGGGAGAAGGAACTTCACTTTCTTTAGCCCATTTTTCTCCTTGAATCTCTCGTAGGAATTCTTGTAAGTACCGATTCATAGAAGAAGATGTGTCTGGTTCTGTGGAGTTTGGCACATAAGCTTCTTGGGCGGAAAGGCTTACCCTTTCACTTGCCTTGTCCTTGTTTTGAGAGACGGGGTCGTTTTCTGATTGTGCAATTAGCCTCTCTAATCTTTATAGCACTCCATCAAAGTGCAACTGCATCTTAGCTGAACTAGAGAAGTTAAAGAGACGAATGGCTTCAAACATGGTTTGAGCCAATTACACCATCTTAACACAAATTTTACTTCATTAAAACTCTAGTTCCGCTCTAGAGTAGCACTTTTCATGATCCGTTACGTTTGGCGCTTCTTGGATTCTGGCCTAATATGCTTTAAGCATCATGTTTAGGTTCTCGGGAGTGGGATCTGCGAAGAGTGATCCTACTCTCGGGGGTGTTGGAATTGTGCGAGGTGGGTTGTAGGGTGGTGGGTTGGAAGGAGATGGAAATGGTGGTGGTTGTGAGAGGGAGGTTGAGCTGTAAGTTCATTTATCTTGGCTTTTGTTTCTCTTAGGCTTTCCTCGAGTTCACTCATTTCCTTTGCCCATTGCCTTTTCATTCTCTAGCGACTATCCTTCCAAGCTAGTCCTCTTCTTAGTTGATGCTCTCAGTTTCACTAATGTCAGAAGTCTTTTCTGGGCCTAACCCTTGGTTTTGTTGCAAAGCTTGGGCTCTAGTGACCACTTGCATAGGGGTAGTGGAAGTTACACTTCCTGTAGAGTCTATGACTAACCCAATAACATTGATAAGAGTGATTTTCGGTGCATTGTTTGGGTTCTTAGGGCAATCTCGCAAGAGATGCTCTTTCCCACAATCGACACAAAAGCCTTGACTCGTCATAGATTGGGTTTGTGTTGGTGCAGGCATAGGGCAATCACGGATGAGGTGATCTCCCTGACATCGATAGCATGGTTCTCTAGGAATTGGGGGTCTTACTTTCCTGGGTTGAGGTCTAGGGTTAGGATTTGCATACATAACATTAGCATACTCAGGATCCCAACTAGGTTCACTAGGATCTTCATAGTAATATGACTCGTTATGCTCAGGTGATTGCATGTAGTAAGCCTGTGGGCTATCAATATGAGTGGAGTCAAAACTATGATCACGAGGGTCACTTTTTAAGAGCAAGGGTGTCACTGGCACTATGGCTCTATTCAAATTCTCTTATGTAGCTGCGTACTTTACCGGAATCACATTGGTTGGGGTTGGAGGTTGTTGAGCTAACACAGGTTGAGGCCTTTGTTGGTTTTGGTAGGGTTGCTGATAAGGTTGTTGTGATCTGCCATATTGTTGTGGTGGGTACTGGTTCTAGTATCTTCCTTATTGAGGGTATGGTTGTGGGTATGTTTGCCTAACTGCTTGCTTATTGTATGGGCAATCTTGCGTAGTGTGGTTGGTGTATCTTCTCTCTATGGTGTAGTACTCGCTGTTAGGGCTCACTTGGGGTTGATCCATGATGGGACATATGTTTGCCATATGGTCACCTCCACAAGTATAACATCTTTTCATTGGGGCAAACCTTGGTATTTGTTTGCTTGATACACCTAACTTTTGAGCTACTTTCTCAGCGAGTTCCTCCATAGATGTGGATTGCGTGGATGTGAGGCTAGTAGAACTATCTGAATCTTTGTAGATTTTTGAAAGTTCTAATTCCTCCCCTAGGTTATCTTCAATTTCAATGCACATGCCTACACACTCTTCTATGGTCCTAGGGTCTTTTAAATACACATAAGATCTCAATTTGGTACTTAGCAATCCATCTAGGAATAAAGCCACTTGTTTGGTTGGAGTGGGTAACTCTGGAACCAGACATCTCTCTAGGTATTGTCGAAACCTTCTTCCTGCAAGTCTAACGGTCTCTTGAGAGGTCTGCTTGAAGCTGTGAATCAGTGAGGAAGTATTATGCCTTACGCCACTCTTAGAGAATTCAGTAATGAAAGCCTCTAGAAGTTGGTCTATGCTCTTGAATTGTCTCTCGTTTAGTGGTTGAAACCATGTAAGGGTTATGTTCCTAAGGGTTAGACCAAAAGCATTGTATTGCATGAATAGGTCCTCAACTTGTTCAGCTCTCAAGACTTGTCTAAACTCGGCCACATGATTGTATGGGTCTCCAGTGCCATCGAAGTAATTCTTCATGGACTTTACCAGCTGGGTTGGCCTCAAGGTTCTAGTGTGTTCTCTAGGCCTTGGCAAAGGATAATCATCAGCATTTCTTTGGTTTCTTGGGGCTCTAGGTCTCTCAGTTTCCACTCTATCCGTCTCTGCTCTCATCCTTCCTCTTCCCAAGGGGTTGGCAAAACTTACCTCTGGCCTGTCTCTACTTCTTTCCCTTTGAGCTCCATGAGCTTGGGATGTTCTAGCTCCTTGTTGGCCATAAGAGACATTAGATCTTGGTTGGGGAAAAATAAATTCACCCTTCCAAGTGTAAGCATGCCTACCATGCTTTGTGACCACAAAGATCCTCTCTGAAGTATTGTCTAAATAGGTCACTTTGCATACGCTATCAAGATCTTTGAACTCATAGATTGTGATCATTCCTACCTCATTCGGCTGATCAGGCTTATACCTCCAAAAGGCTTCATCGGTCTCTCAGTTTAAGAGTAGATCTATGCTCTTATTGTCCTAGGGAACCCACTATGGTGTGATAATTCTAGTGAGAACTGATTTGCCTCGAGGGGTTCTAGGCTCTCCACCTATGTTCCCTTGCTCTAGGTCACCTATGTCTGTTTCTGGGATCACATTACCGAATTCATCTGTCCTATCTGGGTAGGTGGTGACCACGTACATGGTTCCTTCTTTGTCCAGGTATGCACCATTTTCAAACTTGACTGCTATATGTTCAAGTCCAATGGGTTGGTCAAGGTTTTTAATTTGGACCAGGGCTCTTCTTAGGCCGTCCTCATAGATGCAAGCACCTAATCGGTTGGTCCTAAGGTATTCCAATTGGGTCTTGTAGGGACCTTCAACCTTTTGCAAGTAAGCCACGCTTGAACTTCCTGTTGGTCTCTCCATTCCATGAGACATCTCTGATTCACTAGTTTCAGAGCTAGGGTAGTGTGAATGATTACTCAACTGCTAGGCCCTGTTGGGGTGATCGACGTCTTTGGTAGTACCGCTTTTATACCTCTGATAGTAGTAAACTTCCGGTACCACCCGTCTGCCACAGCAAAGACTCGAACCTTATCAAGCCTGCGGAAATTCGCTACGCCACCGAATTAGTGTTAAACTACAGTGATGTTAGAACACCTCTATAATCAACAGTAGCTTAACAAGGCTTCTGCCACTCAAACTCTATTGGACTGTGCTTTGAATTCTCTTGAAAATTCTACCAGAACTTCACCGGACTGTCACTGGACTGTCACTAAAATTTATCGGAATCTTACCGGAATGATCTTCAATTCTATTCGTAATTATTTCAAATGTTTATACGTGAAACAAGGAAGTGATGAATGAACTTCCCTTACTGACAGAACTCTTCTTGAAGTTTTAGAGAAAAACTTCATCAGTTCAGAGTGCTATTTTTGGTCCGACTTTGTACTATGTGTACATATCCATTTCACCAGAAACTTTGATCCGTATAAAGTAGAGACTTCTAGCTACAAGATAAGCTATGTCTCATACAAAACTCTATATTATTTTGCGAGATATACTTCGTGGTCCTTCCCGAAAAACACATTTATTGAGTAAACCGTAAGTGACCAAAAGTACGTATACGGTGAAACTAACTTTAACCGTAACATAGAATATTCAAAACTTCTACTTATACGAAGAATGCGTGCAGAGCTTCCACATGAACATGTGTTTTCTATTAGAGAAGATGTGTACAACCAAGCTTGGCCTCTTCTTGCTCAAGCTATAAAAACTCTCCTACACTGAGCAGTTTCTTATTACCATCTCTCTCAGATGAATACCTGACATTTCAGGTTTCTGTTATTCATCTTTACATACGCGATCTATGGCGTCTTCTATACTACATACGCGATCTATGGCGTCTTCTATACTACATACGCGATCTCTGGCGTCTTCTATCTCTCTCTCTCTCTATCTGTATATCTGTATCTCTACCTCTCTGCGCTTCTGCTATATTTCATCTCTCTCTTGCTCGATTCTTGATTGATATATATATAGTCTTCATTCTTCCACGCTCTTCCGCGCCTTTCACTTTCGGTATGCTCCACGATCCTTCTTTATGTGCGTTATGCACACTCCCCTGTTCACTACTCTGTTACACGTCCTGTTCTCATATTTACAATTCTTGATTCGGTTTTTTGATTCTGCATGTTGTACAGTTCGGTCGTGCTTCTTTAATTTTGCTTCTCTTTGTCTTTTCTCCTTCCCTTTTTTTTTGTCTGGATGCCAAATTCATGAGTGCTTCTTCAACAGGCCCAAGACCTAGCAGTGTGATTGACACTAGCCTTTGAAGACCTAAGGCTTTGTCTGTCTCTCCCTAGATGTCGTCTTGATCTAAGGTTCATATGCCTGATTTTACAACTTCCAATTTTACCCAAGTACAACCTCGTTGCTGATTCTTTCTTATCAGTCACTTGGTTCTTTTTTAATTTGTTATCATGTTTATGCTCTTATCTGATATCACATCATCAAGAATACTTGAGTATATTGCCGCACTTTTAGTTGCTCGCACCACGTTAAGTTCTTTTTCTTTAAAAGTTATCGATCACAAAGAGGTTATGTTTCAAATTGAACTTGAGTGTTCAAGAGTCTTCAACTTGATAGGTGCCTATCGTCACCTTGATTTACTTCTAACACAACTCGCACTTAGCGTAAGCTAGGAATTGACAGAGGGAGTTAAGAATATTCCAACCTCACTTGTTGATCCCTTGCTCTTTGGTGCTCAAGAACCCCGAAGTCCAACAATGATATTCTTTGCAACCATATAGAATCGAGCGGAGCATTGACATTGATTTCCATCTTAAAGTCAGTATATAGATCCATTAAGGATTGCATTCACTTACTAGTAGAGTTGGGTGTCTACATTTCTTCATCCTCCTCTTGCAAAAGGCTATTAGTGTCTTCAGAGGACGACTCTTCCGTGCACACCATGGTATCCTTTCTTCTCGTTTTCCCTCTCATATCTGCAATGTTAGTAAATGCGAATACTGAGGCTAAGCTGACCTTCTTACTTTTTGGCATGAAGACACACACTTCAAATACAAAAATCGATGCCAAACATGCTAGTGTGACAGGAAGTGTTCGTACAATGTGAATATTGACGTACTTTACTCGATCCCTCCATGATATAAAGAGTCGAAAGAAAAATCCGTGTGATAATTTAAACTTAGCCCACTCCCCGAGGATATTATTTAAAATACTTGTCCACCCTTATTTTTTCACTAAAAAAATTTAGAGTGTGTTAAATCCGATTGAGCATACTCTGATGCACCAAAATTTGTCTATTCTTCCAAAGCGACTCAAAAATCCGATTAAGTAGTATCCGACTGTATGAACTCCGACGAAGCAAAATCCGACTGCTGAACCATTTAGCCCCCAACTAGCACATGAAAACCATTGTATTCTCAAGAAAGCCATTAACATAATCTTTGACCAAACACTATCAAGAAAACATGCCACCACCAAACAAAATGCAAATAAATAGGCCTTTATACTTCTGTGATTACTAATGTTTCTCATGTGATTACCACAATTAAGCATCATCTGCACCAAATTAGCTAAAAACCAATCCATATGTGGAGGTTTCCCTTGAAATTTCTTCATGTGAAATCCATTAATAGTTTTTTCCTTCCTTGGACCAAATACATTTTCTACCAGAAAAGTCCCTTCTCCTAAATCCTGCACAATCTGATATGGACCTTTGTATCTCAAAGTGAGCTTTCTTGGATGAGGTCCTAACTTATAATTATACACCATGACCCAATCTCCAACCTACAATATCTTAAATTTGACATTCATGTTAACCCAAGCTTGTCTCCTTCTTTGGATCACCTTCGTTATATATGCACTAACTAAACAGTCCTCCTCCAATTGTAGAAGATACTTACTCCTATGCTTGACCGATAACTCTAGAGACATCTTTTTTGCTGTTACATGAAAACTTGGAACCACAAAATCCATTAGAACCACTATTTCTCAACCATACACCAATTTTAATGGTTTCATTCAAGTGGTTACCTTAAATGTTGTTCGGAATGACCAGAATGCTGAATCTAGCAACAAATCCCAATTTTTCTGATTGTCATGAACTAATTTGTCAAGAATCCTTAGTAAAGTTTTATTGGTGCTTTTTGCTTGACCATTTTCCTGTGGATGATAAGCTGTAGAATTTTTGTGCATAATCAAATGTGTTCTTGTTAATTCAAAAATGACTTCATTGAGGAAATGAGCTCCTCTATCACTCACCAATTCTACCGGACAACCAAATCTAGTCATAACGTTGTGGTAGAGAAACTTTGCTACACTAGCAACCCTTTTAACTACTACTGCTTCCACCCATTTTCAATAGTCCATTACCACTAAAATATACCTATTATGTCCTACACAATCACCAAAAACATGATTGCATGAAAAGATGATTGTGAACAAAAACATGATAATGAGGAAAATGTGGGAGTCGTAATTTTTTCTTCATAGAGAAGCACGATTTCCTACACAAAATCTTGAGAGAAAATCTTGATTTTGAGATTGAAAACCGTGATTTCCACTAGGAAGTCATGATTTTTAGAGAATCTTGAATTTCATTTGAAAAATAGGATTGTCACCTCAAAATTGTGATTCCCAAAACGAACCACAACACAACGATTTTCAAAAAATCTTTAGAATTTTCCATCAAATAAGCATACAATGAAAATTAAGAAAAAACATAAAATTGAGAAAAATAGAATTCAAGTTATAAAATATACAATCACGACTTTCAGTGAAAATTACGATTCTATGGACAAAATCGTGAATTTTCCAACTGAAGTAAATTTCAAAAGATTTTAAGTGGAATCAAAAAATAGATGATTATCTTGTTTTGATAGGTGCCATTAAGTTTGAAATTTGTTGGAAGTTGAGAAGAAAACCAAAACCCTAGTTCTAAGAAATCGAAGAAAAATTAGGTTTTAATCTAAAGATTCCCAAATTTAATGAGATTGAGATATGGGCTACTCACAAAACATACTCATACACAGAGGAGAGAGGAAACATCCTACACAGCAAAAGAATATTTGGGAGGATGAAAACACACAAATTTTTGGATTAAACATGGAGGATCATAACAGGCCACTAGGAAGCTCTAACCAAGGGGATTAAACATGGAGGATCATAGGAAGCTTTGGCCAAGGGGATTATAGAAATGTCTTCAAGTATCTCTATACAAAAAGGTTTGCAACCTATGTATATCAAGATGAATTGCATAAAGAACTCATTAGATTGAGGAAACTAGAAATTCCTTTAAACTTAATGCTCGTGGCTCAGTTTAAGGATGGCATATATGAGGATATACAGGGTTTTGCATATTTGTTTACCAATAACCTTGATGAAACTAATGACTTAGTTCAATGATCTGATAAAGAAAATTGGGATCAAAACTTAGAACCTCACGATAACCAAAGAGGCAGTAGATACCATACTCCAATAGAGCCACCAAGGGAAAACTTCACCTAATCCTTTCTTAAGAGAGGGAGAAGCAATGGATGAATTTCCAGTAAAAAGGAGGAATGATTGGTATAACCAAGGGAGGAGACTTAGACCAAGTAGGAAAATGCATGCAAAATTAGTATGATGATTCTAGTGATCCTCATGATCATATAGCTGAGAACAAATAAATCTTGAGAGTAGAGGAAGTCGTTGAATATACTACTCAATCTAAGGCTTTTGGATCAACCCTAATAGGACATGTCTTCTCATGGTTTTTACCATTAAGGAAGGAAATGTGTGCAAACATTGAGAGATTTTTGGAAGAACTCATAGGAGAATTCTCCAAAATTCGGATCAAACATAGCACTGCTACACTAATCCATATTTTTAAACAAAATCCTGAAGGGAGTGTGAGGATAGCCATAAGAAGATTTAAGCAATATCTGGGTAGATGCCCAAATGATGAAAAATCATCCATGCCAAAAAGAGTATCCGTGTTCATTGATGGATTAAGTAATGCTCAATTAAGAACTATCATCTATTGTAGAAGATCTCCAGATTTAGACTCTTGCATCAAAGAAGCAATTGATTTGGAAGACAATAGAGGATATGATCTTCTAATATATGATTAGCAAGTTAACTCAAGGTATATCAAAAGCCATAGGGAGTGTTGCTATATTTAGGTAGTGATGTGTGTGAACACTCTAGGACCACCGCGGCATTTATTTCTCTCTTTAGGAGGTTTTTTCCCCTGGCTTATATATATATATATATATATATATATATATATATATATATATATATATATATATATATATATATATATATATATACATACATACATACATACATACATACATACATACATACATACATACATACATACATACATACATACATACATACATACATACATACATACATACATACATACATACATACATACATACATACATACTACATACATACATACATACATACATACATACATACATACATACATACATACATACATACATACATACATACATACATACATATATATATATATATATATATATATATATATATATATATATATATATATATATATATATATATATATATATATATATATATATATATATATATATATATATATATATATATATATATATATGTTGGAGTTAGACGTCTACGGAAGCACGCGAACAGCACAAGGAAGAAGAAGAAGCTTGGAGCACAAACACACAGTACTAAATGTATTACTAGAGAATGTACAAAGATAAGTATCCCATTAGGGCAATAGGCGTATATACAAGCCGGGGGAAAAAAACCTCCTAAAGAGGGGAAAAAGTGCCCCGGCGGTCCTAGTGTGTTCACACACATCACTACCTAAATATATCAACAAATCCCCCCTGGGAGTGATGCGGTGAACAAGGAGCTGGCACTCATGTATAAGGAAGTGCCAAGCTATGTGGAAATCACTCCACAAAAGGAAGTAAGCCCAAAGCTTTGCGGAAAGCTTCAAACTTCTCCCTAGGCAGAGCCTTCGTGAAAAGGTCTGCAATGTTCTCCTGCGTGGGCACATATGCCAAGCTCATCTCCCCAGCAGAGAACCTCTCCCTAACATAGTGATAATGCACCTCAATGTGCTTAGTGCGAGCATGGAACACAGGGTTCCTCGCAACTACCAATGGGCTCTGACTGTCAGTGAAGATGGTGGTGGTAGAAGACTGGCCAACACCCAAATCACCCATAAGGCGTCTGAGCCACACACACTCAACAGTCGCTGTGAAAGCTGCCCTATACTCAGCCTCACAACTGGAAGTGGCCACAGTAGGCTGCTTCTTGCTCAACCAAGATATACATGAGCTACCAATCATGAAGCAAAAACCACTGGTGGACACACGAGTGTCATAGCAACCAGCCCAATCTGAGTCAGAAAAAGCATGCAAATCTGGTGGTAGTGATCCCCCCTTGGGATAAAACAACCCAAGTAGTCGAGTACCACTCAAGTAGCGAAAGATGCGCTTAACCGCCTTCCAATGCGTGACTCATGGGCAATGCATAAACCTGCTCATCAGTGAGATAGCAAATTGAATATCTGGCCGAGTAATGCATAAGTAAATCAAGCATCCAATAGCCTGCTGATAGAGAACAGCATCAAATGCATCTCCAGCATCATGAAGACTCAATCGTAAACATGTCTCCATAGGAGTGGCAATAGGCTTACAGTCTTCAAGGCCAAAACGCTGCAATAATGTGTCAATATATTTCATTTGACACAAAGCCATTCCACCATCAACTTGCATAAACTGAATGCCCAAATAGTGATGCAAATGCCTCAAATCATACATCTCAAATGAGGCATGCAAATCAGCCTTGAAATCAGCAATATGCTTCTCAATAGGACCAGTGAGCAGCATGTCATCAACATAGACAACAATGATCAGAAGTACATCATTAGCACGCTTAACATATAAGGTGCTTTCAGTTCGATTGTTCACAAAACCATGTGCAACTAGATAGGCATATATCTTCTCATACCAAGCACGTGGTGCTTGCTTTAAACCATATAATGCCTTCTTTAACCTGCACACCTGGTTTTCATGCCCTTTCTGCACAAAGCCACGGGTCTGAAAAACATACACTTCTTCATGCAAGTCACCATTCAGAAATGTTTTTTTAATGTCCAACTGATGTACATTCCAACCATGATGGGCTGCAAGTGCACAAATGCTCCGAACAGTAGTCATACGGCATGTAGGTGCAAAGGTCTCATCAAAATCAATGCCTCTTTCCTGCGCATAACCCTTTGCAACAAGCCTAGCCTTATACCTGTCAACTGCACCATCAGGTTTATGCTTCAGCTTGTATACCCACTTAGTGCCAATGGCCTTCTTGCCAGGAGGCAAGTCACATAAAGACCATGTACCATTCTTCATTATAGCATCATATTTAGATTGCATGGCAGCCATCCAATTTTCTGAATTCTGTGCTTCATCAAAAGAAACAGGCTCATTCTCATCACAGAGACTAGACGCAGCCATAGCATAGCAATCTGATGCAAAGGAGGCACTATGAGAGCCTAAATGAGTACGATATGACAAAGGTGCATCTAATTTGCTCTCACGCAAAGTCTGCACCAGCCATTTTGGCATAGTTTTTGCCTGCTCAATATCAGCTCTCTCATCAACAAGTGCATCATGTAAATCTGCATCAAAAATAGAATGATCTGCATCATCATATGAAACCTACAAAGGCTGAGAAGTTGCCTCATTAGGACCAGCACTAGATTATCCACCTGTAAAAAGAGGCATCAACGTATCATACATGTCTTTGGAGCTAACGGATGTCTCCTTAGTACATGAAAGCAATGGCCGAATAGCATCTTCCACAAAGAAAACATCACGGCTAACGAGAATGCATTTAGTCTATGGATGATACAGACGATAGCCTTTACTTTCAGAATTGTACCCAACAAAAATACATTTTACTGCCTTATCATCCAATTTTCTGCGATGTTGTTCAGGCACTAATGCATATGCCAAACAACCAAAAAACACGTAGATGAGCAACAGATGGCTTGCGGTCATGCCAAGCCTCATATGGAGTGATAGACTGCAATGATTTAGTGGGACACCTGTTCAGTACATATGCTGCACACATGACAGCCTCAAGCCAGAAACTATGTGGTAAACCCTGACTTCTGATCATGCACCTTGCCATCTCCATGAGTGATCTGTTCTTTCGTTCAGCAACTCCATTCTATTGAGGTGTATACGGCACTGTATACTGGTGTTTTATCCCACGTTCAGCCAGAAATGCATTAAAATTAGAAGACATATATTCCTCCCCTTGATCAGAACGGAGGGTGCCCATTTTACATGCTGACAGATTTTCAGCCAAAACCAAAAACTGTTTAAAGCACATGAACACTTCGGACTTTGCCTTCAATGGATATACCCATGCATGCCTGGAAAAATCATCAATGAAAGTCACGAAGTAAAGGTAATTTCCAAAAGAGGGTGTCTGCATAGGACCATAGACATCACTATGTACAAGCTGCAATTTCTACGTAGCCCGAACTGAACCATCTTTTGGAAAGGAGGAACGCTGCATTTTGCCCAAAATACAGCCTTCACATACATGTTTTCCGGGTGCCTCAAGCTTGGGCAAAGAAGACACCATATAAGATTTCTGCAGGCGTAGCAAACTAGCAAAATTCAGATGACCAAAGCGTGCATGCCAAAGCTTTGCATCTGACATAGCGTGAGAATCATGAACTGCACATGTCGAATCATTAACAGATCTTTCATAGTCTATGAGCTTATATAGCCCATGACATAAAATGCCAGAAGCAATAATCACATCACCATTTGACAGATCATGAACTGTACACCTGTCATCAACAAATTTCACAACCAAACCAATCTTGGCTAATGCAGAAACTGATAATAGGTTCCTTTTTATCCCTGGCACAAATAAAGCATCTGACAAGGTGAAAGAACTACCATCCCCAGTAGTCAGAATGATCTCACCAACTCCCATAATAGGATAAGAGGAGTTGTTGGCGCATGTGACAGTATTCCCTGTAGGGGCAAGCTCGAGTGAAGAGAAGAAACTGCGCTGCGAGATAATATGTTTGGTCGCCCCACTGTCAAAGTACCAAACATCTGAGTCCACTGCAGACATGCACTGCTCATGAGAAGATGGGTCAAAACTGCAAACAGTAGTAAACGCCCATTCTTCTTCCTGCACAAGATTAGCAGACTCTGTTTTTGGTGTAGAGGCTTCTGCAACAACCATTCCAGCCTCCTTTTTCTTTGCCTCTTTTGCAGCCAGTTTTGGACAGTTCTTTATGATATGATCATTCCCTTTACAGTATTTGCAAAACAATTTCTGCTTTTCTGATTTCTTCTCATCTTTATCCTGGTTCTTCGAATGTGCAGCATTTGTAGATTTTTGCTTATTAGTAGAAGAGCTCCATTTTCCTTTGCCCTTCTGACTAGCCAGGAAATCTTGATCTGCAACACGCATAATGGACCTGTTCTGCTTGGACTGATCTTCCTGCAACAAAACAGAGACTAACTCCTCCAATGATAAGGCATTCGGATTGCCTTTCATCATCAATCGAAGAGTAGAAGCAAACTCTGATATGAATCAGGAAGACCATTCAGAATGGTCTGCACAAGTGAGCTATCTGGTATAACCTCATCAGCAGAAATCAATTGTTCCTTCAAATCTTTGATCTTCATAAGGAAACTGTCCATAGAATCACCTTCATTCATGTGCTCACTCTCCAACTGTTTTCGGAGGTAAGCAACACGAGCCTCATTCCTAGCTTGGTACAATGTGGTAAGTGTGTCCCAAGCATCCCTAGCTTTTCTGCAAGAGCGAATATGAGGAATAATGGCACGTTTGACAGACAAAGCTATCAATGCATGTGCATGGGCATCTCTGCCATCCCAACAAATTTGCTCTGCAGTAGGTGCAACAGAAACAGCAGCACGAACAGGAATCTGTGGAATATCATCTTCGACACCATCTTCATCAGCTCCAGCACCTGTATTTGTAGTACCTGTTGTTACAGGTGTAACAGGACGTCTTTCAACACCCTGCACAATGTTCCACAATCCTTTTGCAACCAAAACATGTCGCATCATATAAGCCCATAATGGGTAGTTGGTACCATCCAACTTATCCTCAACAGCCAACATACGGAATACATCACTGCTTTCAGCCATGGCCGGTGACTAAAATACCTTGATGCAGAAAATTGATTGTATCTCAAAAAGTTGAACAGAACTGCCTAGACGAGTTCTGCTAGACTTGTAGCAGACTTCGAGACGCTTAAACTGGCAAACAGAAATTGGTATATACCTTTGGCACAAAAAGAGGAAATAGCTTGCACAAGCCCTGTGATAGTGCGTTCGGAGGCCGAAACGAGCTCAGATCGCAATTTCGGCACCACATAGCGAAGCTGTTTTGATCTCAAAAACACGCTCAGTATGCTCACCAAAATTCGTGCGATTCTGAGACTGCAAATGGAGGAGTGTCGACAGCGCCCTAGATGAAGCGACGACCCGCTCTGATACCAATTGTTGGAGTTAGACGTCTGCGGAAGAATGCGAACAGCACAAGGAAGAAGAAGAAGCTTGGAGCACAAACACACAATACTGAATGTATTACTAGAGAATGTACAAAGATAAGTAGCCCATTAGGACAATAGGCGTATATACAAGCGGGGGGAAAAAACCTCTTAAAGAGGGAAAAAGTGCCCCGGTGGTCCTAGTGTGTTCACACACATCACTACCTAAATATATCAACTATATATATATATATATATATATATATATATATATATATATATATATATATATATATATATATATATATATATATATATATATATATATATATATATATGCATATAGCGCTAACAGGTCATATATCTTTATACATTCTAGTGATAAAACATTCAGTATTGTGTGTTGTGTTCCAAGCTTCTTCTTCTTCCTTGTGCTATTCGTTTGCTTCTGTAGACCTCGAGCTCCAACAATTGGTATCAAAGTAGGTCACTACTTCATCGAGGGCATCATCGCCACCACTCTGGTCACAGTCCCATAATCGCATGAAATTTGGTGAACAGAGTAAGGGTGATTAGGAGATCAAAACAACTTTGATATGTGGTGCCGAAATCATGATCTGAGCTTGTTTCAGCCTCAAAATGCACTATCATAGTGCTTGTGTAGGCAATTTTGTCTTTTTGTGCCAAAGATATATACAGGTTTTGGTTCGCCAATATAAGTGTCTTGAAGTCTGCTACAGGTTTAGCAAAAATCACAGGGTAGTCGAGTTCAACATTTTGAGATATAATCATTTTTCTAAATCAAGTTATTTTCATCAGTGGCCATGTTCCTATTCATGTTGCGGTTCCTACTGCCCCTAATGTTCGGATGGTAGAGATGCTTAGGCACATGCATTGATAGCCTTGTCTATCAAACATGCCATTATTCTTCATATTCTTTGTTGTAGGATAGCTAAGGATGCTTGGGATACACTTACACTTTATACCAGGCAAGGAATGAGGCTCATGTGGCTTACCTCCGAAAATAGTTGGAGAGTGAGCACATGAATGAAGGAGATTCCATGGATAATTTTCTGACAAAGATCAAAGATTTGAAGGAATAATTGATTTTTGCTGATGAAGTCTTGCTAGAGAATTCACTTGTGCAGACTATTCTAAATGATCTTCCTAATTCATATCAGAGTTTTGCTTCTACTCTTCCTTTGATGATGAAAGGAAATCCAAATGCCTTAACATTTGAGGAGTTAGTCTGTGTTCTGTTGCAGGAAGATCATTCTAGGTAGAACATGTCCATTATGCGTGTTGTAGATCAAGCTTTCCTAGCTAGTTAGAAGGGTGAAGGTAAATGGAGTTCTTCTACTAATAAGCATAAATCTGCTAATTTTGCACAATCAAAGAAGGAAGATAGAGATGAGAAGAAAACAGAAAAGCAAAAATTGTTTTGCAAATATTGTAAAGGAAATGATCATGTCATCAAGAGCTATGCAAAATTGGCTACTAAAGAGGCGAGGAAGAAAGAGGTTGGAATGGTTGTTGCCGAGGCCCCTACACCCAAAATAGAGTCTACTAATCTTGCACAGAATGAAGAATGGGCATTTACTACTGTTTGCAATTTTGACCCAACTTTACATGAACAGTGCACATCTGTAGTAGGCTCAAATGTTTGGTACTTTGATAGTGGGGCAATCAAACATATTACCTCATAGCACAATTTCTTCACTTCACTTGAGCCTGCCCCTATAGGGAATACTATCACATGCATCAACAACTCCTCTTATCTTGTTATGGGAGTTGGTAAGATCATTTTGACTACTGCTGATGGTAGCTCTTTTACATTGTCAGATGCTTTATTTGTGCCAAGGATCAAGAAAAATTTGTTATCAGTTTCAGCATTAGCCAAGATTGGCTTGATTGTGAAATTTATTGATCAAAGATGTACAGTTCATGATCTGTCAAATGGCGACATCATTATTGCTTTTGGAATTTTATGTCAGGGGCTTTATAAGCTCATAGATTATGCAAAATCTGTGAATGATTCAGCATGTGAAATTCAAGATTCTCAGGCTATGTCAGATGCAAAGCTTTGGCATGCACGCTTTGGTCATCTGAATTTTGCTAGTTTGCTATGCCTACAGAAATCTGAAATGGTGTCCTCTTTGCCAAAACTTAAGGTGCCTAGTAAACATGTATGTGAAGGCTGTATTTTGGGCAAAATGCAGCATTCCTCATTCCCAAAAGATGGTTCAGTTCGAACTAATCAGAAATTGTAGCTTGTTCATAGTGATTTCTATGGTCCCATGCAGACACCTTCTTTTGGGAAATATCTTTACTTCATGGCTTTCATCCAAGATTTTTTAGGCATGCATGGGTATATCCATTGAAAGCAAAGTCTGAAGTGTTTATGTGCTTCAAACAGTTTGGCTGAAAATCTATCATCATGTAAAATGGGCACCCTTAGTTTTGATCGAGGGGGGAATATATGTCTTTTGACTTTGATTCATTTTTTGTTGAATGTGGGATAAAATACACTTCAATAGAATGGAGTTTTTGAATGGAAGAACAGGTCACTAATGGAGATGGCAAGGTGTATGGTCAAGAGACAGTCTTTACCACATAGTTTCTAGCTTGAGGTTGTTATGTGTGAACCATATGTACTTAACATGTGTCCCACTGAAGCATTGCGGTCTATCACTCCATATGAGGCTTGTCATGGTCGTAAGCCATTTTTTGCTCACCTGCGTGTTTTTGGTTGTCTGGCATATACATTAGTGCCTAAACAACAATGCAAGAAATTGGATGATAAAGTAGTAAAATGTATTTCTATTGGGTACAGTTCTAAAAGCAAATCCTATCGTCTGTATCATCCATAGAATAAATGCATTTTGGTTAGCCGTGATGTTGTTTTTGTGGAAGATGCTATTTAGCCATTACTTTCATGTACTAAGGAGACATATGTTAGCTCCGAAGACATGTATGACACTTTGCTCCCTCTTTTTATAGGGGGGACATCTAGTGCTTGTCCTAATGAAGCAATTTATCAACCTTTACAGGTTTCATGTGGTGATGTTGATCATTCCATTTTTTATGTAGATTTACATGATGCACTTGTTGATGAGAGAAATAATATTGAGGAGACAAAAAATATGCCAAAATGGTTGGCACAAACTTTGCACGACAGCAAATTAGACGCACCTCTATCATATCATACTCGTTCAGGCTCTCATAATGCCTCTTTTGCATCAGATTGCTATGCTATGGCTGCCTCTAGTTTATGTGATGAGAATGAGCCAATTTCGTTTGATGAAGCATAAAATTCTGAAAATTGGATGGCTGTTATGCAATCAAAATATGATGCTATCATGAAAAATGTTACTTGGTCTTTATGTGACTTATCTCCTAGAAAGAAGGCCATTGGCACTAAGTGGGTATACAAGTTGAAGCATAAGCTCGATGGAATAGTTGATAGGTATAAGGCTAGGCTTGTTGCAAAGGGTTATGCAAAGGAAAGAGGCATTGATTTTGATGAGACCTTTGCTCCTACATGCCAAATGACTATTGTTTGTAGCATCTACGGACTTGCAACTCTGCATGGTTGGAATGTACATCAGTTGGACATTAAAACTACATTTTTAAATGGTGACTTGCATGAAGAAGTGTATGTTTTTCAGCCCTATGGCTTTGTATCGAAAGGGCATGGAAACCAAGTGTGCAGGTTAAAGATGGCATTATATGGTTTAAAGCAAGCACTACGTGCTTGGTATGAAAAGATACATGCCTATCTGATTGCACATGGTTTTGAGCATAGTCCAATTGAAAGCACCTTATATGTTAAGCATGCAAATGATGTGCTTCTGATCATTGTTGTGTATGTTAATGACATGCTACACACTGGACCTCATGAGAAGCATATTGCTAATTTTAAGGCTGATTTGCATGCCTCATTTGAGATGCATGATTTGGGGCATTTGCATCATTATTTGGGCATTTAGTTTATGCAAGTCGATTGCAGAATAGGTTTGTGTCAAATTAAATATAATGACACATTGTTGTAGCATTTTGGCCTTGAAGACTGTAAATCTATTTGCACTCCTATGGAGACAGGTTTACGATTGAGTCTTCATGATGTTGGAGATGCATTTGATGCTATTCTCTATCAGCAGGCTATTGGACACTTGATTTACTTATGCATTACTTGGCCAGATATTTAGTTTGTTGTCTCACAAATGAGCAGTTTATGCATTGCCCAGGTATCAAGCATTGGGAGGTGGTTAAGCACATCTTTCACTACTTGAGTGGTACTCGACTACTTAGATTTTTTTATCCCAAGGGAGATCACTACCACCAAATTTACATGCTTTTTTTGACTTTAAATGGGTTGGTTGCTATGACACTCATGTGTCCACCAATGGTTTTTGTTTCATGTTTGGTAGCTCTTGAATATCTTGGGTGAGCAAGAAGCAACCTACTATGGCCACTTCCAATTGTGAGGTTGAGTGTAGGGTAGCTTTCATAGTGACCATTGAGTTTGTGTGGCTCAGATGCCTTATGAATGATTTGGGTGTTGGCCAGTCTTCTACCACCACCATCTTCACTGACAGTGAGAGCGCATTGGTAGTTGCAAAGAACCCTGTGTTCCATGCTATCATTGCATCAAGGAGAGGTTCTCTACTGGAGAGATTAGTTTGGCATATGTACCCACACAAGAGAACATTGCAGACCTTTTCACAAAGGCTCTGCCTAGTGAGACGTTTGAAGCTTTCCACAAATCTTCGGTCTAACTTCCTTTTGTGGATTGATTCCACATAGCTTGGCACTTCCTTATACATGAGTGCCAACTCCTCATTCGGTGCATCACTCCTAGGGGGGATTTGCTGATATATTTAGGTAGTGATGTGTGTGAACACTCTAGGACCGTCGAGGCACTTTTTTCCCTCTTTAGGAGGTTTTTTTCTCTAGCTTATATATATGACTATAACCCTAATCGGTCATTTATCTTTGTACATTCTCATGATAAATCATTCAGTATTGTGTGTTGTGTTCCAAGCTTCTTCCTTGTGTTGGTGAATTGTTATAGGTGTGGTGGAGGACACTTTGTGAGAGATTGTCCTCAATCTCCTACTTTTAGAGTGGATGGAGCCTATTGCAAGGATTGTGGGAGAGAACACCCGATGAGGGATTGTCCAAAAAACGCAAATAGGAAAAATGCAAATAGTCATGTACCTTTGAAAATAGTAGATATTGTATCAACTTTTGATAGTGATCAAGATGAAATAACACCTATACAAGTTGTATCTAGATCAAAAGCCAAACTTCATAGTAGTAAAACTGATGGAAAAGAGGGTGAGAAAATAGAGACATAAAAAAGAACAATTAGAAGCATTTATCATGGAAATATAGAAGTGCAAAACAAGAATCTAAATGGGAAAATAAGATAGAGGAATTGGAGAAAACCTTACATGGGAATAATCAAAATCAATCAAAAGGAGAAGCTAATGAAGTGACAATAGAAAAAAATGATTGTAATGCAACAAAAATATTATCAAGATGATTGGACACTTTGATCAGAGCCTATAAAGCCTCAATAAAAGAAGGACATGTACCTGTGGATCAAGATAAAGTATCTCCAATGTCAAAACTAGAAGCTGAAAGGATGTGTTAACTACATTGTCCTACTAACACTTACAACCAGAAACAAGGATTACAAAATGGGCTCTTGGGTGGTAGCCATACAGATGATCATTGTAGAATGTATGTTTCCCCACTATTACTCACATATTACAAACAACATATTAGGAATCTACTCCAATTTCACACCCTTAATTCAATAGTTCTGCTAACTTCGTCACTACTTTCAATGCAAACTTTTCATAATACCACTTACAATTTATTTGTATATAGAATTACTTATGGATAGACTTCACCGCAGTATTAACTTCACTATTTCACATCACTTATCGCACATAATTTCATTAACAAACCACTGATAACTGATAGAACACGAAAAGAAAATATTGCACTGAATGTAAGTAATACATCTTTGCGAAAGATCTTATAGGTTGATTGAGTCACTGCAACTCATCGCCTGACATCTTCTCTCGTCAAAAACGATCATTTTATTAATAGATTCTTTGAAGAGTTATAATGCTTCAGTAAACGTCTTCACCAAAAATGAAAAGAATTACAAAATTAAATATGGTTGCACCACAATGGCTAACATTGGCATGCATGACGGACTTGAAACCTAATTGAAACAACCCTCATAAGTAATTCCCTGTAAGTATAAGTTTCAGGCTCTTCAAAACTTCTTTCAATCTTATTCTGCAAAGTTTTTAATAATTTTTACACTACATTGGTGTCCAACAATTGAGCTTTAGAACTTGAACTACTTTCTTTAGTAGCCCGAATAAGTAGATTTTGACTCTATGCCTTCAAAAATGCTTCATGCAGATAGAAGTCATTTTGTAATGCCGCTTGACACTGTATTCGGTTATGATCCACAGTTGATTTAACTTGTTTCATTTTGATAGCTTGATTCTTTAGAAGGTCCTCCATTCTCTATATTTGAGCTCCTTGTCTCTTCGACATATTGAAAAATGATTGATGCTCCTTTTGAGTGGCATCGAGCTCTTTGCGTATAGTAATAGTTTGTCCGATCGTATCGCAGCATTCATTGTCTCTCTCGAACATCTTGGCTTTGACATGCTCAAGCTCAGCCTCCATGTGTTGAGTAGTCTTTTGCAGTACTATGCAAGTCTGCTCTAGCACAATAACTTTCTTCGTCTGCTCTTCTAGGATAAGAAAAACTACACCACAAATGAAAGAGAGGGTTTGGGTATGGTGTATGTAGTAAAAAAATTCAGGCATTATTTACTAGCTAGCAAGTTCAAATTCTTTGTTGATCATCAATGTTTATTATATTTGGTAAACAAGCTTTGTCAAACTGGAAGAATAATAAGATGGTTCTTACTCTTGATGGAATTCGACTATGAGGTGGTGGTCAAACAAGGAAAAACTAAAACGAGGGTAGATCAATCTAGAATAATGATAGGAGATAAACCCCATAACATAGATGATGATCTACCTGATGCTTATCTATTTAAAATAGAAGGCATAGTAGAGTGGGAAAAATCCTTTGTACCAATATTGTCGTTTGGACCTTAAAAAAAATATTATGTCTAAAATGTGATAGAGTAGAAATTTCTTTCAATTATTAGGAGACATGTATCATTTGAACTCAATTGGAGTATTGGAATATTGTGTACCATGCTTGCATGATCAAAGATAGTGACTCTAAATAATTTATCAAGAATAGGAGCTCATTGGCTGAATAAAGAGAGAGATGATGATAAGTATGTGTCTCAATGTGACAAATGTACATATGAAGAGTTGTTGCAATCAGTAAACTTCATTTGGTTTCAAGAAAAATCCCAAGTGGAGTGAACACATAGTGGAATATTTGAAACAAGGATCTCAAGAAAAATTAGAGTAAATGAATTCAAACACAAGAAATTTAAAAGAAATGTGTAAGGAATTCATATTGATAAAAAATCATTTGTACAAGAGAGGAATGGATGGATATCTTAGAATTTGTGTTCTTGAATAGAAGTACTTGGAAATGTTGGAATTAGCTCATTCAAGAGTATTAGGATGACACTTTTCAAGTAGGACTACTAAGTTAATCCTCTACTCAAGTTTTTGATGGCCAACATTATTCCAAGATGCCAAATTCTATGTGAAGAGGAGTTGTATTTTCCAAAGAAGTAAACATCTAATTAGAAAAGATGACATGCCTTTGAAACCCTTCATGTATGCTAGAGCCTTTAGTAAATGGGGATTGGATTTCATTGCACCAATACATTCACCAATTAAAAAATCTCATGCATAATACATTATAGTGGCAAATGACTATTTAACAAAATGGGCTGAAGCAAAAGACACTACTAAGAATGATGCTCAAACAACTTTTAACTAATTGTATGAGAATGTAATAACCAGATTTGGATTACCAATTTAATTGATAAGTGATAAAGAAAATTATTTCTTCAATCAACTTATAGAGTCTTTGACTGAGCAATTCATGATAATTCATAGGAAATCAACACCTTATCATCTACAGGGCAATGGATTAGCTAAGACTACTAATAACATTTTGTGTATTGTGTTGTCCAAACTGGCAAACACAAAAAGAAAAGATGGGGATATGCAACTATATCATGTCCTATCAGCATAGAGTAACATACAAAACATCAATAGGAACTACTCCATTTAATATAGTGTATGGTCTGAATGTTGTGTTGCCAATGAAGTTCATAATACCTACCTTAAGGATAGGAAATCAATTGATTTGGACATGACATGAATTTTCTAATAGGATTATGGAGTTAGAATATCTATGAGCATCAAGATTATAGGTTTTCATGAGTATCTATGTAGATAAGAAGAGACAAAATGCTTATTATGATCTGCATATATAAGATAGAGATCTTCAAGGAAGCGGTTTGGTTATGGAATACACATTTAAAGAACGTAGTAAAAATTAGAAAAAGGGGATATGGACATATATTCTACATAGGATTAATCCTAGAATGTTGGAGTTTGAGGTCTATGGAAGCACGCAAACAACACATGGAACTGACTTGTTAGGGTTATAGGCATATATACAAGTTGGGGAAAAAAACCTCCTAAAGAGGGAAAAAAGTGCCCCAGCAGTCCTAGTGTGGTCACATGCATCACTACCTAAATATATCAACAAATCCCCCCTAGGAGTGATGCGGTGAACAAAGAGCTGGCACTCATGTATAAGGAAGTGCCAAGCTATGTGGAATCAATCCACAAAAGGAAGTAAGCCCAAAGTTTTGCAAAAAACTTCAAACTTGTCCCTAGGTAGCACCTTTGTGAAAAGGTGTGCAATTTTCTCGTGTGTTGGCACATTCGCTGAACTGATCTCTGTAGTAGAGAACCTCTCCTTGACATAATGATAGTGCACCTCAATGTGTTTAGTGCAAGCATGGAACATAGGGTTCTTCACAATTGCCAATGTGCTCTGAATATCAGTGAAAATGGTTGTGGCAAAAGACTCACCAACACCTAAATTAGTCGTAAGGTGTTTGAGCCACACACACTCAACAGTCACTATGAAAGATACCCTATACTCATCCTCACAACTAGAAGTGGCCACAGTAGGATGCTTCTTGCTGAGCCAAAATATGCATGATCTACCAAGCATGAAGCAAAAACCATTGATGGACACACGTGTCATAGCAACTAGCCCAATCAAAGTTTGCAAAAGCATGTAAATCTGGTGGTAGTGATCCCCCCTTGGGATAAAACAAGCCAAGTAGCTGAGTACCACTCAAGTAGCAAAAGATATGCTTAACCACCTACTAATTCTTGACACCTAGGCAACGCATAAACCTACTCAGGTGAGACAACAATTTGAATATATGGCGAATTAATGCATGATTAAATCAAGAATCCAATTGCCTCCTGATAGAGAACAACATCAAATGCATCTCCAACATCATGAATACTCAATCATAAACCTATCTCCATAGGAGTGGTGATAGGTTTGCAGTCTTCAAGGCCAAAGCATTGCAATAATGTGTCAATATATTTCGTTTGACACAAAGCTAGTCCGTCATCAACTTGCATAAACTGAATGCCCAAATAATGATGCAAATGCCCCAAATCTGACATCTCAAATGAGGCATGTAGATCAGCCTTAAAATCAGCAATATGCTTCTCATTAGGACCACCTGAGCACCATGTCATCAACATGGACGACAATGATTAGAAGCGCATCATTTGCATGCTTTATGTTTAAGGCGCTCTCAATTGGATTGTTCTCAAAACTATGTGCAATCAAGTAGGCATATATATATTCATAGCAAGGATGTGGTGCTTGTTTCAAACCATATAATGCCGTTTTCAACCTGCACACTTTGTTTTCATGCTCTTTCTACACAAAACCACAGGGCTGAAAAACATACACTTCTTCATGCAAGTCACCATTCAAAAATGGAGTTTTAGTGTTCAAATGATGTACATTCCAACCATGATGAGCTACACGTGCGAATAGTATTCATTTGGCATGTAGGAGAAAAGTTATCATCAAAATCAACACCTCTACATAGGTTGCACACATAATAGCCTCAAGCCACAAACTATGGTAAAGCCTGACTTTTGACCATACAGCTCGCCATCTCCATGAGTGACTTGTTCTTCCTTTCAACAACTCCATTTTTTTGAGGTGTATACGGCAATGTACACTTACGTTTTATCCCATGTTCAGCCAGAAATGTATTAAAATCAAAAAACATATACTCCCCCCTCGATCAAAACGGAGGGTGCCCATCTTACATGTTGACAAATTTTCAGCCAAAACTAGAAACTTTTTGAAGCACATAAACACTTCGGACTTTGCTTTCAATGGATATACCCATGTATGCTTGGAAAGATCATTAATGAAATTCACAAAGTAAAGAGACTTCCCAAAAGAAGATATTTCCACAAGACCATAAACATCAATGTAAACCAGCAATTTTTTAGTAGCTTGTGGGGAGATGGTATGATAGGTCCAAAGATGAGTTGGTTCTTAATAAAAGCTGCTCTACACCTACCAGTCTAGCTTTAGGGATGCTTAATATACTTCTTTAGCTTCACAATGATGCATTTTGAACCACAAAGTACTTTGCAACATCGTTCTCAAATGTTTGCATCAAAACAGATAGCTTTGGAACATCATTCTCAAATGCAATAAATGTGAAGAACCTTCTATTTTGGGAATAGAAGGCCTCAATACTATGCTAGGAGCTCACAGCCTAGTATGAATTGATGAGAGAGCTTTTGCACATGGTTAATTGAATTGCATAGCTAATCTAAGCATTTATTTCATGAATTTATATGTACCATACACTTAGGAATGAATCTAACAAGTCAGGGGGGTCATCCCGACTTTTCAAGATCTAGACGGTATGCAAACACAATCAACTTCCTAGAATCATATTTCGCAATCTACTAGACCAAACTCAAAGAAAATTGATATGTGAATACAAAAAACTCCACTCTAGCTACTCCAAGTTAAATTCTAGCAAATCATTAAGTGTACATAGAGAAATTGATTCCACATTAGCACTATAATGAAGATGATGCAACAGTAGATAGTAGATAGAAATGTACTTGAAGAAATGTATCAAAATGTATAAGATAATGTACATATGAAGGGAAGTGTAGTGGACTACACCTAGATAGTTGGAGCTCAAGGTATGCTCAAGTTTGTAGCTCAATGCCTCTCAGAATGGATCTCTTATCTTTTACAATTATCCAAAGTGAATATGCTCAAAGTGACAAGCATGAGTTCACATGTAGTACTCTCCTGTGAGGTAATAAGAGAATGTGTAATCTTGAATAATTAGCAAAGCTCTTAGGCTTGCTGATTGTAGCAATAACTCCCCCTCAAGTTTAAGATGCTTGATTTTTTAGTCCTTCATGATCTTGTATAATCCAATAATTGATTTTAATCTGTTCAATTGGCTTCCATCCAAAGCCTTTGTCATCATATTTGCACATTATTTATGAGTTGATACATATGAGAGTCGTATATCTTTACTCATGATATTCTCTCTGACATAATGGTAATGAACTTCTATATGTTTAGTCCTAGCATGATAGATAGGGTTAGCAGCAAGATGTAATGAACTAATATTATCTCCAAATATACATGAAGTTGAAGTGTTCAACCCTAAATCTGAGTATAGGGTTCTAATCCACATGGCTTCTTGTGTAGCATTTTCAAGTCCTCTATACTCAACCTTTCTTGATGAAAGAGCAATTGTGGGTTGCTTCTTTGAGGACCATGAAATCAACTTTGTACCTGCAAAAGTAAGATAACCAAATGTGCTCCTCCTATCATCTTTAGATCCTACCTAATTTGCATCAAAAAAGAGTTTAACATCTATATTAGATGTATATGAATGGTACAACCCTTCACTGATTGTGCCTTTCAATTACTTTAGAATCCTCTTGGCTACCTCCATGTCACGCTCCAATAATTGTTCGATGATTGGAAGCAAATAACTATCTCTAATTGTAGTGGCATAAAATTTTTTAAGGTTAATACAAACCCACGAATTTCCATTCTTCTTTGGCACCACTATGAATGGGGATACCCATTTAGTATGCTCAATCGCATAGATAAATGGAGCTTTAATCAATCTATCAATGTCTTCTTTTATTTTTGCTACGTGTCATTATATGTGTAGGGCTTTTGTTTGGTGGGCTTGATGTCAGCCATCATGGGAATTGTATGAGAGCATATTTTTCGATCTACCCCCTTTAGGTCTCTATATGTCCATGCAAACACATCTCTATATTCCCTTCATAAAGCTACAAGCTCTACTTCTTTTGCACTTAGGTTTTCTCCTATGCACGTACATCGCTCTTCATTCTCTTCAATGGTTACTACATTTTTTTGGTCTTTTATTTATTATCACATGCTTCTCTTATGATGGCCTCTCTCTTAGGCATTCATACCAAAAAATTTTTGTTTTCAAATTCATATTTCTTGAAATTCTCTGGTACTTCGAACAATGATTCCCCCTCTGCTTATTTCACTGCTTTTCTTTTCTTTTTCTTTTGACTACCTTTACTTTCCTCCCTTGAATTTATGGTTTTAATGCTTGTAAGAGCTTCCTCTTTTTGCGTAAACACTCCTACATTCTCTAGATAGTGCTCTTTTGACTCAATCCATCACAATGGACTCTAGATCATCGTCATTCTCTTCCTCTTCTATGGACTTATTAGAGTCACATTCTTCTAGCAAAGGTTCACACATGAACACAGAGATATCATAACCGCCCTCATCACAATGAGTTCTCCACTCTGTTCTTCATTGAAAACAATGTCCATGGTGGCTAAGATTTTTGCCCAACCATGAGGCTCAAACTCCTCATCTAGAAAGATCATTGGTGTGTAGGATGGGCCTCTAACTGGTCTCCCTCATTGAGAAGTTCCTTCTTCTCTCTCTTTTAGGCATCTTTCCTCTTCCTCCACAACCTTGCACATCCACAAATGAGTAACTTCATGCATCTAGGATTAATCAGAAGAACTTTTAGAATGCACAAGAATAAATCTTCTTGCACCTTGTGGATAGGATTCCATTATAGGGGTGGCACATATCTAAAGGTATAATCCTTTAAATGGACCTTGTTTGTGACCCCTAAGTGTTGCAAGTACAGGGAGTTGGTTCCTGAATCTTGTACAAATTGTACTTGCCATAGGAAGGGTCTTCCTAAGATCATTTCATAGACATCATTTTTGCCAAAGTCGCATATAGCAAAGGTGTGATCAAAATCTGCACCAAAAGTGATTAGAGTTATCCCTTCTAGCAATCCTTGAGGTCATTCAATATGGCCATCATGTGGAGAATGAGTTCTCCTATGCGCAACAAAAATGTGTAGTGAACACTTGTATGTCCAGCACTTGGATAAATGGCTGCACCTTAGATAGCTTAGTGCTCTCAATACAAACCTCAAATGGACTTGTGCATTTTAGTCAATCATAGTAGACAAAGAGAGCTTTCTAACAAGCTATAAATAACTTAATTTGGACACATTTTGACTAGGAAACACAACTAACAAAGATCAACTACCTATCCACACAAGTATACTGAAGAACTGAACTTCACACTCGGATTGAGAACTCCCTGAATATATACTCTTTGAGGAAGATATTTGGGATAGAGAAAGTAAACACAAATATCTTTCCAACAAGATAAAAATCAAGCAATTTGGATGTGTTTTTCGAGGAAACTCAACTAACCAAAATAGACCACCTGAGCACACAAGTATACTAAAAAACTAGACTTCACTCTCTGATAGATATCTCACAGAATACAAATCCTTTGAATGAGATACTTGAGAAAAAACAATTACATGCAAAGACCTTTCCAAAAAGCCAAAAAGCAAGCAATTTGGATACATTTTGGTTAGAAACTTAACCGATCAAAATAGACTACCTATCTACATAGGTATGCTGAAAAATTGGACTTCACTCTTTGACTGATATCTCATAGAATATAAAAGCTTTGAAGGAGATATTTGCAATACATGAAATACACCAGATATTCTTTCCAATGAGTGTTTAAACACAAGAAATGGTTACATATAGAGTGAGATATGAGCTTCACAATAGAGATGTGTACAAAATGACGTGCGGTTGAAAGGAGTCTATGGGAAGACAAAATGACAAAATGACCAAATCCGAATATTGGGAGCTCTTGCCTCTTTCTCTCCTTTTTTATGACATGCTCCCACTCCACTTTTATAACCAATGAGCATGTGAAGAAGTTTTTGCCTCCTTTGTAACTCGCCACATTGCCCACTACATGCCATTGACTACAAGGCAAATATTGTATCTTTTACTCATCATGAATTTTCACTAGACCTTTTTTTTTTCTTTTCTCCTCTTTTCCTTTATCTTTATATTTGGTAAATTTATCCAAGCATAGCTCATATGAAAATGAGCTTCTACATTTATCTTCAACACTCCCCCTCAAGCTCATTTGGGAGTTATCTTCAACCATGTCCTGCAAATTTATCACATCCTTGAAACCTTTGAGTTTAGAAGTATCCAAGAACTTTGTAAACATATCTGCAACCTGCTCTTTGGTTCTAATGAACTTTATCTCCACATCTTTGCTCAATAGCTTCTCCCTTACATAATGATAGTGGACCTCTATGTGCTTGCTACTTGCATGAAACATAGGATTGCTTGCCAAGTAAATACTTGACATGTTATCACCGTATATAGGGATGGTTCCAACTTGCACTTCAAGATCAGCCAAAAGCTTTCTAATCCACATCGCTTCACATGTGGCAAATACTAATCCTCTATATTCAGCCTCCATGGATGAAAGTGCAATAGTAGGTTGTTTCTTTGAGCTCCATGTGATAGGTTTGCTTCCTATCATGAACACACAACCTGAGGTTGATCTCCTCCTATCTTGTTTTGAACCTGGGCTGAAGCCTTTGACCTGCAATTCTTCATCAAACTTGTAAAACAAGGCATGATTAATTGTATGCTTTATGTATCTCAACACTCTCTTGGCTGAATTTAAATGTTCACTTGTCGGGGCTTGCATAAACTGAGGAAGTACACCAACAACATAAGATAAATCAGGTGTTGTAATGTTTGCATAGATTAATGATCATGCAATGCTTCTGCATGTCCTTACATCTTCCAATAGTTCTCCATCATTTGAGCAAATCTTTGTATTTGTGTCCATCGATTGAGTGAGTGGTTTGCATTCACTCATTCCAAATATGAAAAGAACATCCAACAAGTACTTCCTTTGCATCAAGTAGATGCCACTTTTTTCATAAACAAATTCAATTCCTAAAAAATATTTCATCTCTCCAAGATCTGAAATTTTAGACTCCTTACCAAGCTTCCTTTTGATATCTTTAATCCTTGTAACATCATTTCCTGTTATGATGAGGTCATCGATATATATGCAAATATATACCTCTCTATTTTCTTCCTTTTTCATGTACAATGAAGGATACGCACTACTTGGGTTGTATCCATACTTAGTTAGGTATTCTACCAATCTCTGATCCCATGCTCTTGGTGCTTGCTTCAAGCCATAAAGTGCCTTTTTCAACTTGCAAACAAAGTTTGGATAGTTTTCATCTTCAAATCCAACCGGTTGACTCATGTATACCTCTTCTTGTAGTTCTCCATTGAGAAAAGCATTTTTTATGTCAAGTTGATATAATGGCCATCTCCTTGAAGCACCAATTGCTATTAATATCTGATTGTTTCCATCTTTGCAACAGGGCTGAAAACTTCATCATAATCTATGCCTTGTGTTTTTTAAATCCTTTGGTAACTAATCTAGCTTTATATCTAGCTAGTGAACCATCAACATTCCTCTTTATTTTAAACACCCATTTGTTTGGAACAATCTTCATACCTTCTTTCTTTGGCACTAGCTCCCATGTGTGATTATCTTTGAGAGATTTGATATCCTCTTTCAAAGCCTGCTTCCATTCCTTTTGTGTGCAAGCGTCTTCATATGTCTTAGGCTCTTTGTCTTTGATAACTTGCATCATGTATGAAAAATGTTTCGCCATGAAACTATCATAACTTAGCCTTTGAGTTGGATACCATTTCCTTGAAGATCTTCTTTCATTGCCTTTAGAAAGTTGCTTCTTTAACCTATTCAGCTTTACCTTCGGAGTGATTACCTCTTCATATTCTTCTTCACTTGCATCTATCTCACTGTTTGGAGTAGCACTTGCTTCTTCGGCTCTACTATGAGCTGAATTTGGAGACAAAGAATGACTCCCCCTCCATGTTGAACATTCAATATTTGATGTAGATGCCTCCGGACCTGAAAGCTTTGTGCTTGATTGTTGAACTTCTCTTTGATTTCTTCCTGCATAATCATCACAATCTTCTTTAAGAATCTTTTCCTTTCCTTTATCTTCATACTATGGTCTTAGTTCATCAAAGACCACATCTCGTGACACACTTACTTCCTTTGTTCTAGGGTTGTAACACTTTTATCCTTTTTGCTTCGTCAAGTAGCAGATGAAAATGCATTTTTTTTAGCTTGGTTCCATCTTTGTTCTAACGTCTTGGGGAATGTGAACAAAGCGAACACATCCAAACACTTTGAGGTGTGTAAGATTAGGTTTCTTACCAGATAATACCTCCTCTAGAGTCAAGTGATGTATTCCCAATGTTGTGCACCTATTTATCAAGTAAATGGTGGTTGTCGTAGCTTCAGCCCAATAGTACAATGGTACCTTCATATCGTTGAGCATGCATCTTGTAATTTCAGCAATTTGCCTATTTTTCCTCTTAGCAACTCCATTTTGTTGTAGTGTATACCTACAAGTAAATTGCCTTTGGATCCCGTTCTCTTGTAGAAAATCTAAAAATCCTTTGGAGAAGTATTCTCCTCCACCATCAGACCTTAAGGTTTTGATAGACCTTCCTGTTTCTTTTTCAACTTCAGCTTTGAATCTTTTGAATATAGAAAACACCTCTGGTTTTTGCTTCATACAAAACAGCCATACCTTTCTTGAAGGATCATCAATGAAGGTGACAAAAAATCTATTACCAGCCATTGATGCCTCTTGGGTTGGTCCCCATACATCTGTATGTATCAAGTCCAAGACATTTGGGGCCACATAATTGCTCCTCTTGAATGGCTACCTCATTTGCTTTCCTAGTTGACAAGCTTCACATAACTCATGTAGTCCAATGCTAATAAATTTTGGAAGACCTCTTACCACTTCATGTTTGCTCATGTCCTTCAGCTTTGGAATGTTGATGTGTCCTATTCTTTTGTGCCATAAGTCCAGCTCTGAAATCTTCTTGTTCCCACATTGAATGTACATGACCTTTTCATGCGGATGTTGGATGTCCAAAGTGAACATCCTTCCTTCTCTTCTACCTTGAGCAATGACCTTGAAGCCTTCCTTTGGATAATTTATGAAGCACCCATTCTCATTGAATATGACATCATAACCCTTCTCTACGACTTGTCCTACTGAAATCAAGTTCTTTTAAATTGTAGGAACATGAAGAACATTAGATAGTACCTTTGCGCTACTTGTATCTCCAAGCCTTATATCTCCAATATGTTCAATCATGGGTTGAGTATCATCACCTGTTTCAACACATCCTTTTCCACTTGGTACCTATGGATTAGTGAACAAACTTCCTTGGCATTACATATGGTTACTAGAACCTGAATCAATGTACCATTTTTTATCATCTTCACAAGAGCTTCTATACTCATGTCTCATTGCAAGTAGTGTGTCCTTGCTTCCTTCACTTGAGGTGCTTGCATAGTTGCTTTGGATCCTTTGATTGCCTCCATTTGGTCTTCCATTCTTCAGCCAACAATAACTAGCATACTGTCCTACTTCACCACAATGATAGCATGTTATACCTTTATGAGAATTGTAGAAGCCTTGGCATCTTCCTCCACTTCTACCTCGACCTCTTCCTTGTGTGTTTGCCATTTGATGCATCCTTGTTGTCTTCCGAATTGTTTTGATTGTAATTGGAGTTGTTATGACCTCTTCCTTTTCCTCTTGAGCCTCCTCTTGATTTCCTTCCTTTACCTCGACCTCCACATAACATTTGGTTGTGGTTGTCCTTTCCTTTGGGGCCACCAAAGCTAAGCTCTTCTGTGACAAGATGAGGGATTAGTCATTCAAGACCTGGATATGCATCTTTCAAGTTAATGGAAGTTATAAAAGGCTTCCATCTTTCATCTTCTCTCAATCCATTGAGAGTATAACACACAAGATCTTCGTCTTCAACTGTTGTGCCAGTAGAAGCTACAACATCACTTAGCTACTTAATCTTCAAAGTATATTCAGCTATGGATTGACTCAAACTTTTCTTGATTGTGTTCAACTCATTCTTGAGTTGAAGTTTCCTAGCTTTGGTATTTGTTGAATACATCCTTTCAAGAGCTTCCCAAGCATCCTTAGCTTTCTCTAGATGTTGAATATGCCCTACCATGGCATTAGTAATGACTTGTGAAATGAGGAACATGAGTCTCCTATTCCTCTCTTCCCATTCTTTTGCTTGCCTCCTTTGGACTTTGCTGGCCATAGCTTGATTGATTTAAGGTTGAGCATCATCGCCGCTCACAATACGCCACAAGCCTTTGCCCAGTAGGTATTTGGTCATTCCAAACTTCCACACGGGATAGTTATCCTTATCCAATTTCTCTACTTGTTGACCCAAGTCAGCCATTGAGGACTATAAAAAACTTTGAGAGTTACATCCAATAATTATATTGTCCTTTGCTCTTGTGTTTGTGAAGCTCCCCCTTGTTTTGTAGCTCCTCTTTTGCTTTGGTTTAACTCCAAGTTTGTTGATGAAGCTTTAGCACCAAGTTTTCTCTGATACCAAACTGTGGAGAATGAGTTCTCCTATGCGCAACAAAAATGTGTAGTGAACCCTTGTATGTGCAACACTTGGACAAACAGCTCCACCTTAGATAGCTTGCTGCTCTCAATACAAAACTCAAATGGACTTGTGCCTTTAATTAGTCAAAGTAGACAAACAGAACTTTCTAACAAGCTATAAATAACTTAATTTGGACAAGTTTTGAATAGGAAACGCAACTAACAAAGATCAACTACCTGTCCATACAAGTATGCTAAAGAACTAAACTTCATGCTCAAACTGATAACTCCTTGAATATTTATCCTTTGAGGAAGATATTTGGGATAGAGAACCTAAGCACAAAAAGCTTTCCAACAGGCTAAAAATCAAGTAATTTGGATGAGTTTCGATCATGAAACTCAACTGACCAAAATAGACCACCTGAGCACACAAGTATTTTGAAAAATTGGACTTCACTCTATGACATATATCTCATAGAATACAAATCCTTGAATGCGATATTTAAGACAGAGGAAATAGATGCAAGGAACTTTCCAACAAGCCAAAAAGCAAGAAATTTGGATACGTTTTGGTCGAGAAATGTAACCAACCAAAATAGACTACTTGTCTACACAAGTATACTAAAAAACTGGACTTCACTCTTTGACTGATATCTCACATAATATATAAGCTTTGAAGGAGATATTTGAGATAGACAAAATGCACGAGATAAGCTTTTCAATAAGTGTTGACCGCAAACAATGGTTACATATACACTGAGCTATGAGCTTCACAACAGAGCTGTGTATAAAATGACATGCGGTTGGAAGGAGTCTATGGGAAGACGAAATGACAAAATGACTAGATCTGACTATTGGGAGCTCTTGTCTTTTTCTCTCCTTGTTTAGAACATGCTCCCACTCCACTTTTATAACCAATGAGCATGTGAAGAAGTTTATGCCTCCTTCTTAACTCACCGCTTTGCCCACTACATGCCACTAACTACAAGGCAAATATTGTATCTTTTACTCATCATGAATTTTGACTAGAACTTGTTAAAAGCACTTTCTGTGTTAAGTTGCTTTTAATCTTGTTTCGGGTTCTTGGGGATGGCTAGGGGTCTGACAGTGAAGAGTCCCTTTATTTGATTTTCCCAAATTAACTATTCAACTAAACAGTCACTATAGTTTCAAAGCAACAACTTCCACTACACAGTTAATACATGCAAGTTGCGATTATCTTACACAGTAACTTATCGCGCAAGTTAACACTCACACAGGCGCACAGACTTATTAATGTTAAGACAACGTTACTATGTTAATAATGAATTACTGGAATTCAACAAGAACAGAGTAACAGTACGCAAGATATCTGCAAATCTGCACACGATCTTCTCGGCATGTCGCCTAGACATAGTCTGGCGAACCCGTCTCTCTCATGCCGAAGAATCACCGTAATGCCTTTTCATTAAAGGGTAAAAGACCCGCAAAGGAAAAGAAAACTAAGGCTCATCAACTATGCCTTGTATGTATAGTGTTCGGGACAACTTAAATGTTCGGGTGATCTTTTGTTTCAGGGCATCCAGCATAATCTCTAAAGTTTCTTGCTCTACCAATTGTGCGTCTGTTCTGACTGAATTAGCATTGCACTAGATCAAGAGACGACCCATAGATTCTAGTTCATTAAACATCGGAGTCGGAGGAGGAAGAGTAGGAAGTCGTTGGGATGAAGAGGCTGAGAACAATTGAGGGGAGGGTGGTGGAGAGTAGTCAGGAGAAGAGGATGGAGGAGTGGGTGCGTCGGGAATTACATTGGCGATTGCAGCAGTATGTACTGCAACTGGCTCAACAGGGTTAGTGGGTGGAGGAAGGGGAATAAGGGTATTATGCATCAGGATTAGTCCGGGTGTATTCTGATTTGTCACCTCAGCTTGTTCGATCACGATCTCAGCATTGGCAATCACTTCTGTGATAATTTTGGCTACAATTTCTTTCACAATGTCCTCATCCTGCTGATGAGAGTCTGCTCGAGAAGAGACTTCTTTGGATTCTTCCAGGTGTGCACCGTGTTCCGACTGGTTGAGCGGAGAAGAAGGAATGGATGATTCAACATGGAGGGAAGTGGCAGTGTCATGAAAGACTTCAGTGTCATGACCGGCAATGGATCCCTACACATGGCTTTTAGAGGGGCTTACGCATCTGCATTTTCAATGAAAAAGTTGAAGCAGATCTTCATCGTCATCATCCTCGTCCTCGAGCATGTGAGTAGATTCTTCATGTAACAAGAAGGGAGCGGTTGGAGGAGGTTGCGCGGCTTGGATCACCGGAAAAAGGAACATGAGGATATGGGGTAAACTGGAACGAGGAAGGTCACCCTTAGTGACTTGTTTGATAACCGCTACACATTCACAGTGAATGCACCGGAAATAGAAGGATATGAAATTTACAGTTTCACGGGAAGCGATATCGATCATCGAATAGAATGGTCGAGCAATACCATATGTGCGTTTTTGTAAACTCAGGGTGGCTACCAAAAACTGCAGAGTTGTATGCTCTGGTTCAGGTCTACACATAATGCCATACTCATTAGATGAGTGTCGGGGGAACAATTCCTTTATGGTTGGCACGGAAAGGAGTGGACCATTCTCCAATCCTTCCTGAGGGAGTCAAAAAGCTTCAGCAAACGTAGCTAAAGTAATGACGACACGAGATGGTAAACAAGCAATGGGCCAACTCTGCTCTGTAGCAGGTGTGGCGGAAATGGCAGAAATGAGCTGCGCATGGAATGGGTGACACTCCACTGAATGCCAAGGCAATTCAGCGAAGGCTAAGAGACCACGAGTGCACAAATACTCACTCACTTATGGAGTGATTCCTGCACGGAAGGTAGCAACGTTCGCGAGAGCTTCCATGGTGCGCACAAGTAAGCACGAAAACACAGAATACAAAGAACACACAATCACACAAACACAATAGCGGTTATCAGTGGAAAGAAAAAGATTAAGTAAGAGCACGAACAACATTAGGCGGCAAAAACCCTAATCATCACGCAACATTAGGCGGCAAAAACCCTAATCATCACGCAATATTAGAGAGATATCCTTCATGATTACGGCATGCATGCATGAGCAGAAACAATATCACAGGACGGTGATTAATCATATTTAGATACCAAAACAAGGCAATTATGGTCAGTGGTCAACCGAAATACGGGGGATAAAAAGAAAAACAAGTGACACGCGAAAAAGACTAAGTACATGTCATCGGTTATCAAACGGCTAGTGATATGGGTGAAGCTTAGAACCATTAATCACTTTTGGCAAGAGAACACCTGTTAAGATTGCCAACCAAAAAGTTGTTGGTCCCACTTGTTCAGCAGTCCGGTATGGACCGAACCACCGTAACTTAAATTTCCTAGCAGTGCGATTAGCTTTAGCATTATAAAATAAAACAAGTTGGTCAACCGTAAAGATAGGACTGATTCCACTTCATGTGGAGGAATGCATCTAAGTAAAACACCAGTATGATCTATGTAATACAGTTGACCCACAATCAACCGGAATCGTCAACTGTAGACTGCAATTTTTCGACGCAGAGTGACGGGAGCATTAGGAGGAAGACAACCGTGAGTGAGAAAAGTCATTAACGTATCATAATAGGTAGGAGCAACAAGAGGTTCTGTAGATGCTGCAGAAGTTGTCTCGATGGCATAAATCACCGGTGTAGTGTCATCAACACCTACCGGAGACTCACCGGAATCCAATCGAGATAGAAAATCCGCCAAGACATGTGTTGTGCTAGGTCGATGAATAACTTCATAATCGAACTCTTGTAATAGTAAAACCCATCTATCCAATCTACCACCTAAATGCTGCTGCCAAACCAAGTACACCAATGCAGCATGATCCACATGGAAAGTAAATTTATGGCCCAGCAAGTAATGCCAAAATTTCTTAACAGAGTATATCCAAGACATTCTCGTTCGGTCATAGAGTAATTTCTCTTTGCAGGAGCTAAGCATGCCAAAATTTCTTAACAGAGTATATATCAATCCAAGACATTCTCGTTCGGTCACAGAGTAATTTCTCTTCGCGGCTCACATAGTACACAGGCCGAAACCATTTGTCAATTTGTTGCATGAGAACGCTACCAATCGCAATATCTGACACATCCACGAAGACATGGAACAGCCGTTCCCAATCAGGTGGTTGCAGGATTGGGGCCTACGTCAATAAGACCTTCAACCGATCAAATGCACTTTGCCACTCCTGAGTCCATTCATACTTCTGTGGAGCATTGGTCATAAGCCGATTAAGTGGTGTCGCTAAATGAGCTAACCACCGTAAATGTCTGCCATGCCATCGGATTTGGCCAAGAAAGCGCATAACTTATTTCGGCGTCTTTGGGACTGGTGCCTCCAACACGGCTGCGACTTTATCCAGATCTACCTGGATTCCTTGTTTAGAAATGATATGACCGAGTAGTTTGCCACAAGAGACCGCAAAAACTGATTTGGTAGGATTCAAACATAGTTGGTACTCCGGGCACTTTTCAAAGCAACACCGTAAATGATACAGGTGTGCTAAAGTGGCACCGAATAAGGAAAAATAATCCAAATATACTTGCATAAATGTGGTCAAATAAGGTGAAAAGACTTCCTGCATACATCTTTGGAATGTACTCGGGGCATTCCGTAAATCGAACCACATTACGGTGCAAGCATAGACACCCCAATTAGTGATTAATGTTGTCTTCGGTATATCCTGTTCTGCCATCCTCACTTGACTATATCCACTGTAGCCATCTAGAAATAAATACATTTCGTGTCCTGCTACCCTGTCGAGCATTGTATCTAGAAAGGGGAGAGGGAACGGATCCGATACAGTGGCGGCATTGAGTTTCCGGTAGTCGACACAGATACACAACTGTTTATTTTTCTTCGGGACGATCACTATTGGAGATATCCACTCAGCATGCTCAAATTGGCACAATAAATCCCACCTTCAATAAACGATCAAGTTCAGCCTTCACATGTGCCGCATAATTAGGGTTCATCCTATAACTAGGTTGTTTGATAAGCCTCGCATTGGGTTTTGGTACCACTCTATGTTGATAAATCCGTGGGTCAAGGCCCTTCATGTCTCTGTAGTCCCAAGCGAAAACATCTGAGAATTCACGAAGAAGTTGTACCAAATCATCTTGGAATTTCTCTGCTAATCCTGCCTTGATTTTTACAGGCCTTGGGTTGACCGTGTCTCCCAAGTTGTACGTTACCAATTGATCTTTCGATACGTAGAACTGTCGGGGCTTTACCAAATCATCAGCTGGCTGCAACAGTTGTTGTAAAGTCACTTCATCCATAGGTATGTCATCATCTGCTTCTGCTTCTCCGGTCATTGGTATGACCATACAAGCTACCGGACTCCAGGTATCTGCTACCGACTATAAGTCTACAGTACCTAATGAGATGAGATCCTTATTGGTTTTAAGGAAAGCCTCTTCCTCATCATCAGATAACCCATCCAACATATGGACTAGCTCTGCTACACACGGTCGTGCGTGTAAATCACAAGGTTGCATAGCATCCAGTGCAACTACATATTTCCGGTGATTGTCTTTGAAAATTAACTCTTGAGCTGACCAATTATGTACAACTTTGGCTTGCTTTAACCATGGTCGACCGAAGAGTAAGTTGTAGTTGAGGCTAGATTCTGGTAAGTCTAGGACTACAAAAGTCATTTTAAATGTGGTTCCTTGCAAGGTAATAGGAATATTACGTACTAGTCCCAACGGATGGACTCGTGATTGATGTGCCATTTGCACAAAAAATTGTATGGGTTCAATTTGGGTCCAACCCAATTTCTTGCAGAGTGCGGCTGTTGCAATATTCGCACCAGATCCGCCATCTATTAAAACTTGGTTAATCTTCTGATTTTTATACCAGACGGTGATCAATGGTACTGAATGATCCACCGTAGAATCCAATTCCGGTTGTATGGTCGCAGTCGCCGGAGTACATGAAGGTCCGAGACTAACCTGCTGTTGGAATTATTGTTTGACTCCTGGAACTAAGGCGAGAAATTGTCCCAAAGGGAGTGTGATGGAAGCTTTAGATAGGATGTCCCACACTTGATCTGTTTGGACTGTGGTTATCACCGATTCTGGTGGTGATTCTAATGTTGTTGGAGCAGAATTATGTTCATTCGATCTTGCCTGTGGTAGAGGGACCTGTGTTACCGGAATGGGATCAGGAAACACAGTTGGCTCTTTAGTTGTCCATTGACTAGCCTTTGCAAACATCCGCTGCTCCGCACGAATTCCAGGCTCGAAAACTTCAGCTGTTGGTTGCAACTATTTACCTGATCTTGTCTAAACTACAGCTACTTGTGACTCAACTGGGGAAATATAGACCATGTTAGTCATCGGATTTTGTCGTTCCTTCTTCCTTTTGTCGTACTCTACTGCTTCCTTGCAAAATCTACGGATATGGTCAACCTCGCCACAAAAATGGCACCGAGGGGCTGGGAGGGAAGTACCTTCCGCTGATGTACCTGCCTGCCATCGGTTTGGATTGAAATCATTGTTACGCTAACCCCGTTAGTTCTTGTATCCTTGCTGGTGGTTGGTTCGCAACTATGGCGGCACATAATGGGTTGCTAGCTAACCTGGTTCCTGTATTATAGCATTTACGGCCACTCTACCCTGCACCTTTGCATTATATGCACATGTTTCTATTGAGTGTCCTGTTGTGTTACAGATGGCACAATACATCTGGTTGAGGGCACATGTAGAATTGGTGTGACCTGGATTCTTGCACTTAGTACAATACACCTATTTGGACAAATCATCAGCTACGTTCTTACTTGCTTTCAACCATTCTAGTTCCTCCGTAAAACCTCCAACTTTGTGCTCTAATTGTAAGGCCATCACAATTACTGTGTCCAATGTCATTCCACCCACACAGCGAATGATCATGATTTGTCTTAACTATGGATTCAGTCTGTTAATGAACCATTGTGTTATGACATCATCGGGAAGATTGGCATGTGCCGGAGGCAGCTGTCGCAAATGAGTTCTAAACAATGTCGCATAGTCTTGAACACTCTAGTGTGGTTTCTGTCGATTGTTCTGCAAATAGTCAAAGATTTCTGCAGGGTTCTTCTTCAAATGAAACCTCTGTAAGAACGCGTCTCTCACATCATCATAGTTACCGAAATGATTAATATCATATTCAGTCAACCACCTTGCTGCTTCATTAACCAATGTGGCCTGAAATACAATGGCCTTGTACGCCGGATCTGGTGGATGATTCAACACGGCATAACTAATCTCGAATGTGCCAACATGTGCGTCGGGGTCATCTCCCCAAAATCCACCGAATTTTGTACATGTCACTCTGGTTGGAATCGGTCAAGGTGGAATGATTGGCTGTGGTTGTTGCTGTTGCTGCTGCTGGAACTACGGTTGTGGTTGTGGGGGTGTTTGCTGTTGTGACTCTGAACCACTCATGATGCTATTGTCAGTAGTATTGTTGTTATCTATATGTTGAGGGGGTGTCTCTTGTCCTTCAGCATCTGTATTATCAGCCTGCTCACCTTCCAGTTCAAAAATGTCATTGAATCTCTTACTTATCTCCAAATCAAATAGCCTGTCCTCAGCTTTGGTATCGAAATTAGGTATGCTTGCCCCGAATAGTGGTGAACGTAATAAGGGTCCACCAGGTAATACCACACTATCACCGAAAAATTTCAAATTCCCACCAAATGGTACCGAACTTCCATCGAAACTTATCGAACTTTCACTGAACAAGGTTACCCTTTCACCAAAAATGGTCTCGCTTGGTAACACAACTCTATCATCGAAAATGGTTGAATTCTGACCAGATATTGTCGGACTAACTCCACACTGCGTCTCTATACACCCAGAAGTCACTATACCCTCTCCACAAAGTACCGGATTCACACCAGAATTTATCGAAATCTCATCATGTGTCACCGAACTAGCACCGGAATCGCTACTGACCGGCTCTGATCCTTCTGCAACTGGACTTAACTGGCCTGCACTTCTACCACCCGAGGGTGTCCCTAATATATTTGGAACTGCCCAGGGATGTTGATCTCTCCTATACTTTGGATAGGATTCGCCGGAACGAGTAACCGACATATATCACTTCTTCAACTAGTGGTCACTATTCTCCACTGCTTGCCTTGCTTACTGCTCTTCCCTTACTGATTATTCCCGATCTGTTTCCATCTTCCCATAGACGGCGCCAGTGTTAAAAGCACTTTCTGTGTTAAGTTGCTTTTAATCTTGTTTTGGGTTCTTGGGGATGGCTAGGGGTCTGACAGTGGAGAGGCCCTTTATTTGATTTTCCCAAATTAACTATTCAACTAAACAGTCACTATGCTTTCAAAGCAACAACTTCCGCTACATAGTTAATATGTGCAAGTTGCGATTATCTTACACAGTAACTTATCGCACGAGTTAACACTCACACAAGCACATAGACTTATTAATGTTAAGACAACGTCACTATGTTAATAATGAATTACTGCAATTCAACAAGAACAGAGTAACAGTATGCAAGATATCTGCAAATCTGCACACGAGCTTCTCGGCATCGTCGCCCAGACAGAGTCTGGTGAACCCGTCTCTCTCATGCCGAAGAATCACCGTAATGCCTTTTCATTAAAGGGTAAAAGTAAAAACTATTCGCTACGCCTTTTCGGTGTGTGCAATATATGAAAAATACAATCCATTCCGGCGACCTTACAAACTTTTTTTTCTTTTCTCCTCTTTTCCTTTATCTTTATATTTGGTAAATTTAGTCAAGCATAGCTCATATGAAAATGATCTTGTACATTTATCTTCAACACATCAACCATTTGAAGCTTCATTCTACTTGGTCTTAATGCAGGTTTTTCCCAATGCTTCCACAAAGAGGTGGTTGCAATTGCAACACCAGCACATGAATCTAAGATAACTTTGGTTTTGTAGCCTTGGTAGGTGATTGGAAGATATGTATCACCTTCTTCACCTTCACTCATGTCTCTTGTTTTGTCGAGAGGTATCTCTCAGACTTTTTGCTTAGATCTTGATTTTGATGCATTGGAACCAAGCTCTAGGACCTGATTCACCACATGTTTCCACAACTCAAGTTTTACTTTGATTAGGTCTTCTAACGTGAGATAACACTGCACCGTGGTATTCTTCACAACTTTAGTGTCCATTGGAATCAGTGAGTCTTCATTTCTTATCAGTAATGTGGGAGCTTTGATTTGAAGAGATTCAGATTCCCATGGGCTTGTGAATTTTGGCAACTCTTGTAAAGAATTCAATTCAAAATCTAATCTTTAATCTTTTTGTTGCTCTTCTTGGTCCCTGTAAATAGATGGAATGCCTTGGGGAAATTGATCATGAAGATCATTGACTTCAGGAATAGGAGGGGGATTACCCTTCTCCTTGGCCCATTTTATTCTTATATTTCCCACAATATCTCTTGAGAGTATTGTTCAATTGAAAGAGGTGTTCCATCATCCATGGAATTGTTGGAGCAAGTCTATGACAAGCCTAAGTATTGGCTTGAGTCCCACAAAGTCATAGAAAAAGCCTTAAAATGAAGACTATGTAAAGTTCACTTGTGAACTACCTCTTATAACTTTTGAAGAGTTTACTTAATGTAAAAGTAAGAGAATCTTAAGTGGTTGAGTCCACTTGATCAAGAATGGAAAGAGAAGCCACGAAATCATGATTTGTGGTAGGTAGAGAATCAAATCAATCATTGATTGATTGGAGAGTGATTGAGGGAAGTTAGCCTCCCAAACTCAACTATAAATAGATGGCAGTTTTAGTCGTGGTTAGAGAGACCTATGTGAAGACCTCCAAGAGCAGAGCTTTATGCCATATCAAGGTGTGATTACAAGGCACACATATGTATCAGTAAGTCATTGTATTGTACAAGCAATATACTTTAATTTTCATGATTATTTGAGTTCATCTTTCCATGTTCTTGTGAAGTGTACTACTCACTTCCATTACTCTCAGTTTTCTTAGTCAGCTTGCAGAGATGTTTTCTCTGAGCTTGGTGCATCATTTTCAATGATTTAACTTGGTAAAGTTAGCTCTATAAGTCTACTATATTCTCACAAATTTTCATATCATTTGGATGTTGCAATCTTCAGTTACGTTCATTTGTAGTCAACAGGGTCTGTTCATCTTCACTTCTCTGTCAGGTACCCGACTTTTTCACTCATTTTGTCAGAGACATTTCTCAGTGGTTACTTATCAAATTCAGTGATTTAAAACTTCTTGGATTCAGCTTACTGTCTAGTATAACCATACATAATCATTGGATTTCTACATTTCGAGTTATGTTGATTTTTCTGCTCACTGGTCTCAAACTGTAGCAGCCCGTGAAAATCGGGATGATGTCATCACTTGTTAAAACTCATTCTCAGTGTGTGGTTCATTATTTTTTATGAGATTACTCTTGAAAGTTATCTCTTTAAGCTACCTAGACTTCCCCAAGAGGAATTAAGCTAATTGCTGCTGTGCTCAGAGAATTATGTAAAACACTGGACAGGTGTATGAACCAAGAATAGCAAGTTTTCACCTCTGAGCTAACTCCAACTTATCTGTTTTGATCTATCTTTTTGAGAGTGATCTTCGAAGGTACATAGGGTGTCTAATACATCCATTGGCAAGCTAAAAGGGCCCAACATATACTTCTGGAGTTCATTTGGCTGGTGTAGATCAAGGATTTTGCAACACCTCTTCATCTTCAAGCACATACCTATCCATCTCTTCACAGTGGTATCAGAGCAAGGTTGGACAACATGGCAGATGGATTTCCTTCATCAATTGACAACTTGGATAGAGGTAATTACTCAGCTTGGTCATTAAGAATGGAAGCTTATCTCCAAGGTAGAAGTTTATATGGTTATGTGGCTAGAGATGAAGTTATGCCAAGTTTCAAGAACAAAAGTCAACCAACACAAGAAGAGCAAGAAAGATTCAGCACATGGTGCTCCAAGGATGCACTTGCAAGGTCTTATCTCCTCAACTCTAACTCAGATTTTTTGTTGTCTCACATTAGAAGTTGTAAGACATCTCAGGAAGTGTGGGATGCACTTGAAGCTTTCTTTTCTTCAAGTACCAAAGCTAGGAAGCATCAACTATGGCTGGATTTCACAACTCTCAAGAAGGCTCCCAAACAAAATGTGACTGATTTTGTCACAAAGCTCAAGGACATAGTGGATCAGTTGGGAAGCATTGGAGAGGTAATAGATGAAGAACAAATTGTAAGGCAGGTCATCAATGGCTTGAAGGCAGATGACAAGTGGGAAGCATTCACCACAGCTATGGATCTGTACATGGACATGCATGTACCTGATTTCAACACACTCATTGGACAACTACTTACTCAAGAGGCAAAGCTTATCAAAAATGGAGAAAGCTCTAAAGGTAATCAATCTTCAGCTTTATACACTGATAAAAGCAAGTCTAAAGATAACAAAGGAAAGGCAAAGAAAGTGGATGATGAAGCAGGTACATATCAAGCTAACTATGCAGGTAGAGGAAGAAATGGCAGAGGTAGAGGAAGAGGAGGTAGACAAGGCAGGGGGAGATCCCAAGACTCCAACTCATGTTCTATTTGTGGATTAACAAATCATACAACTGAAAATTGCTTTAGGAATTCCAGGAATCAAAGAGGCAGAGGATACAATAGAGGAAGTTATGGCTACTCAAGAGGAAGGTTCAACAACTACCATGGCAACTACAACAACTACAATCATTCAAACTATCAAGGAGGCTACAAAGGAAGGAGAGACTACAATAACTACACAGAAGACTCAAAGGATTCATTATTGATCATGAACATGGCTATGCCACAAGGTAAATCTGATGAGCATGTTTTCTACATAGATTCAGGTTGTTCAAATCATGTGGCAGGAAATGTGGCACTCCTATCAGATTTAGAAGATCCAAGGAATAAGCATGAGGTACAGACAAGAGATGATACAAAACATCCTGTGGAGAAAATAGGCAATGTCAAAGCACCTGATGGAAACATCAACCTACTCAGTAAGGTACTCTATGTCCCTACCATTACAAAGAATTTGATAAGTGTTGGGCAGATAGTAGAGAAAGGGTTGCAAGTCAGGTTCACAAAAGCAGGAGCATTTGTTGAAGATCCAAGTCAAGGATTCAGAAGAATTGCAAAAGGTGAAAAGACAGGTAGATTGTTCACATTTGAATTACAGGACACTAGAAACATTGCTCTCTTTAATTATGGTAGTCAGACACTCACATAATTGGAAGTATGGCACAAAAGGTTAGCACATATTGGTGAAAGGTCATTAAAGCAAATCTGCAGGGACCAAAGTGTACTTGGACTTCCTAATTTGTCAAAACAACATATGATTTATAAGTGTAGTGCATGTCAATTTGGAAAGTCTCACAGGTTACCATTCATGAAGAAAGGTTATATGCATGGAGATCTCTTGGAGTTGGTTCATACAGATGTATGGGGACCTAGCAAGGAAGCTTCAATATCTGGATCAAGGTATTATGTTTCCTTTATTGATGATTGCAGCAGATGGACTATCCTATTCTTTATGAAATACAAAGATGAAGTTTTTTCATGTTTCAAAAGATATTTGGCTCTTGTGGAGAATCAAACAGGTAAATCACTAAAAAGGCTAAGGTCAGATGGAGGGGGAGAATACTTCTCCCATGATTTTGATGCTTTTCTTCAAGAAAGAGGAATCAAAAGAGAGGTAACTACAAGGTACACTCCTGAGCAAAATGGAGTGGTAGAAAGGAGGAATAGGACAATTGTTGAAGCTGCAAGGTCTATGTTAAATGAAAAGCATTTACCTAATTACTTATGGGCTGAGGCTGTATCTACAGCCACTTACTTGATTAGCAGGTTGCCTTCAAAATCCCTTGATGGGATGACTCCATATGAGGCTTGGAATGGAAGAAGACCAAGCTTAGATCCTTGTAAAATTTTTGGATGTATTGCTTTTGCTCATGTTCCTTCACAGGTTAGAGGCAAGATGGATCCAAAGGCAGAAAGGTGTGTACTTATTGGATATGACAACAATCAAAAGGGCTACATGTTATACAACCCTACCAACAAAGGATTCTTGGTAAGCAGAGATGTAGTTTTTGATGAGAACAATTCATAGTATGAAGATTCATGCAGGAAGGTCAATTTACCATATAATCTTGAAGAAGATTTTCCAAAGCTTGGTAGAGAACAATCAGAGATTGAAGAACAAGACACCTCAGAGGATGATGAAGAATCTCACATGGAAAAGATCAAAGCATGGAAGTCTAAAGGTAAAGCAAAATTGCAGGAACTTGGACATGAGGCAGAATCATCACATCATGGCCTAAGAAGATCTATGAGGGAAAAGAAAAAACCAGAAAGGTATGGGTTTGACACCTCATTAGTAACTAAACATTCTATCTATATAGCACAGGACATAAACCAAGAGGAGCCATCATCATTCGAAGAGGCCAAAGCAAAAACAGAATGGAAGCATGCAATGAAGGAAGAGATTGAAGCACTTGAGGAAAACAACACTTGGGATTTGGTGCCCAAGACTTCATCCATGAAGGTAATAGGCTCAAGATGGGTCTATAAACTCAAGAAGAATTCTGATGGTTCAATTAACAGGTATAAGGCAAGGCTTGTGGCAAAAGGCTTTGCACAAACTCAAGGAATTGATTATGAGGAGATCTTCTCTCCTGTGGCAAAGATGCCTACTATTAGGGTTTTGCTTAGTATTGCCTCTTCCAAGAATTGGAAGATACTTCAACTAGATGTAAAGAATGCATTCTTGAATGGTTGGATAACAGAAGAGGTATATATGGCACAACCACCTGGTTTTGAGAACCAAATTTATCCTGATTATGTGTGTAAACTTAACAAAGCATTGTATGGTCTCAAGCAAGCTCCAAGAGCTTGGAATTTCAGGCTTGTTTCATTCTTGCAAGACAAAGGCTTTCAACCAAGCAAGGTAGATCCTTCACTCTTTATTAAAAAGAGTAATTCCGAGGTCATCTACCTATGTGTATATGTAGATGATATTATATTGACAGGAAATGATGCAGATGGTATGAAGAAGATCAAAGATCAGATGAGAGAAGAGTTCAAGATAAGTGATCAAAGGAACCATAAATGAAGGACTTTATTATCCTTATGTATCTGATTTAGGTTTGAAGCTATTTTCTGATGCAGATTGGGCTGGCTCCAAGGAAGATAGAAGGAGCACTTCAGGTTATCTTACCTTTGCAGGTTCAAAGCTTATTTCATGGTCATCCAAGAAGCAACCCACAGTTGCTCTCTCTTCTACTGAAGCTGAATATAGAGGTCTTGCCATAGCTACACAAGAAGCTATGTGGATGAAGACATTATTCAAAGATCTTGGATTGGAGTTTGGAACTCCAATTATTTTTTGTGACAATATGAGTTCTATTCACTTAGCTGCTAATCCTATTTTTCATGCAAGGACTAAACATATTGAAGTTCATTATCACTATGTACGAGAGAAGGTTCTAAGCAAAGAGATTCAAATATCATATGTGTCCACTCATCAACAATGTGCAGATATTCTAACCAAAGCATTGGATGGTACAAAGCTTTGCAAATTCAAGGCTATGATTGGTTTGCAGGTAATCTTGGAAGATTGAAGACCTCAAGCATACTTGGCTTGAGGGGGAGCTGTTGGAGCAAGTCTATGACAAGCCTAAGTATTGGCTTGAGTCCCACAAAGTCATAGAAAAAGCCTTAAAATGAAGACTATGTAAAGTTCACTTGTGAACTACCTCTTGTAACTTTTGAAGAGTTTACTTAATGTAAAAGTAAGAGAATCTTAAGTGGTTGAGTCCACTTGATCAAGAATGGAAAGAGGAGCCACGAATTCGTGATTTGTGGTAGGTAGAGAATCAAATCAATCATTGATTGATTGGAGAGTGATTGAGGGAAGTTAGCCTCCCAAACTCAACTATAAATAGATGGCAGTTTTAGTCGTGGTTAGAGAGACCTATGTGAAGACCTCCAAGAGCTGAGCTTTATGCCATATCAAGGTGTGATTACAAGGCACACATATGTATCAGTAAGTCATTGTATTGTACAAGCAATATACTTTAATTTTCATGATTATTTGAGTTCATCTTTCCATGTTCTTGTGAAGTGTACTACTCACTGCCATTACTCTCAGTTTTCTCAGTCAGCTTGCAGAGATGTTTTCTCTGAGCTTGGTGCATCATTTTCAATGATTTAACTTGGTAAAATTAGCTCTATAAGTCTACTATATTTTCACAAATTTTCATATCATTTGGATGTTGCAATCTTCAGTTATGTTCATTTGAAGTCAACAGGGTCTGTTCATCTTCACTTTTCTGTCAGGTACCCGACTTTTTCACTCATCTTGTCAGAGACATTTCTCAGTGGTTACTTATTCAAATTCAGTGAGTTAAAACTTGTTGGATTCAGCTTACTGTCTAGTATAACCATACAAATTTTCATAATCATTGGATTTCTATATTTTGAGTTATGCTGATTTTTCTGCTCACTTGTCTCAAATTGTAGCAGCCCGTGAAAATCGGGATGATGTCATCACTTGTTAAAACTCATTCTCAGTGTGTGGTTCATTATTTTTATGAGATTACTCTTTAAAGTTAGCTCTTTAAGCTACCTAGACTTCACCAAGAGGAATTAAGCTAATTGCTGCTGTGCTCAGAGAATTATGTAAAACACTAGACAGGTGTATGAACCAAGAATAGCAAGTTTTCACCTCTGAGCTAACTCCAACTAATCTGTTTTGATCTATCTTTTTGAGAGTGATCTTCCAAGGTACATAGGGTGTCTAATACATCCATTGGCAAGCTAAAAGGGCCCAACATATACTTCTGGAGTTCATTTGGCTGGTGTAGATCAAGGATTTTGCAACACCTCTTCATCTTCAAGCACATACCTATCCATCTCTTCACAGGAATTAGGGAACATAAGCTTCCATTGGTGGTGAGCTTTCTCTTTGAACAAATGGTTGAGCATGTGGAGGTAAAGAAACATGCGGCTTGTTTACCAAGTGCTCCAATATTTCTAATAAGCCCTGGAAATGTATTTGTCTGATTGAACAATTGACTGGTCTCGAGCATAGCTTGAGCTAGTTCTACCAATATCATGCACATTTTTGTCGTTCAATATCTAAACCTGCTCCAACGTAACTCTTATCTAGGTTTGCAACTATTGGTCCTTCTTGAAGTTGAGTCTAGTAGGCCTTGAAAATCATGTCCAAGCCTTCTAGGTTTGGATCTACGAGAACAAACCCTGGTTGTGGTCTATTCACAATGAGTGGTGGGGTTGGATGAAGTGGAGTGGATAGATTTTTGACATGCGAGGGGTTTTGAGATGCAATGTCTCCAATTTTTATTTTTGCATCTTTTAGGATTTCTTCTAAATCCGATAATTCTAGCCCACTTAGAATCGGCCTTCTCTTTGGTATCCTTCCATGTTCTTGTTTTCCTCTTACTAGGCTCTCCTAATTCACTTGAATCTGATTATTTAGCTAGTTTAGCCTATTTTAAGACTTGTGCCCTAGTGACTGCTTGTATAGGAGCCATACTAATGCTAGTCAAACTCGAATCCACCACTAAGCATACCACATTAATGTGTGTAACCTTGGGTGCACTAGAGGGGTTCCTAGGAAAATCTCTTGGGAGATGTTCTTTGTTGCACTTAGGACAAACGCCTTGTATTTTGATGTTCTACCCTTGTCCCCTGGTGAGTGGGGACATTCACAAATGAAATGGTCACCTTGATATCTAAAACATGGTCCTCTAGGGACATGGTCTCATTTGTCTCAATCGGGGCCTACGGGTAGGATTCGTATACATGACACTTAAGTATTTTGGCTCCCTATTTGGCTCCATAAGTAGTGCCCCAAATTGATACAGATAAGTCTAATTGTGCTCCGGTGGCTGTGTGTAACAAGTTTGTAAACTATCTTCATGGGTGTAGTCAGAACTCTGAGCATGAGGGTCATTTTCTAAAACCAAAGGGCTCATCGACACCAATGCTCTATTAGGGTTCTCCTCTACCACTACATACTTAACTGGAATCACATCGGAAAGAGGTGTCGATTGGTTTCCTAGGACTAGTTGTGGCCTATATGGTGCTTGATATTATTGTTGGTATTGAGGTTGATATTGTTCATATATGTTGCTCAAAATATGAAGCACAAATGATAGAATCAAAACAGATAGTTTGGCATATGATCTAATGCAGAAAACTTGCTATTTTGGTTGAGACATATGCTCAGTTTTTTACTCAATTCTCCGAGTACAACAGCAATTAGTAAAATTCCTTTTGGGGAACTTCAACTAGCTTACTTACAAAACTACCATTCATGAGTGGAACCATCTAAACTGATATACTATATGCAAAGATTTATGCTTAGCAAGCTGAGCATACAACCCGACTTTTATGGGCCTAGATAGTCAAAGACTAGTGAGCATTAATCGAATGATATCCAATGATTGCGAGAAAAAAATTCAATGAAACTTTGTAGGATCAAAGTAGAAAGTATGCTGAAGATGTCATGCTTTAAATCATGTAAATTGTTGCACTACATAGTGAGAACAAGCTCAGACAAGATCACTATTCCGATAGAGTGTGACAGAGATATGAGAGTAGGAAGTAATGAACATGTATTGACTAAATCATGTAAAATTACAAAGTCATTGGCAATAAGGCATTGCTCAATAAGTGTAGAATGAGAGAGCTATGAGGTGAGCTCCTCTTCTCAATGAAGGTACATGGAAAGGATCTCATACCCTCGAGATACATATGGGATTTTCTTCTCAAGTTTTATAGCCTTTTTATTGGAGCCAAGGATTTGAATTTGAATTCAAATCTCCACCTAAAAGTAATCCTAAAGTATAGGATTGATTCTTTCTTGACTTCAACTACCAAATGATACAAGATAGGTGCTTCCTAACTCCTCGTGGGTTTATTTACCTTTTACAATGGGTAATTAAAATCAAAGTTACAAGAGGTTGTACATATGAAGCTTCTCAAGTTATATGCTAATACATCAAGCTTATGTGTATTCATCAAGTATGTAGGCTTGGGCTTAATTGCACCAACAACTCCCCCTCAAGCCTAACATGCTTCATCTTCATTGCTTCTTGATCTCTTGCAGCCCAATCATCAATTTGAACATGTTCATCTTTGTTCCATCCAATGCTTTTGTAAGTAAATATGCACATTGCAAATGAGTTGATACATGTGCTAATTGAATATCCTTGCTTAGTGATTTCTCTCTACATAATGATAATGCACTTCAATGTGTTATTCCTTGAATGGTACACAAGAGTAGCAGCCAAATGAAGTGAGATAGTATTATCTCCAAAGATAGTTGGAGTGTAGGAATGTATCTCCAAATCTGCATACAATTGCTTAAGCCACATAGCTTCTTGAGTTGCATTAGTCAAACCTCTATATTCTACTTCTGTGGAAGATAAGGCCACAGTTGGTTGCTTCTTGGATGACCATGATATGAGTTTTGAACCTGCAAAAGATAGGTATCCTGAAGTGCTCCTCCTATCATCCTTGGAGTGAGCCCAATCTGCATCAGAATATAACTTTATATCTATGTCTGAAGTGAAGGGATAGAATAATCCCTCATTCATTGTACCCTTTAGGTACTTAAGCACCTTTTTTGCAGCTTCCATGTGTGGCTTCCTTGGTACATGCATAAATTGACTTAATGTACTCACAGCATATGCAATATCCACTCTTGTCAAAGTAGCATAATTTAAGACTATCCACAAGTTGTTGATACCTGTAATATCATCAAGTGGTTCACCTTCATTTGAACTTAACTTATGATTGATTTCCATAGGAGTACCTCCTACTTTAGTGTTCTCCATCTTAAACTTTACCAACATATCATTTATGTACTTTCTTTGTGTGATGAATATACATGAATCTATATACACAAGTTCTAAGCCAAGGAAAAAGATTAATAACCCTAGATCACTGATTTTGAATTCCTTCAATCAGTTGAGCCTTGACCTGCTTGATACCATTAGAATCATTACCTGTAATAATGATATCATCTACATAGACACACAAGTACATGATCTCTGATTTATTCTTCTTTACAAACAAAGAAGATTTTGCCTTGCTTGCCACAAAGCCTTGATCATGCAAATAGGTAACAAGTCTATGGTTCGAAGCTCTAGGAGCTTGCTTGAGACCATAGAGTGCTTTTCTAAGCTTGCATACATATCCTACTTTTTCTTCATCTTCAAAACCTGGTGGTTGTGCCATATACACTTCCTCTGATATCAAACCATTTAAAAATGCATTCTTGACATCTAACTGATATAAATTCCAATTTTTGGATGCAGCAAGACTTACCAATACCCTGATTGTTGGCATCTTTGCCACAAGTAAAATTTTTCTTCATAATCTACTCCATGTCTTTGGGCAAATCCCTTTGCCACTAATCTTGCCTTTTACTTGTTTATAGAACCATCAGAGTTCTTTTTAATTTTATATATCCATCTTGAACCAATTACCTTCATATCTGGTTTCTTGGGAACTAGGTCCCAAGTGTGGTTTTCCTACAATGCTTCCACTTCCTCTTGCATGGCTTCGCTCCACTCTTCTTCTTCTTAAGCCTCTTCAAATGAAGAAGGCTCATCTGCCATTGAATCTTTAGTGATGTACACAGAGTGCTTTGTAACTAAGGATGTATCATATACATACCTTATGGGCTTCTTACTCTCTTTGTGATCTCCTTAAGGCTTGATTGGAAGACTCGGGTAGATCCTCTAGTTGTTTGTATTTGAACTTGCCTCTTGACTTCCAAGCTTTGAAATCAATTTGCTCCTCATCTTCTGAGTTGATGTCCTCTGCTTGGTGTTGGTCTTCTTGAGTTACGGTTGGAAAATCATTTTCCAAATCATATGGTAATTTGACTTTCCTGCAATCATCTTCAAACCAAGAATTATTTTCATCAAATACTACATCCCTACTAACTATAAATGCCATTTTAGTGGTATTATAAAGTCTACATCCCTTTTGATTATGATCATACACAATGAATATGCACGTCTCAGCCTTAGGGTGTAGTTTCCCTCTAATTTGTAATGGGATGTGTGCATAGGCAATGCACCCAAATATATTGCAATGATCCAATGAGATTCTCTTACCATTCCAAGCTTCATATGGTGTCATATCATCCAATGACTTGGATGGAAGCCTGTTAACCAAATAGGTGGTTGTGGATACAGCCTCTGCCCATAAATAATTAGGTAATTTTTTCTCATTTAACATAGACCTAGCTGCCTCAACAATTAACATGTTCCTTCTCTCTGCCACTCCATTCAATTCAGGAGTATACCTAGTTGTTACTTCCCTCTTTATGCCTCTATCCTGTAGAAATAGATCAAACTCATGTGAAAAGTACTCACCACCTCCATCAGACCTGATTCTCTTCAAGCTCCTTCCTGTTTGGTTTTCAACTAGTGCCAAATATTTCTTGAAACATGTAAACACCTCATCCTTATGCTTCAAAAAATAGAGAATTGTCCACCTACTATGATCATCAATAGAAGATACATAGTACTTTGAACGTGAGATGGATGGATCTTTGTTAGGATCCCACACATCAGTGTGTACAAGCTCTAAATAATATTCATGGATGTATCCTTTCCTGTTGAATGGTTGCCTATGAGCTTTGCCAAATTGGCAAGCTCCACATTTGTAAATCATGTGCTTCTTGGTCACATTGGGAATGCCAGGCACACTTTGATCCCTGCAAATTTGCTTTAGAGTTCTCTCACCTATGTGCCCTAGCCTCTTGTGCCATATTTCCAACTCAGATAGGGTTTGGTCTCTATAACTGAATAGTGCCATGTTCCTTGTGTCTTCAATTTCAAAAGTAAACAATCTACTTGACTTCTCACCTTTGAATGGAAAGGAGCATCTCCTTAGAGATTGTCCAAAAAATCTAGTCAATGCACAAAAGATTACTCCAATCAATGTCATTGGCTTGGTAGTAGAACCTAATGGAAGTGCGACTAATATTGCTGCTTTACAAGTAGTCACTAGAGCACATGCTCTATAGAAAACCTTAGACATAGAGCAAGAAAGGAAGTCAAAGGATAGTAAGTCAAAGAGCACAGGTAAAAGGAGAATGAGATCTTGGAAGGACAACTATGAGAGAATAAAGAGATGATGGGCTAGGAAACTGAGTGAGTTAGAAAAGATCCTTAAGGAAACCAAAGCAAAAATACTTGAAATCACATATCAAACTCCCTCTCAAACAACACTGCTATTCAACCCACCACATCAAATCCCACCATCCATCCCACCACAACCAAGAGCAAGAGCAGTCTTAGTGGATCCTACCCTAGAAGACTTGAACATGATGTTCAAGGCCTACTAGACTCGACTTCAAGAAGGACCAAATGTAGCTAAGACAAATAAATGTTGTCCTTGAGTGGATTTAGAGATTGAGAAGACTAAACTTTGTGCAAAAATGGTAGAACTATCTCAAACTATGTTTGATGCTATCTTTTCAATCAAACAAACTCGATCAAATGAGAGTTACATTTTGAAGGACTTTTGGAGAGATTAGAGCAGTTGGTAGCTAAACCCAAGTCTCTATCTACACTAGAGGCTCAAAATAGTGGAAGTGAAGGAGTAACCTTACCACAATAGGAAGCTTATGTTCCTAATTCTATGGATGAAACAATTCCTTCCTCTATAAAGCCCTAGCCCCAAGAGTTTTTAAGAGCGATACAAGAGGAGAAATGGGCCAAGGAGAGAGAGGATCCTCCTCCAATTCAAGAAGTGGATGATCTTCATGATAAATTCCCTCATGAACTTCCCTCTATCTATGAAGAGCAAGAAGATAGTGCAGCCAAGCAAATGATTAGACTTTGAGTCCAATTCCTTACAAGAATTGCCTCACTTCATAGGCCCTTGGGAGTCTAAGTCTATTCAGATGAGAGCTCCCATAGTCATATGGAAACGATGAAGCATGAGTTAATGTTAGCTACATAGGTAAACACCAAGAGTGAGAAGAAGAAACAAAAGAAAAAGTCCCCCATGCAAGAAGAGGAAGAATCTTTATTCGAAGTGTCATAAAATTTCAAGAAATATGAGATAGAGGACCCAAAAATTATGGTCAGAATGCTTAACCAAGAAGCTCTCATAGGAGAAGCTTATGATAATAAGGAAAAAACTAAGAATTTTGTAGTGATGATCGAATTTGGAGAAGAAAGATGCACACACATAGGACACGATCTAAATGAAGAACAAGAATGAGAGTTGATAATTTGTTGAGAGAATATAAACATGTGTTTGCATGGAACTATATGGACTTGAAAGGAGTGGAACCAAACATTTGTTCTCATAGGATCCTAATGACCTTAGAGGCCAAGCCAACCAAATAGAAGCCTTACATGTATAATGATAATTATGCAACCAAGATCAAAGAACAAAAACTGATTGATTGATCGAATTTAGATTTGTCTATCACTACAAGGAATACAGGCACATAGTGATGGTTAGCGGGACACAATTTTGTCGCTATATAATTGCATAAAGCATCACAACAAGCGTCGAGCACGCAACATCACTTAAATGATGAAACTTTGAGGTTCTTATCAATGTGTGGAGCGATGGGCATTACCATGGTTACATTGAGCGTCGCTAAAGATAACATGAAAATGTTAAATATGCTCAATACTCCACCCTCATGTGACCACAAATGATCCATGGTGCTCTAAGTTGTAAGGCCCTATTATGAGGAGAAGCCATTATGAGAGCCCGGACATTTGTGGAACCCTAACTTCCAAGTTAGATGAGGTCCATGTGTGAACCTTGATGGTTGTAGATGATCTTTGTGAGCCTAGCCATCAGGTTAGGTAGGGCATAAACTTCCAGGCCATTGACTTGCCATTTAAGGTGAAAATAAAGGCCCTGTGGCATCGTGCGGTTTGCCCATAGAACCTTAATGGGGGGAGTGCAGAGGGGGGCTTGCCCCCTTCTGCGGGGTCCGGGGGGGCCTATCCCCCCGGCCCGTAGGGCGAGATGGTAGGACTTCTGGTCGTGGAGATATTGTCGGATCATATATTTTACCGACTATTTTGTATCTGCCGACTACGTTTATCTATACGGAACTGCCTTGTAAAAGTTATATAAGCACGACCCAGGTTGAGCTTTATATAGCATTGCGCACTAGTAAGCCCTTCATCTAGAGTCTCTCTAGATCGCCATCTAAGCTCCACAGTGGGAGCGCACAGGTGGACAGCACCATCATTGTAACTGCATTATGCTCGGCAATCTGAGAATTTGAGTTCTCTATCTCTCAGTCTGCATCTATCTTTGTTTGCATTTTTCTCTCAACTCTATCCACAGGTCTATTCCGCTGTGCTGTTATTTTTTCTTACATGGTATCAGAGCTCAAGAGGCTCTGAGTGGTGCAGAAGCAGAAACATAGAGGTTGCAGAGGTCTGAACAATGAAAGAGAGAAATGTCAAGAGGTGCATCATCATCTACGACTGGGGGCCAAGGTGGTTCATCAACAGGATTAGGTGGCGCACAAGCAGGAGCAGCAATGATGCCGGTCATCCCAACATTGTGGATACGACCACCAGCCTTCAGAGAAGGTAAACTTAATGGTACAAACTACACCCTATGGAAGTTCAAAATCACTTCTATTCTTGATTCGTATGAGCTTTTGGAGACTGTTCTTGGGACTGATCATGAGCCCCAAGAAAGACCTGATCCAAATAATCCTGGTCGAATAATTCCTCCCGATGCCGATCTTCTACATGCTTGGAAACGTAGAGATGCAGATGCACTTTGTGCTCTAGTTACAAGTACTTATGATAGTTTTCTGACTCTCATTCAACATACTACAAAGGCATGTGAAGCATGGAACATATTGAGAAATCAATATGAAACTCGTAATCAGACATGGATTCAGAACTTGGAGAATCAGCTTGAAGCAGAACGGTTTGCTGATGGGGAGACTACAGAGTTGTTTATCACTCACATAAAGAATCTACCAGATCAAATGGCAGGAGCAGGTGTTCAAAAGTTAAGTGAGGAACTAGTTCGTCATTGTCTTCGAATTTGTCCACCTAAGTTTGATGGTTTGGTAACTGCTCTTAACACTCAAATCAGACCTCAACCACTAACTTTTGAAGAATTTAGTGCCTTACTCATGGAGGAGGAGCTGCGGCTCAAGGCAAGGAGTGGTGGTAGCAAAGGAGATGTTGCATTCACAGCAAATGCCAAAGGAGGCAAAGCAGACTCTTCAAAAGATGGAGACAAAAAAAAGAATGACAAAAAGAAGTTCAAGGGAGAGTGTTTCCACTGCAAGAAGAAAGGACACAGAATCCAAGATTGTCGCATCAAGAAGGCAGAAGAGAAGAGTAGCTCTTCAAAAGGTGGCAAGGGCAAGGAGTCTGCCAACACAGTAGAAATAGAGCTTGAGTTATTTGTTACGATAGAGGAGGTGTGCTCCTCGACTGAAGATTTAGGAACAGATGAATCATGGGTGTTGGACAGTGGTGCATCTCATCACATGAGAAGTAGAAAAGACCTTTACAGTTCCTTACAACCTCTAAAATGAACCCATCACAGTAAAGGTAGGGAACAATGCAAGATGTCCTGCAGAGGGTGAAGGTACGGTTTCTTTCATTAACTCTAATGGTGATATCAGAAAGCTTTCAAATGTGTTGTATGTTCCACAAATAAAACGAAATCTACTTTCAGTAACTTCTATAACTGATCAAGGTCATCAAGTATCTTTCAGTAAGACAGGAGCTAAGGTTATGGACGATAACAACAACATTGTTGGGACTGGCATAAGGAGGAACAACCTATATGAGTTGTGTGCTCTTACAGCCACTACAAACGTGGGCACAAGTAAGCTATGGCATGAGAGATTTGGGCACATTGGATACCCTGTACTAAAGGAGATGCATCGCAGAGGTATGGTTGCACACCTACCATCGATTGCAGAAATGAAGGAACCATGTGAAGCTTGCATGATGGGCAAGCAACAGAGGAAGGCGTTTCCACAAGAAAGCAAGAACAGAGAAAGCTATCCTCTAGGGTTGGTGCATGCTGACTTGTGCGGAAAAATGCCTACACAGGCCTTACACGGATCTTCCTACTTCATGTTACTTGTCGACTACAGCAGGAAGATGTGGGTGTACTTCCTTCGCGATAAGGCTCAAGCTTTTGGTAAGTTTAAATATTGGCTTCAGCTTTTTGAAACTGAAACAGGGAAGAAGATGAAGAAATTCAGGACAAACGGTGGTGGTGAGTTCACATCAACAGAGTTTGAAGATTTCTGCAAGAGTAAGGGAATCAAGCATCAACTCACAGTGGCACATAGTCCTCAATAGAACGGTGTTGCAGAACATTGGAATCAAACCATCATGGAGATGGCAAGGTGCATGTTGAAAGGAAAGGGTTTGCCTAATCAATTTTGGGCAGAGGCTATCAACACTGTTGTCTACATCTTGAATCGAAGCTACACCAAGGCACTTGATGGAAAGACTCCACAAGAAGCCTATACTGGTAAAAAGCCTTATGTTTCCCACTTCAAAGTATTTGGAAGTGAATGTTATGTACACGTTCTAGATAGGGAGAGAAACAAGCTTCAACCAAAAAGCATCAAATGTATCTTCCTAGGGTACAATGATTATAAGCTTTATGACCCTGAGGCTAAGAAGATCATGGCAAGTCGTGATGTGGTGTTTAAGGAGGAGCAGCCACATGCAGTGGAGGAGGAAAAGAGAGCTTCCACTTTATCATCAGGCGAAGGAGCAATCCACTATGAACCCTCCCTTCTACACAAGAGAAGAAAGCATCATCTTCAGATGATGAGTCTGAAAGTCACAAACCTGCCGACACCCAAGTGGAAAAGCCATTGCCACGTTGGGTGAGGCAGCTCTATGATTCTGCAAACCCCATCCCACAATCACTAGAACAGGTTGCAGATGGGCCGAGGCGATCATAGAGAATAGAGGAACAGAGACGAGCAAGTGCCTATATTGTAAACACAGCCTTGATGGCTAATCTCATTTAAGAAGAAGCAAAGGAACCAACCAATGTGGAAGAGGCACTCCATGATCGGAATCGGAGGGCTGCCATGCAAACAGAATACAACAATATCATGAAGAATGGAACTTGGGAGCTAGTGGATCGACCCCCTAAGCATAAAGTCATTGGCACCAAGTGGGTTTGGAAGCTAAAGTACAAGGCTGATGGTACTCTAGAAAAATATAAAGCAAGACTTGTTGCACAGGGCTACTCACAAGTTGAAGGCATTGAATTTTGTGAATCATTTGCCCCGCCTGCAAGAATGACTACTATCCGAGTAGTACTAGCTATGGTTGCACATAAGCATTGGCCAGTCTATCACATGGATGTCGAATCGGCATTCCTGAATGGAGACCTCAAGGAGGAGGTATATGTGTCTCAGCCACCACGTTTTGAGGCTCCCCAGTCAGAGAACAAGTGTATATATATATATATATATATATATATATATATATATATATATATATATATATATATATATATATATATATATATATATATATATATATATATATATATATATATACACACACACATATATATATATATTGTATATTTATTGTATATATGTTTATATACATATTTATAGTAGTATATATTTCAACTACCCTCACTTCCATCCTTTGAATTGACCGTTTTAATGCTTAAGAGAGGTTTTTTCTTGTTGGTTAAATACTCCTACATCTTCTAGATAGTGCTTTTCTGAATTAAAGCAACTATCCATTACAATAGACTCTAGATCATCATCATTTTCTTCTTCTTCTATGACATCACTAGGGTCACATTCTTCCAACAAGGGTTGACACATGAACACTGAAATATCATAACCCTCCTCATCACAATGAGGTGTCCATTGTTCTTCATTGACTGCAATGTCCATGGAAGCTAAGATTTCTGCCCAACCATGAGGCTCAAATTCCTCATCTGGAAAGATCATTGGTGTGTAGACTGGGTCTTTAACTGGTCTTTCTCCTTGAGAAGTTCCTTCTTCTCCCACTTTTAGATGCTTTTCCCCTTCCTCTGTGACCTTGCACATCCACAAGTGAGTATCTTCATGTAGCCATGATGGATCAGGTGAACTTCCAGAATGCAGAGAGATAGAATCTTCTTTCGCTTTGTGGATAGGATTCCACTGTAGGGGTGGTACATCTCTGAAGGTGTAATCCTTCAAGTTGACCTTGGTGGTGACCCCTAAGTGTTGTAAATACAAGGAGCTGGTTCCCCAATCTTGTGCTATTTGTAGTTTTCATAGGAAGGGTCTTCCTAGGATCATCTCATAGACATTATTTTTCTCAAAGTCACATATAGCAAAGGTGTGTTCAAATTCTACACCACAAGTGGTTAGAGTTATCCCTTTGAGCAATCCTAGAGGTCTTTCAAAATGACCGTCTGCCATTTGAAGCTTCATTCTAGTTGGTCTTAATGTGGGTTTGCCACATCGCTTCCACAAGGAGGTGGTCACAATAGCAACACCAGCACGTGAATATATGATTGGAAGATAAGTATTACCTTCTTCACCTTCACTCATGTCCCCTATTTTATCAAGAGGTATCTCTAGAACTTTTTGCTTAGAGCCTGCTTTTGGCATATTGGAATCAAGTTCCGGAACCTGATCCTTCACATGACTCCGTAGCTCAAGTTTTGCTTTGAGTAGCTCTTCTATAGTGAGATGACACTGAACCTTAGTGTTCTTCATGATGTCAGTGTTTCTTGGAACCACGAAGTCCTCATTTCTTACCAATATTGTGGGAGCTCTGATCTGAAGAGATTCAGATTCCCATGGGCCTGTGAATTCTGGCAACTCCTGCAAGGAATTAGATTCAAAATCTAATCTTTCATCTTCTTGTTGCTCTACTTGGTCTCCATAGATAGACGGAATGTCTTGGGGAAACTGATCATGAAGGTCATCGATCTCAGGAATAGGAGGGGGATTACCCTTCTCCTTGGCCCATTTCTCTTCTTGTTTTCCCCACAAGAACTCCTGAGAGTACTCTTGAATTGAAAGAGGTGTTCCATCATCCACGGAATCATGAACATAAGCTTTCGTTGGTGGTAAGCTTTGTTGAGCCCATAAAAGTCATATTGGTCAAAGTCAACTAGAGTCAAAGTCAACCACAGTCAAAGTGAAAAGGTCAAAGTCAAACTAGTCAAAGTCAACAAGGTCAAAGTCAATTAGTGCAAAGTCAAAGTGCTAAGGTGCAGGTGTCAAAGTGCACAGGTAGTGCACAATTAATGGTCCACAAAGAGTAAATTGGAGAAAGTGGGTTGCAGGTTGCAGAGGTATTTCTCTAATTTCCCTAAGGTTCAAAGTGTTTTGGAAGGTTCAGGTGAACCCTCTCTTATGTGCAAAAGTGAAGACTTAAAAGGAAAATATGAAGGTATGTGAAGCGGCAACGTACGCAGAAGTGAAAGTATGGCCCCCCAATTAAAATTTTTGGTTTTAGTCTAAAGTCACTACAGGACAAAACAGGGAGTCGTTGGTTGCCACTTGTGAAGACAATCTTGAGACATCAAAGTGAGCACCAAGATACTCTTGCAGTTAGGAGCGTACGTGAATCGACACACTCAAATCAAGGAAGGACTATTCTTGGAGATCCTAAGTGTAAGCAAGAGAGAGCATATCCTAAGTGTAAGCAAGAGAAGCATAGTTTAAGTGAAGCAAGAGAGAGAAGTGCAAGAGACACACAGTGTGCAACGCAGAGAAATGAAGTGCAAGGTGTGCATGAAGAGTAACCAAGGAAGTGTGCAGAGGAGTGCTAAGCTTGTCCCCCAAGGATCCCAAGGTCTTACTGAAGTGTGTGCGTGCCGGCAGAAGGTATCCATCCCTCCCCCTTAGTGGAAGCTTGGTGCAAGGTGTGCACAAGAGCAGGCTTGTAGAAGGTGGAGGTTTGGTGCAGAGGAGGCCGGCAGCAACAAGTCCCTTGGGTATTTGGTATTTGTAATTGAGCACTCTGTGGGATTTTGCACAGCAGCATTGGTTGTATTGTGCTTCAACCTTGTATTTGTCTTACTGTAATCAATCGATAGAGGCTTCCAGTGTGTATTTTCTCTTCTGGTCTTCCCCTTTTCTCCTACAAACACTCAAATCCCTTCTTTTCTAAGAATCCCCCAACAAAATTTGGCACGCTCGGTGGGACCTCCAAGGAGATTTGACCATAGGAGAATATATATTGCAATGGGAGAAGCAATTTTCAAGTGTCGACAGTACTACTTTGGTGAACTAAGAGGTACATATTCTTATCAAGTGTCTCATATTAAGTGGACTATGAACAGCTCATGACCGCAACCCGGTCCCAAACATTGAGGGTCACCTGCAAGCAAACAAGAAGGAAGGCTGTTAGAAGATCCTCCAGTCCACTATCTTCAACCTCATCAGTAAAGAGCATGGCGGGACAAGTAGACTTGGAAACCTTACTCTCAAGATTAAATATAAAATTTCCTTCTTTCAAAGGCCTAGCTCAAGAGGATCCAGATGAGCACATTAGAAGATTTTTGGCACTATGCAAGACTAGAGGTTTAATGGGCAGGGAGGATGCTTTTTTGATACTCTTTCCTACCACATTAGAAGGATTAGCAGATAAATAGTTCAGCCAATTTGCTGAGAACCATTTTACAACTTGGGATTTGATGAAAGATGCATTTAAAAATCAATTCCAACATGGGAATATTGCAGAGATCATCATAGAAGAACTAGAAAATTTGAGATTGGGTCCAGGTGACAAGTTCCCAGAGTTTGTGACTAGGGCCAAGGCACTAATGGCTAAATTGCCAAATCCACCACATGATTTTTTTGTTAAGAAATGGTTAGCTAAGCCCCTACCAGTGCCCACCCAATGCAAAATAAAGGAATTAGTGTTACCTACAGCCTCCATAGAGGAGTTCATCAACACAGCTACACGACTGGAGCAGATAAGGCAACAGTATGGAGCTACTTCTTCTCAATTACCATATTCCACAGAAATGGAGGATCCAGTAATCCAGCTAAGGAAGGAGTTGGAGGGCTTAAAAAGAAATAAGCCCCACAGAGAGGAGGAGAATGTTGTAACTCAGTTGAGAAGGGAGATTGAAGCACTAAAGCTCCAAAAGGAGGAGGAGGCCAAAGCAGAGGAATTGGCTCAGCTGCGACAGGAGTTGCAGGAACTCAAAGGAGGTGGCATCAAGAGTGGACTTTGGTGTTCCATGTGCAGCAAGCAAGGGCATATAGTAAGTGAATGTCCTCTGTTAAATGTGACTTGCCAATTATGCAGGAAAGCTGGTCATGAGGGCCCAAGAATGCCAATCAAGGGGATTACCTCCAACAACATATTGGACACAAGGAGGACCCCTGCCTCCAGCAAATGTAATGGCGGTTGCACCCAATCAAGGTAACACTTACAATGCTAGACAGAGGAATAACTTTGCAAATGGGCCTAGAAGGCCAATCATTTGTTTCAGATGTGGAGAATGTGGGCACTATCAAAGTAGGTGCACTCTACCAGAAAATGTCCCTCCTTGCAGAAACTACCCAGAGGCCAGAGACCACTATACAAATTGTTGTCCTAAGAATCAAGCCTCTTCATCTGGGCCCCATATTCAAATGATTTCTGTACACAAAGAAGAAATGTTAGATCAGGTCAATGAGCCATCACCATCTACCAGGGTGGTGCAGTTAGAAGAAATAGAATCTTTTACAGTGCAGACAAGAAATAAAGGAAAGGCTCAAGTAGATATAGCTCAACAACGAAGAATTGATGGATTGAACAAAGACAAAGAGACATCTGAAGACAAGGCCACTGCATGTGCAGATACAAGGCAAAAAGGAGATCCCATAGGTACCAGTGATGCCATTGGGCATGCATTCAACAGGGCTCAAGAGGAGTTTGGTAAGTCAATTGGAGCCCATGCTCTTAAGGAATCAGAGGCTTCAAAACTACTCAAGTCCATGAAAAAGGAGGTTAGTATTTTTTATTTAATAAAGATGGATGGGAAATTCAGGTCAAAACTCTTGCAGATAATTGATGAGGCTTCAACTACAAGTTTGGTAGCAAAGACTTTTGTTTTACATAAAGGTAAAAGTGTAGGGGAAGCACCCCTTACAGATTATAAAAGTCCTCGGCTGACAGTATCTATCAAAGGTCATGAATTTCAAGGAGTTATTGTGGATGGTGGTTCTGGCATTAACTTGATGCCTGAACATACAATGGAAAAGATTGGACTCCACCCTTCAAGGCTTGCAAATTTCACTGTTACTTTGGCAGATCAGAGCAAAGTAAGGCCCTTGGGAGTGATCCCAAAAGTTCCACTTGAAGTACAAGGTAATCTATTCATTCTGGATTTTGTGGTTTTAAGATTGCCCCAGGTTGAAGGAGGATTTCCCCTCTTAATTGGAAGACCATGGCTGAGACATGCAAGTGTCATTGATGACTGGGGCAAGGACACTATGTGGGTACAAAAGAAAGAGCAAGAGCTGACATAGATTCATTTAGAAGAGGGCCCAGATAATCAAGGAAACACCAGCATGATGCAAACAATTGGCATTCGCATGGAACCAGAATCAGAGGATCAACCCCAAATAGATTTCGAGGAAGAAGAGGATATTCTAAATTGGCTGCAAACAGGTAACTCTTCCTCTTGTCTTGGAATTTTTCTTAATAATTCTTGCACGACTGAAGGTTATGATGAAGATGAAGAAAAAGTCTAAGTTGATGGATTGGGAGAGCCCATCACAGACCACAGAAGGGGCAGGAAGACATCCCTCAAACACAACTTGGAGGAGGATATGACAACTACAGATAAGGAAGTTACCAAGGCTAAAGGCAAGGTAAAAGACTCTAATGAAGAATGTTCTTTCCCAATTCAAGAAATACCTGTAGGATGGATGCAGGACAAGGAGGAACACATTGAAATCCAAAATACCCCTGCTTATGAAGCAATGCACAAAAAGCTAGTGGAAGAAGAAAAGAATGGAGATGATAACGAAGATAATATGGTAGAGAGAAATCCTCTCAAAGAAATACAATTAGGCACTCAAGACAATAATCGGCCAGTTTTGGTGGCCACTTGGTTGTGGAACTACCCAGAGCTCCTTGAAAAGGTAAGATCATTCTTGACCCATTATACAGATGTTTTTGCTTGGCATTATAAAGACTTAGAAGGAGTGCCTGCCAATTATGGAGAGCATAGAATCCCTCTAGTCGAGGGAGCCAAACCAATACGAGGGAAGAGTTATAGACTCAACCCAAAATATGCCGAAGTTGTTTATGTAGAAATACAAAAGATGGAGGATGCAAGAATCATTATTCCTGTGGAACACTCAGAGTGGATCTCACCTATGGTTATAGTGCCAATACCAATAAAATCATAATTTGTGTTGACTTTAGAGCACTCAACAAGGTGACAATCCCATATGGATTCCCAATGCCATTTGCAGAGCAGGTCATTGAAGAAGTGGCTGGACATGCATTATATAGCTTTATGGATGGCTTCAGTGGCTACAATCAAATATCAATACACCCAGAGGATCATGAAAAGACTGCTTTTATCACACCTTGGGGAACATATGTGTATGTAAAAATGCCATTTGGGCTCAGAAATGCTCCAGCCACCTTTAACAGAATGGTCAATCTTATTTTTGGCCCCTTATTGCTGGAATCACTTAGAATCTTCATGGATGACTTCTCTTCGTTTTCAGGTTCACATAAGGAGACTCCTTTAGATTGTTTGGACCATCACTTGCGACAGCTGCGGAATGTTTTCAAGAGATGCAGGGAGACTAAGCTAAAGCTCAATCCAAACAAATGCCATTTCCTTGTGACAGAAGGAACTCTCTTAGGACATGTGGTGTCGGCTAAAGGTATGGCCCCAGATCCTGACAAAATCATTTCTATATTAAACTTGCCTAAACCTAAATCTCCTAAAGAGATTCAGAGTTTCTTGGGGCATACTGGATACCACAGGAGGTTTATAAAAATGTATGCAGAGATAGCCAGACCACTGGCTAGACTTACAGGTAAGGAAATACCTTTTAAATGGTTAGAAGAGGAGGAAAAAGCATATCAAACATTACGGTCAAGGTTAGTGTCTGCTCCCATTTTGATCACACCTGAGTGGTCAAAAATATTTCATATACATGTAGATGCCAGAGCCTATGCAGTGGGAGCAGTTTTTACACAACCCAGTGAAGAATTTAAGGTGGACATACCAATTACAGCACCATAGAAAGGGAAGCCTTAGCCATGGTTTTTTGTTGTCCGAAAATTTTGTCATTACTTACTGGGAGTAAAATTTGTTATTATAACGGATCACCAATGACTAAAATACTTGCTCAACAAACCACAAGCCACTGGTAGAATATGGAGGTGGTTATTGCTATTCCAAGAGTTTGATTTTTCTGTAGTCCACAGAACAGGTAAAGAAAATGTTATGGCGGATCACCTATCCAGAATCAATATGATGGATCAAGTTAGTGGAATCAATGATGGTTTTCCAGATGCTCATTTGTTCACTATACAAGCTCAAGGTTGGTATTATGATATCAAGAATTTCATTAAAATTAGTGTGTATTCAGAAAAGGCTAGTGTTGTGCAAAGGAAGAGACTGCTAATCAAGAGTAGACTATATACCTTCATCGAAGATAAATTATATAGACAGGGAAAGGATGAAAAGTTTAGGAAGTGCTTGGAAGAAGAAGAAGTGAGGGAAGTCCTTCAATCTGCACATGAAGGAACAGGTGGTGGGCACCTTCCAGGGCATATTATGAGTCAGAGGATACTGGATGCTGGTCTATGGTGGCCTACACTATTTAAGGATGCAGATGAATGGGGAAATGCATGTGACATTTGCCAGAGGTGTGGACCTAAGCCAACAAAGCAGAGGCATAACCCCTTGATTGTTTCCACTTCTTGGCAACCATTTGAGAACTGGGAGCTAGATTTTGTAGGGCCCATCTACCCTCCGCCGATTCCAAAAAGAGAGAAGTATTTATTGATAGCCACAGATTATGCGACAAAGTGGGTTGAAGCTATTGCCTGCCCCGACTGCACTGCCCAAGCTGTTGCTAATTTCATTTACAGTAGCATCATTTGCAGGTTTGGATGTCCACTTGAAATTTGTACAGACCAGGGTACTCATTTTGTGAATAAGGTCCTACAGGAAATTTTCAACAGGTATAGAATCCTGCATAGGACCTCTTGTGCTTACTATCCAAGAGCCAATGGACAGGCTGAATCAACTAATAAGGTATTAATTTCCATGTTAAGGAAGGAATGTATGTTACAGCCCACTTCCTGGGGCATTGCTTATCAAGGTACCCTATGGGCATACAGGTTAGCTTACAAAGAGGCCACGGGATATTCTCCATTCCAACTGGTTTATGGCATATTGCCAATTGAGCCCTTTGAATTTTTACATGGATCACCTAAAATAGCATTCATGCAAGGAAAGAAAGATTGTGATGTCTCTCAGAGGCTTGGAGCACTACATAAAGTGGAGGAGATTCGTCTACTAGCAACAAAACAATTAATAGAGACTCAGATGAAGAGGAAGGAGGCACATGATCAACATCTGTGAAACAACAACATAGAGCCATGCATGTTAGTTCTTCTCCATAGACCTCATCTTCAAACACAAGTGAGAGGAAAATGGCTTCCACACTGGGAAGGACCTTATCGAGTCAAAACAATGCTGAATTGGGGTGCTGTGGAGTTAGAGACGCTGAAAGGAGAGGCCTTGCCACTAGTCAACATATCAAGGCTCAAGGCCTATCATCAACACACTTGAAGAAGTATGGATCACCTGGAACTGCAAAATCTGTCCAGGTTGTACATAGCTTTCTTATCTCATTTTGCTCAGTTTTAGTAGTTTTCTTTATCAATTTCATGCTTGTTCCTTGATTTTTTAGCAAACCGAGAAGGCATTTCGTAACCTCTGCAAAAGTATAATTTCTAGGTATTTTTGGGAATTTTTTCTAATATTTTTAGCATTTTTTCTAGCATTTTTTACCCTCTTCCAATATCGTTTTCTTGCCCAATAGGAGGAATAAAGGAAGCTCTTTGTGGTCTTGAGTACGGAAATTAAGCCTAGCCCTGTACAAAATTTTATGAGAATTTTTTTAGATTTTTTTGGCAATTATTTGGCATTTTTTTGGATTTTTTCTCCAATTTTCTCTATTTTTGGATATTTTTCCCAAAAAAAAACTCCCCCTGGAATTTTCGGGTTTGAGGGTGTAACAAAAAAAAACAAAAAGAAAATCCCCCCCGCCCCCTCGCCCCCCGTTCTGACAGCCCCCCCCCCTCCCCCCCCGCCCCCCTGCCCCCTGTTCTGACAGCGCCCCCCCTCACCCCCCCCACGCCCCGTTCTGACAGCCCCTCCCCCCCCCCCCCCCCCCCGCCCCTGTTCTGACAGCCCCCCCCCCCACCCCCCATAATTTTTTATTTTTTTATTTTTTGGTTTTTAATTTTTTTTATTATTTTTATTTTATTTTGGTATTTATTTTTATTCGTTTACTTATTTTATTTTTTTTTTATATTTTCTTTATTTTTTTATTTTATTTTATTATTTTCATTTTATTTTATTTTATATTTTTTATTATTTATTATATATATATTTTCTTTCCGGCAGCGTGTCCCCTTTTTATTAAAGAAAAAAACGCATTTTATTTTTCATTTATAATTAAATTATATATATATTATATATATATATATATTTTTTTTAAATTTTTATGGCTCAAACCTTTTGGCTCTGGATCTCGGATGACCATTTTTTTCAAATTTGGAGTCATTTTCATGTTTTTTGGCACCTCTGGACTCAGTTTTTGGCTTTATTTTTTCAAATTCCTACATTTTCTCTGAGTTTTGGTCAAAACCCTCAAGTTTTGAGCACATTTACCACTTGTTTTTATTTATACACATGATCCACATTATCTATTTTCATCTCATTTCAACATATGTTGCACATTTTCCCATATTCCCCCTCTGTATCTCTACTGTTTGATCATTTTGGCACCCTAAAGACCCCATAATCCTCCTCCCTCACCCTCCCTTTTTCCTTCTGCCCAGCAATATCCTTACCCCTCCCTGTACTATCCATCTTCACCCCCTCAGCCCTCCCCTTCCCTCTCCTTTCTACCCTCCCATTGCTTTCCTTTGCTTTCCATGCAGAAATTCCACTTTTTGGTTCTTCTCTGGTGCTTGTTCTCTCTTGTTTCTGGTGGAGCTGCTAGCTGTTCAATGTCCTACCTCAAGATCTTGCCGCTCTATTATTATGGTGTCATATCTCCTCAGAGTTTTAGCTGTAGCTCTCCGGGACGGAGAGCGCATTAGGTGGTGTGCAACTGTTGAGCCCATAAAAGTCATATTGGTCAAAGTCAACTACAGTCAAAGTCAACCACAGTCAAAGTCAAAATGTCAAAGTCAATTGGTGCAAAGTCAAAGTGCTAAGGTGCAGGTGTCAAAGTCCACAGGTGGTCCACAAAGGGTAAATTAGAGAAAGTGGGTTGCAGGTTGCAGAGGTATTTCTTTAATTTCCCTAAGGTTCAAAGTGTTTTTAAAGTGTTTTGGAAGGTTCAGGTGAACCCTCTCTTATGTGCAAAAGTGAAGACTTAAAAGGAAAATATGAAGGTATGTGAAGCGGCAGCGTACGCAGAAGTGAAAGTATGGCCCCCCAATTAAAATTTTGTTGCGACTATTCAGGGGTTGAAACCAAGCCAAGGCAGTACCCTTAAGAGTCAAACCAAATGCCTCAAATTGTGTGAACAAGTCCTTAACTTGCTCAGCTCTTAACACTTGTTTGAAATTGGCCACATGATCATAAGGGTCTCCGAATCCATCAAAACAAATCCAAAAGGTTGATCTGGATTTTTGAGTTGGACCACTGATCGTCTCAAGCCATCCTCATAGATGTGTGCACCTAGTTGGTTGGTCCTGATATACTCCAATTGTGTTTTATAGGGACCTTCTGGTGTTTGTAAATAAGCAGTGCCTGAACTACGTGTGGGTCTTTCCATGTTGAAGGACATTTCTGAATCACTTGTTTTGGAACTTAGTATGTAAGGATAACCACTTAGTTGTTGTGCCCAAGACCTAGCTGTATGGTTGACACTGGCCTCAAGGATTTAATGCTTTGTCTATCTTTGCCTAGGTGTCTACCAGATCTCAGGTTCATAAGCCTTGTCTACAAGTCCAAACTTTCCCCTTCTATTGCTCAAAATCCTTTGGAACTCCTTGGTTTCCTATTCCATCGGAGGGTCAACTTCAAAATACTATATTTCGTATAGGAAAGTTATGCCAGTTCAGGGTTCTGGGGGTTAAAATAGGGAAACATGATCTCTTTGGGAGTACCTCAGAACAAGCGATAAGATACCTTTTCCCATGATACACAATACCACTTCAGGCGATACCACCTTAGACGATAGGATACCACCAAGGCGATACCAACTTCCATGATACAATACTGCTATCCAAACGATACGATATTGGAAGTGGCCACAATACGATACCAACCTCACGATACAATACCAGTAGTTAGGACGATACGATAAAGTTAGGAAAATATGATACTAAGTTAATGATACAATACCACTCATACATGCGATACGATACCACTTAGTCAATGATATGATACCAAAACTGGAGGTGATACGATACCAACTTGGTCGACGATACGATACCGCTCGGTCGACGATGCGATACTAGGACCGACACGATACGATACCACCGGGATGACTGTGATCGCAATACCAGCACTTGACGATACGATACCAAAATGGTATCGTGATGCCTCAAGTGGGTATGCACGATACGATACCTCAACAAGTGGAGTTTTTTAAGCCCAAATCAAAAACATTTTGCAGATATGAGTACCTTGTGTCCTCCTTATCACTCCTACGTGCCTGTGGATGCAAAGTCTCCCTTCAAACTCACAATACCACCATCGCGATACCAAATGCAGGTCATTTCAGCCTGCACGATACTTCACTCAGTTTTTTATGTTTTAAGTGGATTTCAGGGCTATTTCTTCAGTGTTTCCGGTCTGAACACCCTATGTGCTTCTTCCTCACAGTCGCAAGTGAAAAATGAGGTGAAAGTACACTCAAAAATGAAAAAAAATTAGAGAAGATGAAGATGGGGGAAATGGTGGTGATGATGAAGGTGGAGATGAAGGAAAACTCAGAAACTCAACTGAAAATGATGATTTTTTTACCTTCCAACATCGCTACTCTACGTCTTACTGTCACACACTCGTCCTCCAAGCTCTCTCCCGGCAACAGCGCCAAATTTGGTGTCCTCTAGCTTAATGGCAAGTACCAATGTGAGGAGATACACCCCATAAATGTCAATCTGCGGAGAAGTGAGGACCGGTATGAAGACCAAGAGCAAGTGAAGTGAACAAGTGCGTGAGTGAAAGCACACAAGCATGCACACACATACACACACGCACACAAGGCAAGAGCAAAGAGTGGAACAATGGAAGATCTTCGATTACAAAAGAAGTCTCTTACAAAGCTCAAATCTACAACAAGCTAACCTCAAAAATGAGCTCTCCATACCTTTTTATAGTTTTTTGAGTGGTTTTGGCCCTATCCAGTGTTCGGCCTAATTAAAAATTAGGTTCCAAGGCTTATTTTGGGGCTCAAACGGAGTCTAAATATTATGAAAATTGGTAGGATGATAGTTCTAATACTCCTCAAGCTTGAGGACTCCTCAGCTTGAACAAAATGGAGTTGCAAAAATGAAAAGCGCTATTTACAATGGTTTTTAGTGATAAAAATCACTATTTTTGTAGGGATTTCTTCTGAAAATTTGACAGGTGCTTCTTGGAGCTGCCTACTTGCTCCTTCTTCTTGTGTATCCACTTCCTTGATGTGCTTCCATGCTTTGTCCTTGACCTTGAACTTCAGCACAAATGGACCTATGCCTTTAGTCAATCAAAGTAGACAAAGAGAGATTTCTAACAAGCTATAAATAACTTAGTTTGGATAAGTTTTGATTCAGAAACACAACTGATGAAGATGAAGTACCTATCCACACAAGTATGTTGAAGGATTGAACTTCACTCTCAGACTCATAACTCCTTGAATATATATCCTTTGGGGAAGATATTTGAGATAGAGAAAGTACACAAATAGCTTTCCAACAAGCTAAAAATCAAGTAATTTGGATGAGGTTTGGTTAGGAAACTCAATTGACCAAAATAGACCACCTGTGCACACAAGTATGTTGAAAACCTAGACTTCACTCTCTGATAGATATCTCACAGAATATAAATCCTTTGAATAAATTATTTCTGACAGAGAAAGTACATGCAAAGCGCTTTCCAAAAGGCCAAAAATCAAGAAATTTGGATACATTTTGGTTCGGAAACTTAACCGACCAAAATAGACTACCTATCTACATAGGCATGCTAAAAAACTGGACTTCACTCTTTGATTGATAATCTCATAAAATATATAATCTTTGATGGAGATATTTGATACAGAGATAGTACACAAGATAAGCTTTTCCAAGGAGTGTTTGAATGCAAGAAATGCTTACATATACATTGAGATATGAGCTTCACAACAGAGTTGTGTACAAAATGATGTGCAACTAGGAGGAATCTATGGGAAGACAAAATGACAAAATGACCAGATCCGACTACTGGGATCTCTTGCCTCTTTCTCTCCTTGTTTCGAACATGCTCCCACTCCCCTTTTATAACCAATGAGCATGTGAAGAAGTTTATGCCTCCTTCTTAACTCACCACTTTGCCCACTACATGCCACTGACTACAAGGCAGATATTGTATCTTTTACTCATCATGAATTTTGACTAGACTTTTTTTTCTTTTTTCTTTTGTTTACTTTTCCTTTATCTTCATATTTGGTAAATTTATCCAAGCATAGCTCATATGAAAATGAGCTTGTACACTTATCTTTCAACACTCCCCCTCAAGCTCATTTGGGAGTTATCTTCAACCATGTCCTGCAAATTTATCACATCCTTGAAACCTTTGAGTTTAGAAGCATCCAAGAACTTTGTAAACATATTTGCAACCTACTCTTTAGTTCTAATGAACTTTATCTCCACATCTTTGTGCAATACCTTCTCCCTTACATAATGTTAGTGGACCTCTATGTGCTTGCTCCGTGCATGAAACATAGGATTGCTTGCCAACTAAATACTTGACATGTTATCACCGTATATAGGGATGGCTCCAACTTGCACTTCAAGATCAACCAAAAGCTTTTTAATCCACATTAATTCACATGTGTAAAATGCTAGTCATCTATATTCAGCCTCCATGGATGAAAGTACAATAATAGGTTGTTTCTTTGAGATCCATGTGATAGGTTTGCTTCCTATCATGAACACATAACCTGAGGTTGATCTCCTATCTTCCTTTGAACTTGCCCAATCAGCATCGCTAAAGCCTTTGACCTACAATTCCTCATCAAACTTGTAAAACAAAGCATGATTAACTGTATGCTTTATGTATCTCAACACTCTTGGGTGAATTTAAATGTTCACTTGTAAGGCTTGCATAAACTGAGAAAGTACACAAACAACATAAGATAAATCGAGTCTTGTAATGTTTGCATAGATTAATGATCCTACAATGCTTCTGTATATCGTTACATCTTCCAATAGTTCTCCATCATTTGATCAAATCTTTGTATTTGTGCCCATGGGTTGAGTGAGTGGTTTACATTCACCCATTCCAAATATGAAAAGAACATCCAACAAGTACTTCCCTTGCATCAAGTAGATTCCACTCTTTCCATAAATAACTTCAATTCCTAAAAATATTTCAGCTCTCCAAGATCTGAAGTTTTAAACTCCTTACCAAGCTTCCTTTTGATATCTTTAATCCCTGTAACATCATTTCCTGTTATGATGAGGTCATCGACGTATATGCAAATATATACCTCTCTAATTTCTTCATTCTTCATGTACAATGAAGGATCTGCATTACTTGGGTTGTATCCACACTTAGTTAGATATTCTACCAATCTCTGATTCCATGCTCTTGGTGCTTGCTTCATGCCATAGAGTGCCTTCTTCAACCTGCAAAGAAAGTCTGGATGGTTTTCATCTTCAAATCCAACTGGTTGACTCATGTATACCTCTTCTTGTAGTTCTCCATTGAGAAAAGCATTTTTTATGTCGCATTGATATAATGGCCATCTCCTTGAAGCACCAATTGCTATTAATGTTTTGATTGTTACCATCTTTGCAACAGGGCCAAAAACTTCATCATAATCTATGCCTTGTGTTTGTTTAAATCCTTTGGCAACTAATCTAGCTTTATATCTAGCTAGTGAACCATCAGCATTCATCTTTACTTTCAACACCCATTTGTTTGGAACAATATTCATACCTTCTTTCTTTGGCACTAGCTTCCATGTGTGATTATCTTTGAGAGCTTTGATCTCCTCTTTCATAGCTTGCTTCCATTCCTTTTGTGTGCAAGCTTCTTCATATGTCTCACGCTCTTTGTCTTTGATAACCTGCACCATGTATGCAAAATGTTTCGCCATGAAACTATCATAACTAAGCCTTTGAGTTGAATACCTTGTCTTTGAAGATCTTCTTTCATTGCCTTTAGAAAGTTGCTTCTTTAACCTATTCATCTTTACCTTCAGAGTGATTACCTCTTCATATTCTTCTTCACTTGCATCTATCTCACTGTTTGGAGTAGCACTTGCTTCTTCGGCTCTACTATGAGCTGAATTTGGAGACAAAGAATGACTCCCCCTGCATGTTGAACATTCTTCATTTGATGTAGATGCCTCTGGACCTGAAACCTTTGTGCTTGATTGTTGAACTTCTCTTGCAATTTCAGCAATTTGCCTATTTTTCCTCTCAGCTACTCCATTTTATTGTGGTGTATACCTACAAGTAAACTGCCTTTTGGTCCCATTCTCTTGTGAAAATCTGAAAATTCTTTGGAGAAGTATTCTCCTCCACCATCGGACCTTAAGGTTTTGATAGACCTTCCTGTTTCTTTTTCAACTTCAACTTTGAACCTTTTGAATATAGAAGACGCCTGTGATTTTTGCTTCATACAAAACAGCCATACCTTTCTTGAGTGATTATCAATGAAGGTGACAAAAAATCTATTACTAGCCATTGATGCCTCTTGGGTTGGTCCCCATACATCCGTATGTATCAAGTCCAAGACATTTGGGGCCACATAATTGCTCCTCTTGAATGCCTGCCTCGTTTGCTTACCTAGTTGACAAGCTTCACCTAACTCATGTAGTCCAATGCTATTAAATTTTGGAAGACCTCTTACCACTTCATCTTTGCTCATGTCTTTCACCTTTGGAATGTTGATGTGTCCTATTCTTTTGTGCCATAAGTCCAACTATAAAATCTTCTTGTTCCCACATTGAATGTGCATGACCTTTCCATGTGGATGTTGGACGTCCAAAGTGAACATCCTTCCTTCTCTTCTACCTCAAGCAATGACCTTGAAGCCTTCCTTTGGATTCTTTATGAAGCACCCATTCTCATTGAATATGACATGATAACTCTTCTCTACCATTTTTCCTACTAAAATCAAGTTCTTTGAACTTGTAGGAACATGAAGAACATTAGATAGTACCTTTGTGCTACTTGTATCTCCAAGACTTATATCTCCAATATGTTCAATCATGTGTTGAGTATGATCACATGTTTCGACACAACCTTTTCCACTTGGTACCTGTAGATTATTGAACACTTCCTTGGCATGACATATGTTACTACAACTTGAATTGATGTACCATTTTTTGTCATCTTCACAAGAGCTTCTATACTCATGTCTCATTGCAAGTAGTGTGTCCTTGCTTCCTTCACTTTAGGTGGTTGCATAGTTGATTTGGCTCCTTTGATTGCTTCCATTTGTTCTTCCATTCTTCAGCCAACAATCACTAACATAGTGTCCTACTTTACCACAATGATAGCATGTTATACCTTTATGAGAATTGTAGGAGCCTCGGCCTCTTCCTCTACTTCTACCTCGACCTCTTCCTTGTGTGTTGGCATTTGATGCATCCTTGTTGTCTTCCGAATTTTTTTGATTGAAGTTGGAGTTGTTGTGATCTCTTCCTTTTCCTCTAGAGCCTCCTCTTGAGTTCCTTCCTTTACCTCGGCCTGCATATAACATTTGGTTGTGGATGTCCTTTCCTTTGGGGCCACCAAAGCTAAGCTCTTCTATGACAAGATGAGGGATTGGTTGTTCGAAACTTGGATATGCATCTTTCAAGTTAATGGAAGTTTTGTCAATGAGTTTAATTGGGCCTACAATTGTGGAGTGTTCTGTTGCAAGGTCTGATACTTGCTTCCAAGGGAGGAAAATTTATCCCTGACTTGATTCATACATGCAAACATTTGACTAAATGTGGTATCTACAATGAGTTATGTGGTGTGTGAACATCATGGTGGTGTGGTGATAGATGCAGGGGTAAGGGAAAATGGGGTCAAGTGAATGTTGTGGTGACAATAGAGAAATTTGATGTGTTGATATGGCGTGGTGAAATTGTGGATGTGATCAGTGGTGCAATGGGTGGTGAAATATCCATGTCATTGGATGTATAATCGAGTGAAGTAATGGTGAAAAGTGGTGTGAATGTGGGTGCATGAGTGGGTTTGAACACAGGATTTACAAATGTGGAGGAATATATTACATGTTGAGTTTCACAGATTAGTTAGTGTAAAGGAGAAGATAGATGTGATGTAGTCGGACTGGGAGGGGATACAGGTGAGAAGGTCATTGGTTGAGGAAATGGAAAAATGGGTCGTGGAGGAATGGGGAAGGAGGAAAGGGAAGGGGTGATGAAAGGATTAAGTGGAATGGAGGGAATCAGGTTGGATATACTAGGTGTAAATATTTCTAGTAGAGTTTGAGGCACTAGAGGTACTCTAGATTCTATTGCAGCACTCGCTATGAATTGGGCCAATGGAGGTGAGCTAGGGAGTACTAGGGAAGTTGGATGTATAGGAGAGGGTATAGTGTCAGTTGATGTGGAGGTGATTTTGATGGTGGTTGCAGGTATGGATGTTGAGGGTTGTGGCGAGGAGTTGATGATGATCGTTTATCCTGCTGTTGGTGATTCAGGTGGGGGTTCAGGGATGAGACGTGCTTCTTCTGGATGTCGAGAGGACTAGGCATCTGTTGGGACTCAGATATATTGGCTGGGTCTTGATATTAAACATATGCATCGAGTGTCGAATTGTGGCAATGGCTTCCTCTATAAGAAATGGAGCGCTTCGGTTGTACCTACAGATTGGACTAATTTGTTAGATCCTTCTACAAAGGAGTCTTTGAATCCTCTGCTAGCTAGCTCTTGTTGTAATTTTTATTTACTATGTTTTTTTTAAATTTGTTTGCTTTCCCACATAGCTTGCATGTTGCGATACATCCTCTGAATTGCTAGTGTTTATGCTACAGCTTCAAAAGTGTCCTCTTCATAGGTGCTAGTATCTCCTTGGGCTTTGATCTGGTAAGGCTTGTTGTTCATTCTAGTCATCATCCTGAGAATCTTGACTATTTTGGTTGGGTTCGTCATCACCATCATAGTCATCCATTACTATCCAGTCTTCCTTGTCTGATCTTGACACTATGTGTTCTTGTTGCTGATCAGGTGGTGAGGTGGGGTAACTAGGTCGTTCATATTCTTGCGAGAAAAATTGTCCTTCTAAAAATTGAAATTTGCTAGAAAATGCATCTTACATTTCAAAATCAAACGTAGTACTAATAGGTTCCACCTCGAGGTTCAGTATTGGAAAAGTGAATGCATCTGCGCCAATGGTGGTGGGGGGCGCTCTGATTTCTGAGGTGACAGATTGAGTGGTGGCTTCCAATGAGCACAGCACTGGTGGTGCCTTCAGTTATTGTGGGACGTGAGAGTCGAATATGGATAGGAGGTACAGGTGCAAGAGCTTTTGTGGGAGACTACTGAGGGGATGTCTATGGTGAAGGTGATTCAGGGAGTTGTAAACACAGTATGGTAACCCTCATATCCTACCCTTGCTTTACTTGATTTGCATGCTTTCTTGGAGGTTCCTTTAGACTCCTTCAGCTCATCACTGGTCATAGCATGCTCGACTCGTACATCATATGCTAGGCACATGTATACTTTTCTTGTGAGGGCACAACAACCATGGATGACATGCTTTCGTGCCCATCTTTGTTGTGCTATGTATAATTGATCTTGAATCCAGCTAGCAAGATCGATCGTTTGTAAGGCCTCTATTTGCTAAGTACAACCCAAACCAAATGTGCTTTTGTGGTATTGTGAAATGATCTTGAGTAGGGAAAGAGAAATGTTGCATACAGATACATAGTGCCTTTGATGGCTCTGGTGTAATGGAAAAAATATCTTCCCACTTCAAAACATTACCCTTTTTCATTGGCTCAGGAATGAGCCTCTCCCTTTTTGTTGGAGTGTGAGTGCCATGGATCTTAAGGGCAGCTCTGATGAGACCATTCCATAGATAAAATTTCTTATAAGGGGGATCATTAACTAGTGAGGGAAAAATGAATGTCCCTAGAAGTTCCTTCCTAACAAGGGGTTCAAGAGTGGTCATCGAATAAAAATGTTGATAGAAATTTGGTTTTGGTAGGGGTGCACCAAAATACTCTATGAATCCAACGCTAGTCCAAATAGGTTGTAATTCCTCGGGATTGTGAAGGTCTTTGAACTCTCGTGAGAAGAATTGATATCTTCCCCACGTGTCTCCACTAAAGCAAATCATTGCATCATAAATGTATTTTGCATTGGCCAAGGGTCCTACTAATTCCTAGAACCAATGGGAGTTACCATGTACCTTTTCAGTCTTCCAAGGGGAGGATCATCAATTGGCATTGGTGCCATAAAATCTCAAAATTTTGGTCGTTCCGTTGTACGGAAGGGCTCTGCCAACAAATTACTAAAATTTACTGTTGGCATGTTGGTGTCAACCTTGGAGGTTTCTTCAGTTTGCATGATGATCTAAATGTGTGTGTAAATGATCTGCTACAAAAGGATAACACATTAGTGTGGAAATTAATTATGATCCCAATAAAATGAGACCACAATCCCTTTCCATGACCGATGCATAACCCATGTAGCTGTGTGTTGCGAGGTGGTTTATGTAGTGATTTCTCATAAACTAATACATGTCGCTAGACAGCCTACATGCTTTAGATCATGCATACATTGCTTTTGATGAGATTTTATTACAAGTTATAGTGGGTTAGTGAGGGTGAATTTATACAAGGTTTAGTTGTGGATGAATTAATACAAGGATAAAGGTTATTCATGAGAGGTGTTATGTTGTATAAAGGATTGTGTGAAGATTTCTTGACTTGTTTCGACATCCATTTTCAAAGAGTTGGTGAGTGGGCTGGGTTCTTTGGTTGATGGACAAAGATGATTTTGGCAATGGTGGTGTTGATGAGCGAAGTGAATTCAAGGGGATGTATATTACATCGCTTGGGTGTTGAGCTAGAAGATAGTCTTTGGGTACCAAATTTGTGTGGAGTTGGGTCGGTTTGTCAGGTACTTCTTGGCGATCCAAATTTGTAAGGTTCTCATCGATGGAGAAGAAGGTCGAGGGAAGGTTGGATGTTGAATATGATTCTACCTTGACTTCTTCTCATCATAGCATGCGTTGTTGGAGACTAGTGATACTTCTTGATCTTTGGGCACCCATACTTGCTTTGTGTCGGTTGCTTTGACATGTTGATATTGCTTCCACCTTGGGGTCGTCTGGTATGGTCGTTGGTTTGGGTTCCTAAGTCATGGTTGACTTCTCTATGGTTGAGTTTGACACTGCTTTGGAAAAGAAGGGAGGTCTAACACTTGCATGACCTGCCCATCAGGAAGAGAGACATTCTACACAATAGATCTAGGTAGGTATGTAGGAAATGTGGAGGATGGGCATGGAGGGACAATTGTCCCCATTTGTCTGCTGTGTAACCCGCCTGACCACTAATGTAGTCCACTTGACCCATCTGATGGGTGGTGACCTCTTCTTGTTCAAAGGAAGACCAAGAAAAAATCTCTTAACATCTTCCTCAGTAGAGGCTGATCATCTCTAGCCCCCCATGGGTTGATGTTGACATAATTTGACTTATCTATCCAAAAATCTTCCGGTCCTCCTTCACACTCATTTCATGTGGTCTAGGGTTATGTTCCTCAGGTGAGGTATTGTTAGGGAAGTTAAGCAGTATCATTCCCTGTTGGTCTAAGGTCTTGAGCTATAGGGAGCATTTCCTAAGAGTTAGGTCCACTGAGTGATCATATAACTAATCTTGGCCAAGGATGAATGGTTCTATGAAGTCATTGTCATGGCACACTAGGAGTTTCATAGTCAAGGTTATCTCGTGTATGAGGACAAGAAGGTCCACCTCATCCATGCAAGGGGTTTTCATGCCTCTTAGCCCTATGAGGTATGCCTCAATTGGCCACATTTCTAATCTTGAGTCCTTATAGTGAGACCACCTAATCGCACTAGTCCCAACACCTGAAGCAATTAAAGCCCTAACCTCTTGGTGAGTATTGCCTTGTCTTAGCATGATTGTAATGAATGGTCTCCTATCCACTATGCTAGGATGAGTAGTTGACTTGGTTTGACACATGGCCATAGGATATCTCAATGTTTCTTTGTCAGTGCTGGTATCCATCCTTGAGCCGTTGAGATGGTTATGATGTTCTCTCCCTAGTCCTTGTCTTCTTATTTTCATGTGTTTAATGTGTCCTCGAGCTTCTGCCTGAGCTTCCTCTCGTATTCTCTTTTCTTCCTCCTTGCACTTCTTTGCCCATGTGAGTTGTCTAAGCATATCCTCCATAAGAGGTTCCTGATAAAGCTTGACTCTATAGCCACTAATGTAATTCAGTATTATCTCTCCTTCTAGTGTGGCTAATTGTATCATTCCACTTGTTGAGACTTTGTTAATGATCAAACGTCCATAACCACGTTTCTCTAGCTTCCATGCGTGTTGTTTCAGTGTATACACTAGGACTAAGTCACCATCTTTTAAGCCTTTATCTTTAATGTGTGCATTGAAATAGGCTTTTTGTTGCTTCTTGGTTGCATATATGCCTACTGCTGCTTTCGGCCTGGTTTCTCCTAAGCGTTCCAAGTCTATTATCCTTGATGATAATTCGTGGTTGGTCCACTGATGCTCTTGTGCAACCTTAAGGGTGGGTATCAAGAAATCCAAAGGGAGCAATGCATTTTGACCAAAAACCATCTGAAAGGGAGTTGCATTGAGTATGATCTTGTAGGCCATGCGATATGCCCAAACAACATGATGTAACCAGTTGTCCCAATCTGAACATTTGTTGTTTACAAGTTTCATCAACACAGTACAAAGGATCTTGTTAGTACTTTCTGCCTGACCATTGGCTTGAGGATGATATGGTGTGGATTTCTTGTGAATCACCATAAAATCACGTAACAAATATTCAATGACTTGGTTTAGAAAATGAGTTTCTTGATTGGTATAGGCAATCCATATCTTGTAAAGACATTTTCAAATAAGAATTTTGCAGTTGTGCATGCATCATTCTTTTTGGTAGGTTTAGCTTCTACCTGTTCGGTAAGATAATTTGTTGCTACTATAATGTATTCAGCATGAGTACCTTTAGTAGGTGGGTAAATGGGTCCCGCAAAGTCTATAGCCCACTTAGAAAATGCACATCCTCCCATCATGGGTTTTAGTGGCATTTCATCTCTGTGAGTAGGAAACTCGGCACACATCACATCTCTTAACATAGGTATGTGCATCCATGTGGAGAGTGGGCCATCATAATCCTGCAAATAATATGGCTTTGATTATTCTATCAGGGCCAAAATGACCTCTTACAAAACTTTGGTGTGTAGTCTCTAATATGCTTAAATAATCACCCTCATGAACACACTTTCTCAGGTATCCATCTCTCCCTCGTTTGTACAAGTTATCACCAATAAGTGTGTAGTCCTGAGCTTCCTGCTCTAGACTTTGTTATCTTGCTAAAGTCATTCCTTCAGGGAATGTTTTTGCCCTCAAGTATGTTACCATTGGTTCACTCCATTCTAGTATAAGAGACACATCATACAAAGTGGCATGGTCCACAAGTGGTCTTTCACAACAAACTGGGCATTCTTTACATAACCTATAGACATTGTGCTAATTACAACCAATTCTTGTATTCTGATTCGTCTACACAATAAGTAAGAATTTTTTGATTATCCTGTTTATATATGCCTCCTGCTAGTATCTGGTACTGATTTGGTATCTCTCCTTCTCTGATCCTAATCCTAGGAATCTTGATCCAAATGTGAGAATAGGGACAATGGGTTTGGCCCATTCAGGTACTATCTCAAGATTGAGCCGGTATACATATGGTAGCTCATCCGCTATTCCTTGAGGGGCTTCTCCTGTAGTTAACCATGAAAGATGAACCGCTCAAAGGTGGGTCTTTCCATTCCTGACTACTACTTCAAAATTGTATTCCATTAGTAATAGAAACCAATGAATTAATTGTCATATGTTACAAGGCTTATTGACTAAGTACAATAATCTCTGATGGTCTGTGAAGAACTTGAACTTGTTCACCAATAAGTAGTGCTTGAATTTCTTTACTGCATAAATCATTCCTTATCCTTTGCACTCCGTAGTGATGTAATTTCTTTCTACTGCATTTAACTGTCTACTTGCATAAGCTATGGGAATATCTATATTGCTTTCATTCGTGGGTTGTGTCAAAACACACTTGATGGCATAGTTGGATGCATCCACATGCACATGGAATGGCTTACTCCAATCTGGTGTAGTTAAGATGGGTGCTAAAATCAGGCGTCACATTGAGTTCATTGAATGATTTCTCACATTCATCTGTCCATTCAAAATTGGGCAAGAGGCTTTGCAATGATCGCGTCACATCGATCTCCTCTTTAATCTTGGCAGCATAATTATCATTATAGGTGTATGGTTTCTACTTAGAAGGTTTGGCCTCTGGAGTAATAGGAATTCTATGGGAGCATATATCCAGGTCCATTCCTTTAAAGTCCTTGTAACTCCAAGCAAACACATCTCTATATTCTTGCAATAGGGCAGTTAATTCTTCTTCCTTCATCAAATCATGCCCTATGTATGTGCATTTTTCTTCTTCTTCTTCTTATGTCATCACTATCATTTTTTTGGTTTTCTCTCGATTATCATACACTTCTCCAATGCCTGCTTCTCGTTTAGGCATCCGTACCATGTTTCTTCTATCTTTTATTTCATAGTTTTTAAAGTTCTCTAGTACTTCCATGAGATATTCTTATGCTTCTATCTTAAGTAATTTCTCTTTCTTCTTTTTGTGCTTACACTACAAGGAATAAGGGCGTATAGCGACGGTTAAGGCGACAGAATTTCGTCGCTATAAAATTGCAACTTGCATCGTAATTAGCGTCACGTGCCGATCGTCGATTAAACGACGCACAAAACGACGGTATTTGTGACTTGTGACGCGACGGGATTGCGACGTTCCCATACAACATCGCTAAAACGACGCAATTTAAAAGCGTCGCTTTCTTGCATCGCATAGGTGACGTTACTTGCCGTCCCATAAGCGACGCTAAAATTGTCGCATATTCGACGACAAATAGCATCGCTTACACGACGATTTGTTGACGGACAAAAATTAAAACATTGGAGGCTCTGCGATCGGTATTTTCATGCAGCCGATCGAAGAGCTCTCCAACGTTCGCAATTGCGCTGCACTTACGAGCTGAAGCAAGTATATGCAGAATTGTTGTTTTGCCTAGGCTCTCTCTTATTGTCTCCCTCTGTCTTTGTTTCTCTCTTTCTACATCTTTCTCTCTTTGAATTCTCTCTCTCTCTCTCTCTCGCTCTCTCTCTCTAGATCTCTCTCTCTCTAGATCTCTCTCTCTCTAGATCTCTCACTCTAGATCTCTCTCTCTCTCTCTCTCTCTCTCTCTCTCTCTCTCTCTCTCTCTCTCTCTCTCTCTCTCTCTCTCTCTCTCTCTTCTTTCTCTCTTTATTGCAGGTTATTCAAGAAGCTAACCAAGCAAAAAGTATGGCTAACAATTGTAAGTACAATTTCTATTCTTTGTAGATCATTTGAATTGTGTTATTTTCATTACATAGCATACTCACACTTACTGATATGCACTCATACACTTATACATGATGAAGATGCACTTTCACACATATACATATATACACATGCACATACACACACATATATACACATAGATACATGTGCACATACACTTAGACATACACACATATACACATGCATATGCACAAACATTCCTACAACCACATAAAAAGACGTCCATGCATGCATTATATATATATATATATATATATATATATATATATATATATATATATATATATATATATATATATATATATATATATATATATATATATATATATATATATATATATATATATATATATATACACACATTAACATATATGCAAATACATGTATATGCACATCCACATACACATGCATGTTTCATACATATACACATGCATATATATACACATGCATATACATATACACATATACATATACATATACATATACACACATATACATATACATGCATATACATGTACACACACATACATATATATGCATATACATATACACACACATACACAAGAACATGCACATACTCATACACACATATACACACACATACACATGCACATACATACATATACACACACATACATATACTCTTAGGTACACACATATGAATGAATTATATAATTAAAGTATTAAAACACATATACACATGCACAGACACATGCATATACCTACATATGCACATACACACACATACACATAGAGTTATACATATACATGCATATACATATACACACACATACACAAGAACATGCACATATTGATACATACATGTACACTTATACATGCACATGCACATACATACATGTACACACACATACACATGCACATACATACATATACACACACATACATATACAGTTAGGTACACACATATGAATGAATTATATAATTAAAGTATTAAAACACATATACACATGCACACACATGCACATACCTACATATACACATATACATGCACATACACACATATACACATAGAGTTATACATATACATGCATATACATATACACATGCGTACATACACATGCATATGCACATACTCATACACACATATACACTTATACATGCACATGCACATACATACATATACACACACATACACATGCACATACATACATATACACACACATACATAATTAAAGTATTAAAACACATGCCTAATATAAACAATAATAACAATCAATAGAACAAAACTCTTCATTACTTAATACCATACACACAATTCAAAACATAATTGAAATAATATATATATATATATATATATATATATATATATATATATATATATATATATATATCAATGTAAATACATATAATCCAATGTCATAATCAACTAAAATCCTAATCATCATCATCATGATCATCATCATCATGATCATCATCATCATGATCATCATCATCATGATCATCATCATCATGATGATCATCATCATCATCAGCAATATCATGATCATTCTGATCTTCCTCATCCTCATTGTCATGATCACCCTGTGACGATCGAGATCGTCTCTCCTATGTCTGTCTCTCCACCTCGTCCATATTTGTCTCTCCATAATACTCCTGTATTACATATAACAAACATAAATAAATAAAATAATGAAAACATTCATAAAAACAAAATAATTATATAAAATTTAAAAATACTCACAAAGGCATCAGGATGATCTTGCATATACTCGCTCAAACGCCGATATCCAAAATGTGTAGCATACTCGATCTCCTGTTTCGTAGGATATCGGTCATAATCCTTCCGCTGCAATGAAACAAATAAAAAACATTAGTTGCTTGCATTTTAACTAAAATAAAAAATATACTCACAATAACATATATACTTACAAACGTAGCTACAAAACCATTATGGTCCATTTGGCCTAGGTGCGATGTGTGGCCCGATTTGCAGCAGTCTGTTTATTCAAGAAAAAAAGTACATAAATTAAATGTAAAAAATTACTATAATATATAAAAATTATAAATATAAACTATTAATTTGTGTACCTTCTGTTGAGGAAATGACTCCTGAAGACATAACTGTCTACGAAAAAACTGCCACGACTCAGGTGGTATGCTAGCTCGCCTCTTATTTTTTTCGACCATACAATATCTCCTGTTAATTTAATGTCAAACAGAAAAAAAAGTCAGAATACATACACATATATACACACACATACACATACACATACACATACCCACATACACATATACATGCAAACATATATGCATGCATATATGTATACATATACACATATACATACATATAACATAAACATACATATACATATCCACATATATACGTACACACACATGCATGCATATACACTCATTCATACAAAATACATGCATTTATCCCACAATAATATGTAGTTGTGTATATGTGAATATGTGTGTATGTGTAAATGTGTATATGTGAATATGTGTGTATGTGTAAATATGTATATGTGAATGTTTTGTTTATGTAGATAATCAAATTATTAATATCAAATATCATTATTTGTAGATTCTGATCAATCAGATGGAACTCCACCACCGTCTCCTCTTCGTGCAACGACTTTATACTGTAAGTATATGAAATATTTAATTTTAAATATATTTGATGGATACATAACTTATATTTTTTTTTTATGTTTCTTATTATGTGCAGATTTTGATCAATCAGAGGGTACTCCACCACCTCCTACCCATGCAACGACTTCACATGTGTCCTCCGATAGGAATTATGATGAATTTTACTATGAAGAGCATATTATATGTGGGTTTAACTCTTGTTATGGCACGTATCGAAGACCACAATTGAAATGTATTGAACATGAGGCAGAGTATGGTACTTTTGAGCGTGCACCATCACCTAGTCAACGTGATAATGCTTGGGTATGTATTTTCTATATATATTAATGTCATTATTTTATTTAAAAACCATATATAAAATCAAATTGTTGTTGATATACAGGAATACTTGCCCGATGATGATGATGATGATGATTTTTCTCATAATGTTAATATACCTCGTACACGTCATGGAGTTGATGTTCATCAATTACAAGCAGAGGTTTCTAGAAATCCTCTACCTCCTGGTTTAGAGAATGAAACGGCTGGAGATTATCCATTGCCAGCTCGTGATCGTTCTTTAGTACAAACATATGATAGAAGAAGATATGGAGGATGGAATAGAGGACCACTTCCTTTAGATGGAGAGGTTTTCAACTTTTGGGGTAATCGCTATATGATTGCTCCATCCACTATTACTAATGCTGGTCGTGGTCTCTTTATTGTAGAGGACTTGTATGTGCCTCCGAACTCTGAAGTCACTCTTATGTCATTTTGTGGTCCTATATATGGATGGGGAGATTGGCATCGACTTTCACGTTATGTTCAAAGCATGAGTACTTATGGAATATGCTTGAACGTAGCATCCCTTACTAGTAGAAGGATTTTACATGTAGAAAATGAAAGATTATATATTGATGGAAGACCGTACACACATGGAAATATAGCAGGTTATAATAAATAGTAGTCGAGGGTTACATAATAGTTCAAGGACTAATTGCACATTTGAGGAGCGTGAAAATAGTCATGAATCACCATACATGAGTAGAGATGTATCAAGATACATAGTTGTCAATGCTATTACCACATTACATGCTGGTGATGAACTATTATTGAATTATGGATGGCGTAGACCTCCAAGAGCACCTTTTAGCTAGAGAGAATAAAAATTTTCTATCCATATTTAATAAGTTATATACTTAATTTTATATTTGAAGTTTACTTTTTATTCATTTATGGAATACTAATGAGTTTTATTTATATGTGTAGATTCCAACATATGATGTTGATGATATTCATCCACAACATTCACAATTACCCGTAAGACCACGATTATCAGAAGCTTCCATGAGGAGGCTATGCAAAACTAATCCTGTGCAATATGAAAAGTTGAAAGATCTATATTCAAAAGACGATAAAGTACAAGATTTGTGTGACAATGATGAAGATGATGGCATCGCAGATTTTATTGAGGATTGGTATCAAAATGACAGTGAGAGCATTGATATTTCTAAAAATGAGAAATATCTTCGAGAGGAATGTCTAAAGCATGTATATGAAGGAAGTCGTTTGACACGACTAAGTGTGAGCTTACTTATTCTCAACCTTCAAAATCGTTTTGGATGGAGTAATGTATCTGTTTGACACTATTAAGGTATAATTTTCAATTTTTTATCTATTTATATATATATACATAAATATATATATATATATATATATATATATATATATATATATATATATATATATATATATATATATATATATATATATATATACATGCAGGTTTTTATTCTTACTTTAGATAAGATAAGAAGAAGAACTTGAATTGAATGGATACGATTGTTTGAATGGCAGGATACGATTGTTTGGATGGCAGGATACGATTGTTTGGATGGCAGGATACGATTGTTTGTTTTGGAGGATATGAATGATTTGTCAATTCACACATATGTTCAGTTTGAAAGTGTGAATGGACAAATCATTCAATGAAGGTACATACTTCATGTGTCCAAAACAAACAATTGTATCCTGCCATCCAAAACAATCAAATTTTGTGTAAATATTTTGAAAGATGCATTAATAGTTTTAAAAGATGCACGGACAAAAAGTGTCAATTCAATTCAAGTTCTTGTTCTTACCTTATCTAAAGTAAGAATAAAAACCTACATGTATATAGGTATATTTATTTATTTACCTTTTTTAATATATCTTTTTTTTATAAACTTACAAGTTATTATCTGAAAAGTTTTTACCAAGTAAGAATGTTCTTCCTACCTCACATGATGAAATGAAGAAGATAATCAACAATCTTGGTATAGATTATCAATGTATACATGCATGTCCTAACGATTGTATTTTATATAGAGGTGAATATGTAGACTCTTTGACATGTCCCAAATGTCAATCTCCTCGATATAAGGGTGAAGAAGGTAAAATCCCAAAAAAGGTATTGAGACATTTTCCATTGGCTCCATGGATTAGACATATGTTTCAAAGCCCCGAATTATCAAAGCTTTTGACTTGGGGACATGATCACAAAAGTACTGATGGAATAATCAGAATTCCTCATGATAGTATTGCTTTTCAACATATTGATTCTACATGGCCTGAATTTGCACAAAATCCACAGAATCTAAAGTTAGGAGTTTCATAAGATGGGGTTAATCCATTCTCCATGAAATCCAGTAAATGGTCAACATGGCCAGTGGTAGTCATAAACTACAATCTTCCGCCATATCTTAGCATTAAAAAGGAACATTTAATGCTTTCACTTTTAATCCCAGGCAAAAGACAAGTTAAAGATATGAATGTATATGTTGCTCCTCTCATTGACGATCTTCAAGAGTTATGGAGAGGTATTAATGTCATTGATGTATCTAAAAGCATCAATGAAAGACATATTACGGTTCGTGGTATTGTGGCTTGGACTATTCACGATTTTCTTGGATATGGCATTTGTTCAAGTATTGATGTAATTTTTTTATTCAATATGCATGTAAATAAATATGATTCAATCTAATTATATTTTTATCATTTTCCATGATGCAGGAATATCTACTAAGGGTTATAAAGCTTGTCCATATTGTGGTGATTGGTTGAGATCAATCTATAGTAAGAATCTCAACAAAAATATTTATCTTCGACATCGACGATTCTTGCCTGATGATCATCCATTAAGATCTAAAAGAGAAGCGATACATTTTAATGGAAAGCTTGAAACAGGCCAGTATCCAAAACCTATGACGCCTATGGATTGGTATAAAAAATGGATAGATGGACCTCTGATAGATCTAGAAGCAGAAATCTTCAGTGATGATTCAGATAATGAGTATGTGAACAGAGGTAAAGGAAAATTGGCACTCGTAGAGAACATATCAATATGGTATTCTTTGGAGTATTGGAAAGAGTTAAAAGTATGTCATCTTCTTGATCCTATGCATATATTCAAAAATATTGGTTATTCACTATGGAAGCATCTTCTTGGACTAAAAGATACCTCAGCATCAAGGAATGATTTGAAAGATCAAAAATCCAAACCAAAGTTATGGCCAGTTTTTGATAGACATCGACAAGAAACGACTTATGCATCTGCTCCTTGGGTACTTACAACAAAAGAGATACAGACTATCAACAATAGAATTCAATTGATTAAGACTCCTACAGGATATGGAGCATCGTTTCAAAACATGTTTACTATGGATGATAAGAGCTTATCTCGGTTAAAGACCCATGATTGGCATAACTTTTTGAAACATATTTTACCTTTGGTTATCGATGGATGTACAACGAAAGGAGTACGAGATGTGATCTATCGTCTTGGATCACTTATAAGGTAATTATGATACTTTTATATTTAATATGTATGAATATTGGATATCTTGTATTTTTTAAGTAACTTCTTTATAATTGTTTTTATGATATGTATAGGTGGATTACGTCCAAAGAGATCGATGAAAATTTGATCCCACAAAAAAAATGTGAATGCAAAGAGCTACTATGTTTGATGGAAAAAGAACTTCCTACTTCATTTTTTGATATTCAGGTTCATTTATTAGTCCATCTTGTAGATGAGATAGAGATTGCAGGTGTTGTCAACACTCGATGGATGTTTTGGGTCGAGCGATTTATGGGAATACTAAAAGGTTATGTGTGACAAAGAGCAAAACTAGAAGGATCCATGGCAAAGGGTTGGAGGCTTGAAGAGTGCATGTATTACGTTAGTGAGTACCTTGAAAGAGTTCATGAAGAAACTCCACGTGCATGGACCAATGAGTCTTCTTCAAAAATAACAGATGAGGTATTATCAGGTAAGGGGGTTCCATTCTTATTTACATTTCAAGAAAAAAATGATGTTTCTACTTTTGTAGCATATAATAGCGAATGCATGCAAGCATTCCTTAGCGAGTACGAGGAACTTCAAAGTCTCCGAAGTAAAAGGCGAAAAAACAAAAGATCTAGACGTAATCTCGATAATAATGAGATTACAGATATACCTTCTTTCACGGATTGGCTATATAGTCGTTTGCAATGCGCCAACACAAATAATGAAGAAATCTCATATGAGCAAAGAGAGTTGATGATAGGTTGTGAATGAAAAGTAATTTTATTAAAATAATATTTTATTTTTTTCATATATGTATGTTAGTTTCTATTTACTAATTGAATTTATTTTGCAAGCTCGAATGTTTACTAATATGTGGGCTTTTGGACAGCATATTAGAATCAAAGCCATTAATTCTTTACGTAAAACAGAGGATTTTAGTATTGTTGCTTCTTTCAAGCAACTATCACGTGCTAGCTCAAAAGACACGAACCTTATAGATAGCGAACTTGGTTACGTAGGAACTATTGTTGGTATCTACGAAATTTCATTTCGTACATTCAAACAGGTAGAAAAAAGTTTATATATTTTTTTTAGAGTTAGTTATTTTTCTAAGCACCTAATAATGGGTTTTTGTTGTTATATATTTTGATAGGTCATTTTGAAGGTTGATTGGTTTCGAGCAGAGTATAAAGGTAGTAATTCTACATTAAGAAAGGAATCATCTGGGTTTTGGGCAATTGATTCTTCCAAGGTAATGTGATCTACTAAAGAACCATATATTCTTCCTAGGCATATTGAACAAGCATTTTTTTATAGAAACCCAAATGCTCATCCTTGGTGGCAAGTCATTCATGTGCAACCTAGAGGTAGGTCATTGTTTGAACAGTTTATTGTTAGAGAGATCAAAGAAAGTCCTCTTGATGATTCAGCATCAGATACTGATACATCAACATCTGAAATAGAAATTAGAATCATTATACGTGATAATGATACTAATCTTTTTGATGAAGAGGATAATTCTCTACATGCTGATTCTACTGATGAGGAAGAGGAATTACCAGAAATAGATATTAATCCATCAATAGATGATGTGATTCATGAGAACATAGATTTAACAATAGAAGAAATAAATGAAATCAATAAGGATAATGAAGATGAGGCTATACTGATGTCTTACCAAAATGATGGCAATACTGAAAACATATGAGCAGATTAGATAGTAAATTCTACTCTAGTTATCGATCAATAACTTGAAGCTTCTGAATGGATATCAGATAATAGGTTTTTTTTATTAACTTGAATAACGATGAATCCTATTAGAGAGATGAAATCATGTTCTTCTAAGTTAGAACATGAAGCTCGGGGGTATGCCTAATTATTTTATATATAGCTTTATCTTTGAGGAGCAAATTTTTATCATGTATGTATGCATATGTGTGTGTATTCATGTGTATTATATGTATACATATGTTAGTATGCATATATATGTATTTCATGTATATGTATGTGTTTGCATGTGTGTGATATATGTATACATGTGTTAAATATGCATATGTGTATATATGCATATGCATTTATGTAAAATATTCATGTATTCATGTAATATATGCAAGTGTTTATAATTGTGTACATGTATATATGTATATGTGTCTATGTGTAAATATGTACATGTAAATATGTATGCATGTATATATATGTTTATGTGTGCATGTAGGCATGTATATGTGATGTGTACATGTATATATGTATATATGTCTATGTGTAAATGTGTACATGTAAATATGTTAGTATGTATATATATATTTATGTGTGCATTTAGGCATGTATGTGTGATGCATAATATATCTACTCCATTTTATATTTATGTATCCTATCTATATGATGTGTATATATCTTTACATATATTATGATCCTCGTTGATTCTAGTAGCTATATATAGAGCCATAAGGTTGGGAGGAGAGACATCTCTCTAGTAGGACGTCGGAGGTGTACATTTACTTCAAACATATGGCTAAAAGGTTGAATTAGAGTTTTTAAATTAGGGATTTCAAAACCCTAATATCGAAATTAGTGTTTTCAATTTAGGATTTTTGAAATAGGATTTAGTTATTTATTTATTTATGTGTATGCATGTGTTGTGTATGTATGTGTATCTATATGTGCATATGCATGTGTTTTGTGTGTATATATGCATGTGTGTGTATGCGTATATTTATACCTCTAGTCTCTCTCTCTCTCATATACATACATACATGCATAAACACACATACTCATATCCACATATATATACATAAAAGCAGTGCATACCGTGCATTGTCGCGACGATGAGCCATAAGTGTCCGCATCTCTTTTAAACACCACTTAAGTGACCATCCTGTCCCAAAATCTGTCTCAAGTGAACTAAGCACATATTTTTTATCCCTCTCATCATGATCACTACAAAAATAAAAAACATAATGTAAATAAAACATAAGATATATATTTCAATTTATATGTAAAACTTTTACTTACTTCAACGGTAAGTGGATAAAGTGCAGGTAAGAGTCACATAGTGCCCGCATTCTTCTCTTGAATTCCAATCCATTCCCTATGTACACAATGTTCCCCTCTGGCTCTATGTCGCACTCTAGTCCTAAGGTGCATATGCATGTCCTCATAGGCAACTCTGCTCTGCTATCACGTGCTGGAGGTGGTATAGATGTCCTAAAAATAGATAGATAGAAATAAATAAAAATATGTGTTATAATATCATTAAAAAAGTTTATGAAAACAAAACATACCTATGAGTAGCTAGCTCTCTTCCTGCATGTGGAGCCGCAGAAGAGCCCTCGTCTGATCACTGGGTAAGCATCTGGATCATATAATCCAGCTCTTCATCAGACATCTCTGAGTAATCACGCATTATGGCCCTTAGAGTATCAGACGGAACTCTTGCTCTCATAAGACTTTTTATGAGAGTGAGTTTCATCTTTCTCTCTCTACTGGGATCCATAATACCTAACATATAAAACAAAATGGTTATAAATCAATATATATACGTGTACATATGTAAGTGTGTATGCATTAAGTATGTGTATGTATGCATGTGTGTGTGTGTATGTATGTATGTGTATATGTGTGTATGCATGTGTATGTGTGTGTATGCATCATTATGTGTATATGTGTCTATGTGTGTATGTGTGTGTATATGTGTGTGTGTATGTATGTGTATATGTGTGTGTGTATGCATGTATGTATGTATGTATGCATATGCATATGCATTATGTATGTATATATATGCATGTATGTGTATGTGTGAGTATGTCTCTCTATGTGTGTGTATGCATATATGTGTGTATGTATGCATATATGTGTGTATGTGTGTATGTGTGTGTGTATATGTGTTTGTATGTGTGTATGCATGTGTATGTGTGTGTATGCATCATTATGCGTGTAAGTGTCTATGTGTGTTTGTGTGTGTATATGTGTGTGTGTGTGTGTCTATGTGTATGTGTGTGTGTCTATGAGTGTGTATGTGTTTATGTGTATGTATGTATCTATGTGTGTGTATGTGTCTATTTGTGTATGTGTATGCATGTATGTATGCATATGTGTGTGTATGCATGTGTATGTGTGTGTATGCATCATTATGTGTGTATGTGTCTATGTGTGTATGTGTGTATGTATATGTGTGTGTTGTCTATGTGTATGTGTCTGTGTCTATGAGTGTGTATGTGTTTATGTATATGTATGTATCTATGTGTGTGTATGTGTGTATGTGTGTATGTGTATGCATGTATGTATGCATATGTGTGTGTATGCATATGTATGTGTGTGTATGCATCATTATGTGTGTCTATGTATGCATGTGTATGTGTGTATGCATCATTATGTGTGTATGTGTCTATGTGTGTATGTGTGTGTATATGTGTGTGTGTATCTATGTGTATGTGTGTGTGTCTATGAGTGTGTATGTGTTTATGTGTATGTATGTATCTATGTGTATGTATGTGTCTATGTGTGTATGTGTATGCATGTATGTATGCATATGTGTGTGTATGCATATGTATGTGTGTGTATGCATCATTATGTGTGTCTATGTATGCATGTGTATGTGTGTATGCATCATTACATGTGTATGTGTCTATGTGTGTATGTGTGTGTATGTGTGTGTATGTGTGTGTGTGTGTGTGTCTATGTGTATGTGTGTGTGTCTATGAGTGTGTATGTGTTTATGTGTATGTATGTATCTATGTGTGTGTATGTGTCTATGTGTGTATATGTATGCATGTATGTATGCATATGTGTGTGTATGCATATGTATGTGTGTGTATGCATCATTATGTGTGTCTATGTATGCATGTGTATGTGTGTATGCATCATTACGTGTGTATGTGTCTATGTGTGTATGTGTGTGTATATGTGTGTGTGTCTATGTGTATGTGTGTGTGTCTATGAGTGTGTATGTGTTTATGTGTATGTATTATGTGTGTGTATGTGTATGCATGTATGTATGCATATCTGTGTGTATGCATATGTATGTGTGTGTATGCATCATTATGTGTGTATGTGTCTATGTGTGTATGTGTGTGTGTATGCATTATGTATGTGTATGTAAGCATGTGCATTATGCATGCATATAAGTATGTATGTATGCATATGCATATGCATTATGTATGCATATGCATATGCATTATGTATGCATATGCATATGCATTATGTATGCATATGCATATGCATTATGTATGCATATGCATATGCATTATGTATGCATATGCATATGCATTATGTATGCATATGTGTGTATGTGTGTGTATGCATTATGTATGTGTATGTAAGCATGTGCATTATGTATGCATGTAAGTATGTATGTATGCATATGCATATGCAATATGTATGCATGTATGTGTATGTGTGTATATGTCTCTCTATGTGTGTGTATGCATATATGTGTGTGTCAATGTGTCTGTATGTGTGTATGCATCATTATGTGTGTATGTGTGTGTATATGTGTGTGTATGTGTGTGTGTCTATGTGTATGTGTGTGTATCTATGAGTATGTATATGTTTATGTGTGTGTATGTGTCTATGTGTGTATGTGTCTTTGTGTGTATGTATCTATGCATGTGCATTATGTATGCATGTAAGTATGTATGTACATTGTATGCATATGCATATGCATTATGTATGCATATGTATGCATGTATGTGTTTATGTATGTCTCTCTATGTGTGTGTGTATGCATATATGTGTGTGTATGTGTGTATGTGTGTGTATATGTGTCTGTATGTGTGTATGCATGTGTATGTGTGTGTATGCATGTGTATGTGTGTGTATGCATGTGTATGTGTGTATGTGTGTATGTGTGCATGTGTGTGTATATGTGTGTGTATGTGTGTGTGTCTATGTGTATGTGTGTGTATCTATGAGTGTGTATGTGTCTATGTGTCTATGTGTGTGTATGTGTTTATGTGTGTATGTGTATGCATGTATGTATGCATATGCATGTGTATGCATGTGTATGTGTGTGTATGCATCATTATGTGTGTATGTGTCTATGTGTGTATTTGTTTGTGTATATGTGTGTGTATGTTTGTGTGTCTATGTGTATGTGTCGCTACGCGTCTATGAGTGTGTATGTGTTTATGTGTGTGTATGTGTCTATGTGTGTGTATGTGCATATGCATTATGTATGCATTATTTATGCATATGTATGCATGTATGTGTATGTGTGTGTATGTCTCTCTATGTGTGTATATGTGTGTATGTGTGTATGTGTGTATGTGTGTGTATATGTGTGTCTATGTGTGTATGCATGTGTATGTGTGTGAATGCATCATTATGTGTGTATGTGTCTATGTGTGTATGTGTGTATGTGTGTATGTGTGTGTGTATATGTGTGTGTATGTGTGTGCACGTCTGTGTGTATGTGTGTGTGTCTATGAGTGTGTATGTTTGGATGTGTGTGTGTATGAATGTGTGTCTATGAGTGTGTATCTTTGGATGTGTAAGTGTATATGTGTGTCTATGTGTGTATGCATGTGTATGTGTGTGTATGCATGTGTATGTGTGTGAATGCATCATTATGTGTGTCTATGAGTGTGTATGTATATGTGTATATGTGTGTGTATATGTGTGTCTATGTGTGTGTATATGTGTGTCTATGTGTGTGTGTATATGTGTGTCTATGTGTGTATGGATGTGTATGTGTGTGAATGCATCATTATGTGTGTATGTGTGTATGTGTGTATGTGTGTATGTGTGTATGTGTGTATGTGTGTATGTGTGTATGTGTGTATGTGTGTGTATGTGTGTGCGCATCTATGTGTATGTGTGTGTGTCTATGAGTGTGTATGTGTTTATGTGTGTGTATGTGTCTATGTGTGTGTATGTGTCTATGTGTGTATGTGTCTATGTGTGTATGTATGCATATGTGTGTATGTGTGTGTATGCATTATGTATGCATATGTGTGTGTATGCATTATGTATGTGTATGTATGCTGTTGGCATACAAGTCAGATGAAGAGCATACTAGCGCAACGGAGGAGTCATGCACAATACGGCAACAAGGCCCAATCATTTTTTCCATGGACCATTTACAACTCAAGTGATTTTAATCACTACACAAACATTGTAAATTCCGTTTTTGGTAGAATAGACTCCATTTTGTGCAAGCCGAGGAGTCCTCGAGCTTGAGGAGTATTAGAACTAGCTACATATCAATTTTCATAATTTTTAGACTCTGTTTGAGCCCTCAAATAGGCTCTAGAACCTAATTTTTAACTAGGCCGGACACTAGGTCTGGACAAGACCAAAGCTAGTTAGAAAACTATAAAAAGAGCCAGAGAGCTCATTTTTGAGGTTAGATTGTTTGTGAATTGAGCTTATGTAAGAGACTTTTTGACTAATGCAAAGAACTCCATTGTTCCTCTCCTTGTTCTTGCCTTGTGTGCGCGTGTGTGTGTATGTGTGTGCATGCTTGTGTGCTTCTCACTCACACACTTGTGCCTTCACTTGCTCATAGTCTTCATACTAGTCCTCACGTCTCCACGGATTGACAATTATGAGGTGAATCTTCTCACGTTGGTACTCACCATTGTGCTAGAGTGACACCAAATTTGGCGCCGTTGCCGGGGAGAGAGCTTCTAGGACGAGCGTGTGATGGTAAGACGTCGAGTTGAGACATTGGAGTTATAGGTAATATCCTTCCTTCTCTTTATTTTTCTTCATTTTTTCCTTACTTTCGCATCACCATCATCACCATCATCATCCCCACCATCTCCCACCTCCATCTCCATCTCCACAAAAGAAATTTCAGTTTTTTGGTCATATTACACTCCCCACCTCATTTCCCTCATTTCATTGTGAGAGAGCGCGAGAGAGAGCTTGTATGCTATCTGTTTTTGGTGTGTTTTTGAGCTTTTGTTGCAGGAACTAGCTGTACCACCTTCTCCAGCAGTGTGCGCAGGTACGACAGACTCTGCACAGGTCCCGGGACGACGACCTCTGTCTGTCGCGACAGACAGAAAAACTTAATATTTTGTGAATGCGTGTTTGGCACGGTAACCTACACCATTAGAGCACTCCAAATCACTAGAAGTTTCTCAAAAATTTGCATTTTTTCAGTCTATCGCGACAGACACCGTCTATCGCGACAGACAGAGACCCACGATAGACCCTGTCTATCGCGATAGACACCTGTCTATCGCGACAGACCAAATTCCACGATAGATCCAGTCTATCGCGACAGACACCGTCTATCGCGACAGACCAAATCACGATAGACGACAGACAGCGTCTATCGCGACAGACCACTCTATCGCGACAGACACCGTCTATCGTGACAGACAGCGTCTATCGTGACAGACCACTCTATCGCGACAGACCCAGTCTATCGCGACAGACACCGTCTATCGCGACAGACCAAATCACGACAGACGACAGACAGCGTCTATCGCGACAGACCAAAATTCAACGACAGACCCAGTCTATCGCGACAAACACCGTCTATCGCGACAGACCACTCTATCGCGACAGACTCCATCTATCGTGACAGACCACTCTATCGCGACAGACACCGTCTATCGCGACAGACACCGTCTATCGCGACAGACAACCCCCCACAATAGTTTGTGTCTATCGCGACAGACACCGTCTATCGCGATAGACAGACATTTTCGGCAAAAATTAAGGGGTAAATTTTTTGGAAATTTAAGCTAAATTTTGGGCATATTTGCATTCTCAAATACTCACACACTTGCAAGGCCTTAGAAAAATGCATTAAAACTCCTGAAAGGTTCTGTTTGTCTGGTTAACCCCTAAACCCATAACTTTTTCATACGAAATCCATTTTTTGAGCTCTAGGGCTTGTCGGAAAGCTCGTGGCATATACTACACGCCCTCAACTGGTTTTTATAAGAATAATGCGTTGATTTTCAGATAGGATATTTGGAAGTTGACACACTGAGGGGTAGGAACACCAAGGGAGCTCTAGAGGAAATTTTTAGCAATACAAAAGGGGGAACAAGGGTCATTAAAAAAGTGTCTGAAATAAATTGTCTGTCAATTGAAGGATCAACTTGAAGCTAAACTTGGGATTCTTACAGGATCATCGAGAGCTCTTGGAGAAAGCAAAGTAAGTGCCAAGGAGAACAAGCTCGGGAACGTGCTTCCTGGGTCGACCAGCATCGCCAGTAGGAGCGACTTGAGGTTGGAACATCACTTAACCCCCTCAGTCTATTCTTAGCATAGGCTAAGTGCGAGTAGTTGTTCTGATTGACTAGGGGTACGATAGGAACACTCAAGTTTGAAGAGCCCTTAATTTCTCAAGTGCAAGGGTAGGCAAATTGTAGTCAAGGGATAACTTAAAGGAAAAGAACTTAAACTAAGCGGACGCAGAACATCAAGTACGACCCACGAAAGTGCTCCTGATGACGCTTAACTAAAAACAAGGAAACAAGGAACTTAAAAGGAACAAGTGACTGGTACCAAAGAATCAGCAACGTACAAAGGGCATATGAACCTTAGGTCAGGTAGACACCTAGGGGAGAGACAGACAAAGTCTTAGATCTTCAGAGGCTAGTGTCAATCATACTACAAGGTCTTGGGCCCAGCAGTTGAGCCATCATTCGTATTACCCTAGTTCTGAGACTAACGAGTCTGAGATGTCCCACGGTATGGAGAGACCTACAGGAAGTTCTGGGGTGCCATATTTACATAGGGTGGAAGGCCCTTACAAGATGCAACTCGAGTACCTTAGGACCAACCGATTAGGTGCTAGCATCTATGAGGATGGCCTAGGAAGAGCGGTGGTCCAGATTAAAAACCCTGACCAATCCATTGGACTAGAGCGCCCAGCTGTCAAGTTTGAAAATGGAGCATACTTGGACAAGGAAGGGACAATATATGTAGTCACCAGTCATCCCAATAGGACTGATGAATTTGGGAATGTGGTCCCGGAAACGGACTTAGGTGACCTAGAGCAAGGAAACATGGGCGAAGAACCTAGAACCCCCCGAGGCAAATTTGTTCTCACGAGGATTATCACACCAGAGTGGATTCCCCAAGATAATAAGAGCATAGATCTCCTCTTGAACCGAGAGACAGATGAAGCCTTTTGGAGATATAGACCTAGTCAACCGAGTGAGGTAGGAACAATCATGATATATGAGTTCAAAGATCCTGATATTCCAGGAAGAGTGACCTACTTAGATCACTCTTCAGAGAGGATCTTTGGGGTTACAGAAAATGATAGGCATGCTTACACTTGGAAGGGTGAATTCGTTTTCCCCCAACCAAGATCGAACGTGTCCTTTGGTCTCCCAGGAGCTGGAACCTCCCACGCTCACGGAACTCAAAGAGACAGACATAGAGATAAACCTGAGGTAAGCTTTGCCAACCTAGTGGGCAGAGAAAGAACGAGGACGGAAACAAATAGGGTAGAGCCTGAGATACTTAGAGCTCACAGGAATCAAAGAAATGCGGATGAGTTCCCTCTACCACGACCTAGAGAGCACACGAGGACTTTGAGACCAACTCAGCTAGTTAAGTCCATGAAAAATTACTTCGATGGCACCGGAGATCCATACGATCATGTGGCTGAGTTCATGCAAGTCTTGAGAGCTGAACAAGTGGAGGATTTATTCACGCAATATAATGCCTTTGGTCTAACTCTTAGGAACACAGCACTTACGTGGTTTCAACCATTGAATGAGAGACAGTTCAGGAGCATAGACCAACTCCTAGAGGCTTTCATTATCGAATTCTCTAAAAGTGGCATAAGACATAACACTTCCTCACTGATTCACAGCTTCAAGCAAACCCCTCAAGAGACCGTGAGACTTGCAGGGAGAAGATTTAGGCAATACTTAGAGAGATGCCCTGTCCCTGAATTACCCACACCAGCTAAGCAAGTGGCTTTATTCTTGGATGGATTACTAAGTACAAAATTGAGATCTTATGTGTACTTGAAGGACCCTAGGACTATAGAAGAGTGTGTACACATGTGCATTGACATCGAAGATAACCTAGGGGAGGAGTTAGAGCTATCCAAAATCTACAAAGATTCAGATAGTACCTCTAGTCTCTCTTCCTCACAATCCACATCAATTGAGGAACTTGCGGAAAAAGTAGCTCAAAAACTAGGCGTCTCTAGTAAACAAATTCCTAGATTTGCCCCAGTAAAGAGGTGCTATACTTGCGGTGGTGACCATATGGCAAACGCATGTCCCATCACGGCTCAACCCCAAGTGAACCCTAGCAGCCAATATTGCACCATAGAGCGAAGGTACACAAATCACTCAGCACAAGACTGCCCATACAATAAGCAAGCGGTTAGGCAAACCTACCCTCAGCCATACCCTCAACAAGGCACATACCAGAGTCAATATTCACCACAACAGTATATTAGGCCTCAGCAAAATTACCAACCGCAATATCAGGCCCAACTGAGACCCCAGCCAGTGCTAGCGCAGCAACCACCTGCTCCTACTAATGTGATTCCGGTCAAGTATGCTGCTGCAGAAGAAAACCTGAATAGAGTGATAGTCCCAGTAACACCATTAATCTCAGAAAGTGATCCCAGTGACCATAGCTTTGATTCTACACATGTTGATAGTCCCCAGGCTTACTACATGCAGTCTCCTGAACATGGTGAGTCTTACTACAGTGAGGAACCGAGTGAACCTATTTGGGAGCCTGAATATGCTAATGTCATGTACACAAACCCCAACTCTAGACCTCAACCTAGGCAGATACGACCCCCTTTTCCTAGAGGACCTTGCTTCAGATGCCAGGGTGATCACCTCATACGTGATTGCCCCATGCCTGCACCTACACAACCCCAATCAGTGACGATCCAAGGCTTTTGCCAGGAGTGCGGAAAGGAACATCTCTTACGAGATTGTCCCAAGAATCCCAGCAATATGCCAAAAATCACTCCGATTAATGTTATTGGGTTAGTGGTCAATTCCACAGGAAGTGTCACTTCCACTGCACCAGTGCAGGTAATCACTAGAGCTCAAGCATTGCAGCAAAACCAAGAGGTGAGCCAGGAAAGGAGCCCAGACACTAGCGATACTGAGAGCCAAAATAAGAAGAGAACAAGAGCTTGGAGGGATAGTCGTGAACGTATGAAAAGGCAATGGGCAAAGAAGATGAGTGAACAAAAGGAACCCGCCCCTCAACACAATGACAAGGCTAGTGAAAGAGCAGTCTTCCTACCCAGAAAGCCTATGTGCCTGAAGCTTATGTGCCTAACTCCACTGAACCAGACACCTCTTCTTCTATGAATCAATACACACCAGAATTCTTGCGAGAGATTCAAGAAGAGAAATGGGCTAAAGAGAGTGAAGTTCCTCCTCCTATTGAACTTGTGGATGACACACACGATCAATTCCCACAAGACCTTCCTTCCATTTATGGAGAGCAGGAGAGTGCCCAATCTCAAGAAAGATTAGACTTCGAGTCTAATTCTTTACAAGAACTACCCCATTTCATAGGCCCATGGGAAGCAAAGTCCACCTGTATGAGAGCACCCACGGTCATGGTACGAAATGAGGACTCAGTCATACCTAGGAACACAGAGGTAGTGAAAAACACTAAAGTACAATGCAACCTCACCTTAGAAGAGCTACTCAAAGTTAGGCCAGACCTATGGAAACATGTAGCCAATCAAGTGCCAGAAGTAGCGAAACCTCGTTCTCAGGTAGGTTCTCATAGGACAGTGCCAGAAATTCCTCTAGACAAGATAGGAGATATGAGTGAAGGTGAAGAGGGAAACACTTATCTTCCCATTACACATCAAGGATACACAACCAAGGCAATTCTTGACTCAGGTGCAGGTGTTGCAATTGCGACCACTTCCCTGTGGAAGCATTGGGGCAAGCCAGCACTCAGGCCCACGAGGATGAAATTGCAGATGGCCGATGGTCACATAGAGAGACCCCTAGGGTTGTTAGAAGGAATAACTCTCACTACATGTGGTGTTGAGTTTGAGCATACTTTCGCCATATGTGATTTCAGCAAAAATCACGCCTATGAGATGATTTTGGGAAGACCATTTATGCGACAATTGCAAGTGGTCCAGGATTGGGGAACCAATTCCTTGTAGTTGCAACAACTAGGTGTTACGACCAAAGTGAATCTTAAAGATTACTCTCATAGAGATGTCCCTCCTATCCAATGGAATCCCATCCATAAAGCTAAAGATGATACAGAATCGGTGCATTCCATAGGATCAGGATCCTCATGGATGCATGAAGATACCCAGTTATGGATGTGCAAAGTAGCAGTAGAAGAAGAAAAGAGAGAGAAAGCCAGAGAGGTAGGTGCAAAAGAAACACACAGATCAATTCAAGACCCAGCTTATGCACCTACAGTCTTTCCTGACGAAGAATTTGAACCCCATGGCTGGGCAGAAATTCTAGCAACCATGGATGTAGCCATCAATGAAGAACAATGGACACCTCACTGTGATGAGGATGGCTATGACATTTCAGTCTTCTCCATAGAGCCTATCATGGGAGAGGCAGTGTTAGAAGAGTGCGAACCTAGCCCTGATGCATTTGAGGATGCAAGTGACTCCGATCTAGAGTCAATCATTATGGACCCACCTTTTGCATCAGATGAAGAATACTTCTATGAAGTAGAATTTCAACCCCAGAGGCACGGAGAGCTTACAAAAGATGTAAGGCTAGCCACACATGTAACTCCTAAAGAAGAAGGAAAGAAAAGGAAGAAGAAAGAAGTCACACAAGAAGAGGAGGAATCTTTGTTTGAGGTCCCAGAAAATTTTAAGAAGTATGAGATAGATGACAGGAGAGTCATGATCAGAATGCCTAAACGAGAGGCACAATCAGGAGAGGCCTATGATAACAAAGAAACCACAAAGAAAATTGTGGTAGCCATGGAAGAGGGAGAAGAGAGATGCACTTACATAGGACATGACCTGACGGAAGAAGAAGAGCAAGAATTGATAGCCTTGCTAAGAGAATACAGAGATGTATTCGCTTGGAGTTACAAGGATTTGAAGGGTGTTGATCCAGACATCTGCTCACACACTATCCCCATGACCTCGGATGCCAAACCTTCTAAGCAAAAGCCATATACATACAATGATAATTACGCTGCCAAGATCAAAGAGGAGATAGATAGACTGGTTGAAGCTAGATTTATCTATGAAATTGAGCACACTGAATGGGTATCCCCCATTGTTGTGGTGCCCAAAAAGAATGGTAAATTACGTGTATGCATTAACTTGAAGAAGGTTAATGCAGCCACAATTCGAGATAACTATCCGCTTCATATCACAGAGCATCTCTTAGAAAGAGTAGCAGGCAAGGAAGTGTACAGCTTCCTCGATGGATTTTCGGGCTACAATCAAGTAGCCATAGCTCCGGAAGATCATCATAAGACAGCTTTTGCCACAGAGTGGGGTATATTTGCCTTTCGTGTAATGCCATTTGGGCTTACCAATGCTCCTGCAACCTTCCAGAGACTAATGTGCCATGTATTTAAGGAGTTCCTGAGGAAGAATCTAGAAGTCTATGTTGATGATCTTTGTGCTCATTCCAACATTAGACAAACCCATATTCCTGAACTCAGACAAATCTTTGACAAATGTAGAGAATATCAAGTCTGCCTGAACCCAGAAAAGTGCGTTTTTACGGTCAGGCAAGGCAAGATTCTAGGACACATAGTGTCAAAGAATGGCATATCCACTGATGAAGAGAAAGTGAGAGCCATAGCCGAGTTACCTAGGCCAAAGAATGTCAAGGAAGTACAGGCTTTCATGGGGCATTGTGGGTACTACCGCCGGTTCATTCACATGTATGTTGTCATTGCAAAGCCCATGTATGGACTTCTGACTAACTTTGAGTGGACTGATGAATGTGAGAATTCCTTCAATGAGCTTAAACGGCGATTATGTTCAGCACCGATCTTGACCACTCCAGACTAGAATAAGCCATTCCATGTTCACGTGGATGCATCCAATTATGCTATTGGGTGTGTGCTTGCTCAACCTACTGGTGAAGGTAATATGGATCTTCCAATTGCCTATGCCAGTAGACAATTGAATGCAGCTGAACGAGATTACACCACTACTGAGAGAGAAGGCTTAGGCATGGTATATGCAGTTAAGAAATTTAGACACTATTTGCTTGCAAACAAGTTTAAATTTTTTACTGACCACCAAGCATTGTTATATCTCGTGAACAAGCCATGCAATACAGGAAGATTAGTAAGATGGTTTCTCTTACTAATGGAATATGATTTTGAGGTTGTGGTAAGGAAAGGGAAGACTCATTTGAGAGCAGATCACCTTTCTAGGCTCACATCGGGAGAAGCCCCACAAGGAGTGTCAGATGACCTTCCTGATGCTTACTTGTTTAATTTGATAGTGGTGCTACAGTGGGCTAAGCCATTGGTACCAGTGTTGACATACGGACCTAACCACCCAGTAATAAACACACAGGATAGAGAGGTAGTAAAAGCCCAAAAGTATCACATCATGGCAGGAAGTATGTACAAGCACACAGATCAAGGGATCTTGGCTTGTTGTGTGGAAGAGGATGAGTACGCTAAATGGTTGCAATTAGCACATGTAGGTGTGTTAGAGCAACACTACTCAAAGCAACGAACCTTACAGACACTAAGGAGACTCGGAGTGCATTGGCCGACTATGGAGGCTGATGTCCAAAAGTTGTGCAAGGAATGCCCAATCTGCTGCACTAAACCACCTATGGAACATGCCACTCTTTATCAAGTGTCCATAGTGCCAGATTGGAGTGAACCTCTAGTATCCTTCTTAAGGACGAGAACATTCCCTCCAGACATGACTATGGCTAGGCAAAGGAGTTTAGAACAAGAAGCCCAGGATTATTCACTCATTGGTGACAATCTATACAAGCTTGGTAAAGATGGTTACCTGAGACTATGTGTCCATGAGAGTGAATATCTCAAAATCTTGGATACTGCTCACCAAGGTGTAGCAGGGGGACACTTTGGACCAGATCGGGTAATCAAGGCAATACTATTTGCAGGCTTTTGGTGGCCAACCCTTCACATGGATGCACATACCTATGTGAAACGGTGTGATGTTTGTCAGAGAACTCAGTACCCTATACGCAAGGATGAGATGCCACTGAAGCCTATGATGGGCGGACGTGCGTTCTCTAAATGGGGAATAGACTTTGTTGGTCCTATTAATCCCCCAGCTAAGGGTTCACATGCTGAATATATCATCGTGGCCACAGACTATCTAACCAAGTGGGTAGAAGCGAAAGCTACTACAAAAAATGATGCTCAAACAACAGCAAAGTTCTTATTTGAAAATGTATTCACGAGGTACGGATTGCCAATAGAGTTGGTGAGTGATAGAGGCACACACTTCTTGAATGAAGTCATAGAAAACCTTCTCCAAGTATTCTTGGTGATACATAAGAAATCGGCCCCCTATCATCCACAAGCTAATGGCCAGGCTGAGAGCACTAATAAGATTTTATGCAATGTGTTGACTAAACTAGTGAACAATAAATGCTCTGATTGGGACAAACAGCTACACCATGCTGTTTGGGCATACCGGGTTGCCTATAAAACGGTACTCCAAGCCACCCCCTTTCAGATGGTATTTGGCCAAAATGCTATGCTACCCCTGGACTTTTTGATACCTACATTGAAGGTAGCACAAGAGCATGACTGGACAGGCCATGAACTCTCCTCTCGAATCTTTGATCTTGAACGTCTAGGCGAAACACGATTGAGAGCTGCAGCAGGAATCTATGCAGCGAAGAAGAGGCAAAAGGCATATTTTGATACACATGTGAAGGATAAAGGCTTGAAAGCAGGCGACCTAGTCCTAGTCTACACATTGAAACAGCATGCACGGAAATTAGAGAAAAGAGGTTACGGGCCAATGATTATCAATAGAATCTCCACAAGTGGCGCAGTTCAACTAGCCACTTTAGAGGGCGATATTCTACCAAGTTACATAAGTGGATGCAGAGTCAAGTTATATCAGGAACCCCTTACTGAAGAGATGCTAAATCGACTCAACACTACCAGGGAACGTAAAGAACAAGAGAAACGAATTAGAAGAGAAGCACAGGCAGAAGCTTTAGAACGCATTCGACGAATGAAATTGAGGAGACAAGGCAGAGACCCGCCTATGCTTGACACTCAAGAATCTGTAGGCTATCCTATGGCCATGTGCGAGACTTCAGGTGGGCATTCCCATAGAATAATCGACCGACGGCCTTTTTTAACCCTAGGAGTAGGACAAGGAAAGGGTGCAAAGATTGTAAGAGCTTTGATTGACTCAAGTGCATCCACTAGTGCTGTCAAGTTGTCTTACTGTCAAGAATTGAAATTAACTGTCGATCCTATAGAAGCATATCTCATAGGATTGGGAGGTGTGGAAACTCCTTGCATGGGCGAGGTGGATCTTCCCATCTCCATTCAAGACGAAGTGATGACAGTCAAAGTACTAGTGTGTCAAGATGAGGACCTCACTGAGCCTCTTGTCTTGGGTCAGGACTGGATCTATGATCATGCAGTCAACCTCAACCTAAGAAGTGGACTTCTTCAGGTATGGGTAGATCATAGCCGAATTACAGTTGAATTGGAAAATGAGGCACTCAAGGAACTAGGCAAGGCACAAACTCCTGGTCCTTCCAAGGGCGCACATGAAGTTGACAATGCTATTTTTGTCCAAAACTGTATGATGCAGAAAGAGGCTAATCTCAACAATCGAGCCAGGGAGAGGACGGAACTCCCTTCTTTTCCAAAGACCAGAAGGTTGCAACAACCCACGGCAGATCAAATACAGAAGAAGCAGAACACTACCCATACTAAATGCCAAAAAAAGGAGCAAAGCAGATTGTTTCAGCCATGGAAGCAAGTATGGAGGCGAAAAGGCGAATACCCTATTCAGACCAGGCCGACCCCACGGCCAAAACCTCTTATTAGTAGTCAACAACATGACATTAATGAGAAGTCCTTCATTAATTCTTCTGCGAAGGTGAAGTCTATTTGGGTACCCAAGAAGTCAATGAAGGCCAGCCCACAATCACGACAAATTTGGGTGCCTAAGGCTTGCTTGCGGGCTCAAATAGCTACGCCAAGGCCGCAACCAGTACAACATGTTTCACTCACTCGAACATCTGAGGCCCAGTCTTACGCATCACGCACGGACACATATTCTTCCATGAGCACTAGTAGAATCACTTGTAAATGGGTCCCTAAAAAGCCTCATCTTCAAGCAGATACCCCTATCAAACTCTTCAGAGTCTCCACAAAATCAAGATCAAAGCCCATCCACTGCATTTGGCAACCTAAAACTTGTAATAAACCCCCGGACCCCAGTTGTAAATCCATGCCCACCTACTAACTACGTCACTCTCACACTACATCATTCCACTTAGTTCTTAGGTCCAACCAATTCCTAACTACACACACAAGCACCGAGCACTTATTAACCTACTAATCTCTCCCGAACCTCATGATAATGTTGTAATGGGGACAAAAACGGTTCTAACTTGTCCTTTACAATGTTAACACATGTTTCTATATTCTCACAGAATCAGAAGGCAAGAAGTAACATGGCAGAAGCGACAGGTCCGAGCTCACAAGTAGGAATACTTACTGCAGGAATCGATGTGGATAGTCTACCTGTGGATGTGCCACCAACTGAACGACCTGTGGAGCTGCAACACCTTCAGCAGATCCCGGTACCGGATCCACCCACAGGGATCACAAAAAGAGTCCATGCCAATTCTCATTGGTTCAATGGCATGCCAGGTCCATTAGGAGAGGCCAAGTATATATGGGAGTCAAGTGCGAGTATGACAGATCATGGGTTCGATTCCAATTTTTCTCCAAGGAGTTTGAGACTCTACAGAACACCGAGGATCTCCAGACCATATGGCAACGTGCAGGGCTAGCAGAATACTTTGAAGCACCACTACCTAAACCGGATCTCCTCCGATGCTATTATTTGGTCTCTACATTACAAGCTAATGAAGAAAAGGACAAACCAGGATCATTTGTTCTTCCTTCCTTGCTGGGCAACAACGAGTTAAAGAGGTTTGAACTTACTGTGGAGTTGGTGAGCGCTGCTTTGAATATGCACGGCACACATGTACCTTCTGAGAAGGATGCTCTCGTTCCTACTAACATGAAGGATAGGAAACTATTGAAGCTTAAAGACATGGCAGCACTCACACCAAACGTGTCCATCCCTCTCCGTATGTGCATGCAACATTTTGCTTTCCCCGGCCAAGACCGCTTCACACAACCACACAAAAGAATCTGGTTCGCTCTCTACTTAGCGGAGGCAGGTGCGTTACCAATTAAGCTGCCGGTATGGATTATAGATCAATTGTATGAAGCAAATAAAAGGTCTTCTAGGAAATTAGTGGTGAACGGTTGCTGTGCAATCACACGCATTATTTACCGGTGCCTAGCATACGATGTTCCCATTGAACGTGCCTTAACTTGGGCACAATTACAAATGTTTAAGAAGCTCAAGACGTCCACACATCAATCCAAGCGCATGAGGGGTGCAATCCCTTGTGTCCAGACAAGGGAAGTTCTGACTACTCCTGAAGTATCGCCACGAAGGGAGACCACTGTACCTCCCTTTACCATTAGGATACCCAGGTCTGGATCTGAAACTACGACACAAGCTACCCCTTCAACTCCTCCTGCTCCATCTGAATTTGAATTTGCTACAACTGGAGATGCTGAAGGAATGGATCCTCAGGACTTCGAAGCATTCTTACAAAGTACACAACTCTCTGATGTAGAGTATTATTCAGATGCAGAAGAACAAGGCACATCTTCACAAAGAAGAAGAAAATCTACAGACGACCGCCATGTACATTGGAGTGACGCCCAGCAAGGTCAACAACAAGGACACCTAGAAGAAGAAGGAGCATATGAAGAGGAGACCACTGAAGCCCCAACCTATACAGAAGAACTCCGAAGGCTGTATCAAATTATGGAACGAGTGCGATCGCAACAACTGCTCACCGAACAGAGCAGTAGAGTACTCATGACTCAGCTGTTGGAAGAAGCAAGAGTTGACTCAGAATATAGTGAAGGTCTCTTATGAAGTATTTCGATGTCGTGCACCACACTGTACTCTCCTTCTCGAGAGCTCCACGACGATATGCTCAAAGTAGAAAACCGAGCTCCTGTCGCCACACACAGTACCCCGCACAGATGTTGTAGAATACGCAGAAAACGCAGTACACAGGGAGCACGAAGACAGACTTCTTAGGTCTTACAAATGCGGTCGAACTTACAGTCTGTGACTGACCAGGCCACTATATGTTTTATTAAAGAACATATACAAAGAAGTGTCCGGTGGCCATTTGGCCTTTCACATGGACACTAACGGTAACAATCTCCCACTAAAGGCCAATATGGCCAAAGTAACTATGGGAGAAAAAAGAAAGAATGATAAAGAATACCTGAGTGTAAGTATACAAACTATACCTCCCACCTGATGGGCATGTTACACAGTATACAAGTGACTGCGTAAGATCAAGAATCAAGTAACCCCCATCAAGTGACAACAGTGTCGAAAGCTATCCTGTGGTAGAGCTTTAGTCAAAGCATCTGCAGCATTATCTCGAGTGTGAACCTTCTCAAGAATAATGCTCTCAGTGGCTAAGCAATCTCTAATGAAGTGATACCTCACCTCAATGTGCTTGGTCTTTGCATGATAGACCGGATTCTTAGCCAAAGCAATGGCACTCTGACTATCACTGAGCAAGTGAGGTACATGCTGAGGCAAACCCATATCACAAGCAAGACGAGAAAGCCACAATGCTTCCTTACATGCCTCACTTGCTGCAACATACTCTGCTTCTGTGGTGGAAACAGCTGTACATTCTTGAAGACGAGATCTCCAAGAGATAGCACCTCCAGCAAAATGAAAAATGTACCCTGATGTAGACTTACGATTGTCTACACAACCAGCATAGTCAGAATCTGTGTAACCAATAATGGATGCTTTCCCTCTACCTAAGCATAGACACTTGTCCTTAGTGCCACTCAGATATCTCAAAATCATTTTGACCGCTTCCCAATGTTTCTTGCCAGGATTAGACATATATCTGCTCACAACTCCCACTGCAAATGCAATGTCTGGTCTCGTAGCTACCATAGCATACATGAGACTACCAACAGCAGACTGATAGGGAATTTTGGTCATGAATTCCTTTTCCTCATCTGATTTGGGGCAGTCATCCTTGCTCAATTTCACATATGTGGGTAAAGGTGTACTCAATACCTTTCCACCCTGCATATTGAATCGATGAAGTACTTTGGATATGTACTCACTTTGAGACAAGTATATGCATCTTTTACTCCTATCACGAGTAATGCGCATGCCAAGAATATGTTTGGCATCCCCCAAATCCTTCATATCAAATGTCTGACTCAACTTCTTTTTGAGAATTGACAAATCATAAGAGGACTTCCCAGCAATCAACATATCATCGACGTAAAGTATCAAGCATATCAAGCTTCCATCAGAACATCTCTTTGTGTAGAGACAATGATCCTCATTGCTCCGAGAATAGCCTTGGGACTTCATAAAAGCATCAAACTTTTGGTACCATTGTCTAGGAGACTGTTTAAGTCCATACAAGCTCTTCTTGAGCTTACAAACTAGACTTTCCTTGCCAGGAACTACATAACCCTCTGGTTGTTCCATATAGATCTCATCTGTAAGATCTCCATGCAAGAAAGCTGTTTTCACATCCATTTGGACTAGCTCTAAGTCCTCCATTGCAACGAATCCAAGCAACATGCGCAAAGTAGTCATCTTGACCACTGGGGAGAAGATTTCCTCAAAATCAACACCATGTTGTTGCTTAAAACCCTTTGCAACAAGTCGTGCTTTATATTTTGGAGAAGCACTATCTGATGTGAATTTCAGCTTATATACCCATTTACATGGTAAAGCTTTCCTTCCCTTTGGCAAAGGTACTAAGTCCCAAGTACCATTCTTGTGAATAGAATCCAACTCACTCTTCATGGCACGCTCCCACTTGACATGATCCTCTGTCTGCATAGCCTCTTTGTAGCAAGAGGGCTCACCGGCATCTGTTAGCATAACAAAATCTAAACCTGGAACATATCTATCAGGTGGATATGAGACACGTGCAGAACGTCTCAATGGTTGCTGAACAGGAACATGTGCAGACTGATCTGAATGGACATTCTCTTGAACATCCCTATGTGCAGCATTTTTATGCATGCTAACCGGAGGACTAGTATCCTCAAACACCACTCTTCTCACTTCAACCTCCTTAATCGGCTGTTTATGCATCTTAGACTCATTAAAAATGACATCACTACTTCTGATCACTGACCGTGTTTCAGGATCCCATAAGCGATATCCAAATTGTCCTTCTCGACCATATCCAAGAAAAATGCATTTCTTTGACTTATGGTCCAACTTCTGTCTAAGATTCTTGGGTATATGAACATATGCTTCACACCCAAAAACTCGAAGATGATCATAATATGGTGGTTTCCCTGTCCATAACTCTTGTGCCACTTTCAGACCTTTGGCAGTACTAGGTGAAAGGTTAATCACATGAACTGCAGTCAATACTGCTTCTGCCCAAAAACCTTGTGAGAGGTTTGCATGATGCAACATAGAGACTACTCTATCTTGAATAGTTCTATTCATCCTCTCAGCTACACCATTCTGTACTGGGGTATAAGGAGCTGTAAACTCTCTACGAATCCCTCTACACTGACAGAAAAGGCTGAATTCATGTGAGGTATACTCACCCCCATTATCTGAACGTAAAGCCTTAAGCTTAGTTCCTTTTTCAGTCTCAACTGAAGCAAGCCATTTTCTGAAAGTAGGGAATACATCATCCTTCGATTTGATAGGATATACCCAGACTTTTCTAGTAGCATCATCTATGAAAGTAACAAAGTAAAGAGAACCACCTAAGGACCTAGTGGGCATAGGACCACACACATCTGTATGAACAAGATCTAAAGGCTGAATTGAAGATTCAATGTGCGTTTTATGCACATTTCTGGTTTGCTTTCCATATTGACAATGCTCACAAAATGAAAAATCAGAGAAAGATAACACAGGTAAGTAGCCAGAACGAGAAAGATTTTCCATTCCACTACGAGATATATGGCCCAAACGACCATGCCAAATACAAGCCATAGGCTGTTCAGTAACAGCTAACAAGTGTTCTTTCTGTGATACAAATAAAGGGTAAAGTGAGCCAACTTTCCTTCCTTTTGCAATAACCATATTGCCCTTTGATATACGAAAGGACTGAGCATAGAAGACCACCTTGTAACCAAGGTCATCAAGTTGACCAACTGACATCAAACTGCGTGATAACTGAGGTACATGGCGTACATTATGCATAGTAAATTTTGAACCGTCAATGAACTGCACAACCACATCTCCAATCCCCACAACATCACACTGGTAAGAGTCACCAAGTCTCACGGTACCAAGAGACTTTGCTGCATAATTAGAGAACCATTCTCTATGTGGTGTCACATGGAAAGAAGCACCAGAATCTAGCAGCCAGGTGTGGGAAAGCGAATCAGCCATAAGTGCCTCAGATGGCACAGTACTATCAAGTGTCAACACATCAGCATCATCAGAAATAGCATTAATTTCTTCAATCTTCACAGTCGAAGTAGATGGTGCAGGTAACTGTTTAACATGCCCATCAACATTCTGTCCTTTACCTTTAGCATTCTTTAATGCATAACAGTCTTTCTTCATGTGTCCTTTCTTATGACAATAATGGCATTCAATATCCCTCTTCCTTGATTTACTTCTGCTCTTATTCCGTTGACCATTCTTTTCCTTGTTCTTGCTCCTGCCACGTTGTTGATTCTTTCCTTGGTAAGAATCACGAACATTATATGCATCTCCACTCTGAGTGCCAACCATAGATTTTCTACGAATCTCCTCACTCAAGAGTGCTCCACATATGTCATCATAGACGAGTTTACCACCTGGTGCACTATTGCTAATAGCTGTGCAAAATGTATCCCATGATGATGGCAGGGTGCATAACAGCAATACTGCTTTCATTTCATTGTCCATATCCATTTTCTGAGCCTGTAACTGGGAGAATATGGCATCAAACTCATTTAGATGAGCAGCAACACTATCTGTGTCCTTCATACGAAGGTCGTATAATTTTCTCATCAGATATACTTTATTTGATGCCGTCTCTTTTTCATATGTATTGCATAACTTCTTCCAAAGCTCCTCTGCACTTTCACAGTCTAATACTGTAAAGTAAACATTATCTGCTAGGTGCAAGCGAATGGTAGACCTGGCCATTTCATCTAACTCATCCCAATCATCTTCATCCATGTCAGCAGGCTTCTTTGAAATCCCATTTACTGGCTTCCATTGCCTTCTTTGAATCAGCACATCTTTAATCTGATTCTTCCATAGAGCAAAGTTTGTGCCATCAAATTTTCGGATCTCAAAATGGTCTTTGCCCTGCAAGTTATAGCTCCTCCTCGGAACGCTAGCACTAGACCCTGATCCACCGGATGTGCCTGAGACCTCTGATGCCATGATCGTAGAGAACTGAATAGAATGATAATGGAGCTAGAAGAGTCCAAACACCAACAAATAAGTGTATCAAGGAGTAAATCGACCACTATATAGTTGGCTAAACCAGAAATCTGGAAAAATTTTGCCAGAGTATCCTCTGCAAAATTAGCATATGACCAGTGTCAAAGTATCATAAAACTGCAAGTACTAACATGTCTACCTGCATAGTGAATCACTGACTCCACTGCATATAATCAGTTACCCAATAGAAGCCAACTAGGCTTATCGAGCACCTATGAACAACTATCATACATCTCCTATGGCGAGGCTGGGTAAGTCTTCCACCTGCATCACCGAAGAGACCACGACATCTGGGTGTCTCCCAGTTAAGAAAACCTCACCACGACCCTCTTTATCAAACGTAAAAGGCTTTATGCAAAGAACGTAACCGCTATATCAATGCCCACATGGACGTACATAAGCGGTATCCACAGAAGCGTACATGGTGTGTATGTGCTCAATATATGCAGTAAAATGACACTGAAAGGCTGAATACACAGCCCAAAAAAAACTAGCCAATAACACCTGCAAGTGTCTATCAACTCTGATGTTTTAGGCTTTAAAAACCTGCATAAATTTGCAGCGACTGCTCCCACCAAAACTGAAAACCCCTCGAGAAACCTGTAGTTTTACGAGTGTGGCTGAAAATATAGCCCCAAAGGTTGATATTTATTATCTGAGAAGTACAAGGAACACTCTTCTTGATGTTCTTGGACCTGTGTGAAGAGAACTACGTGCGAAAGTACTCCAAAATGGCTCCAAAAACACCCCAAAATTGCTTCAGAAATAGGCTTTAAAAGCAAAAATGAAGCTTTGAGGGACCAAAACTTGTTCAAGGTAATGCCAACCTTAGTCTTTCCCCTTCTTCAAACACCACAAGAGTGTAGCTTAGTGGCAAGAGATTGCCGCGGTTAAGCGAGCTCTGGGGGGAACAGTACTGGGATGGGTGACCTCCCGGGAAGTACCGGGAACCTCTATATTCCTTGATCGTTGAGGTCCTCCCTCGCGCGCAGCCAACGGCGCCAACGGTGACTTCGGTGACTCGGATGACAAGGTATGCCAAGGTCTATGCCTTGGTCGCCGCCTTAGTCGTAAGCCTTGAAAGCTTTTTGCCTCGAACTGCTCTGATACCAGTGAAGTATTTCGATGCCGTGCACCACACTGTACTCTCCTTCTCGAGAGCTCCACGACGATATGCTCAAAGTAGAAAACCGAGCTCCTGTCGCCACACACAGTACCCCGCACAGATGTTGTAGAATACGCAGAAAACGCAGTACACAGGGAGCACGAAGACAGACTTCTTAGGTCTTACAAATGCGGTCGAACTTACAGTCTGTGACTGACCAAGCCACTATATGTTTTATTAAAGAACATATACAAAGAAGTGTCCGGTGGCCATTTGGCCTTTCACATGGACACTAACGGTAACATCTTATTGATGGCAGAAACATATGGGGTAGTAGAAGCAGTGAGGACCGCCATTAGGAGGTCTCCAGTTCAATATGATCCACGAAGATTCCAGACACGACCACGCTCAGGTAAGAATATCCAGATCCCCATTACAACGGTAGAAGGGCCAATTATTACATCCGAACCCATCAGGACAACCTCCCAAGCAACAAAAACTGCTAGCCAAGAGCACCCAGTCACCCATGAGGAATCCACCGAGCCACTACCACCCACACCCCCACCATCGCCTCCTAGAGCAGAAACCGTGGAAATCACCTCGACCACTCAACCCACCGAACCAACCTTCATCTTCCGTACTCCCATATCTAGTTCAACCCTATTCTCCACCTCTGATAACCCAATCTATGAAGCAACCCCCATCACTACACAATCCACCGAATCGCTCATAGAGCCTGCCCTAGGACAACCATCCCCCATGCCCTCAGCCATAGGTCATCCTGACCCTAGATCCATATTCATGGGCTTCCCTGATACCACGCAACCCTTCATGCCCTCCTCAACCCTACAACCTCAACCCCCAACCTCCATCTCTCCACTTCTCCAATCCCTCCATAACTTCCTTGCTAGAACTTTTCAACCCAGGTCTCAACCATTCCCTTTCTTTTCAGCTCCCCACCCCACTTCTCATCTATTCACCACTTTCACACACACACCACCTACCATTCCAATGTATATGGTAGACCCTACACTCGCACCCACTCCTGAAAGTATGGACATTTCACCACCCCCTCCCCCCAGGCTTCCACCTCCTCCCATTCCCCCTCCACCAATTTCACCCACACACACGTCTTCAATAGACACATCATTCACTCTTCCCCTTCCCCAATTCCCTTCCCATGCATCTTCCATTGTAAACACCACCCCCTCATCTATAGGAAATGCATTGGACACCATGCTAGCTTGTATATCAAACTTAAGGATAGATTACAATCAGCTCCAGCAATAGAATGAACGCCTGCAAGAGCACTCGGAGACACTACAACACCGCCTTGCTGCACTAGAGGAGGAAAATGCTCGCCTCCACACACAATTCCAAACTCTCCAAGAGGCTCATAGCATATTGGAGGTACAGTTACAGAACACAGATCAGGAAGCAATACAAGTGGTAGAAGGTCACCTACGGACACAGCTGGAACGCAATTCAAAGCTTCAGCGAAATATGGCCCTACTCAAGCGACATCTTGCTGCCGCTCATGAAGAGAATCGACGCCTGCAATTACAAAATCAAGAAAACCTAGAAGCAGCTATCGAAAGCACACCTGGGGCACCCATCAGCCCATCAAAGTTTCAAGCAGTGACCCCCGACAATATCAAGATCATATTGGAAGACTATGCCATGCTGCTTGAAGCACATGACTTGCTATCAGAGGAACTGGGTCACCTGAAGCAGAAACACCAAAAAGAAACAACAGCAGCCTCTCAAACCACCTCCTCCGCGGCTTCACTTCTCACAGACTTAGAGGCCTTAAAAGATCTCCAGAAACAGGTCACCGAATTGCAAGCACATCTACTACAATATGAGAGACCACCTTCCCCTCCAAAGGCTCCCACCGACGAAGAAGTAGTACAAATTCCTGTGGAACAGACATTTGAAGAAGAATACGACCCACAACCCTTCCCAGGAGGCCAACAAACGGATGAAGCTCAGGACACATTTGAAGCACCACGGCCTCCATGGCTACGTCAAGTAGAGGAAATCGGGAGTTCTCATGACGAGCGCACAGTAGTGCAAAATCAGGCCATGAGGGTCATAGAGGAAACTGTGCTACAATCTGCTTACTTCAAGAACCTGTCATCGAGACGCCTTATCCTCTCATCTGAACTCCAATACAGGCCTTATTATATTATCCTGGCTGATTATAATGCAGAAATACAGAGAGTCACAGGTCAGATTCCTACCTTTGCTACCCAATTTCAACCCGAAGACCTTCCTCCAGAGGCGCAAAAAGGCAAAATTCCTCAACCCACTTGGCGGCAGAAACTTCTAGAGACATATCCAGAAATGCTACGCACATGGAACAACGCGCCTTTACATCTCCTATACAATCCATGCTACGGTCCAGTTCCACGCCGCAGGTCTTGGAAGGCATTCAATATCAAAGTGCAGAACAACGCGCAATGCAAGGAATGGCTAAACTACCCGTACATTGCGCCACCATAGGGACCACCGTCGGTAGCATACATGATGGGAACAATTCGCCATTGGATGCCGCGATTGAAGCCCATGCCAGATGTAGCAGCTCAAATGATGCTTAAAATTTTAGATATGATGCAGGTAGTCCTGAAAACTTTTAGAAATGCAGCCGCACCACAGGTACGTCTCCCGGGGTTTACCAATGGAAATTATGATTTGGTGTATGACATGAGCACCACCCCCAGTATTCGTGTGGCTTACGCCTGGCATGCATGCATCAAATACCTCCCTGCATGTTACAAACAGACCTTCGAAGAAATGTTCAGATCAGGTTTCTGGGAGTATCACTCGGAGATCTTCGCACCGAAGCCAACACACCTGCTCCATCTCTTTGCTTGTGAACAAGCAATGTACTCTGAGTACTACACCACCCCGCAACCAGAGGTCCCTGGCGCAATAAATTGGGATGCATTGGAAGCTGATCTAGCAAGAGGCTTAAGGATAGGAGAACACGAACTTGCCACCAATGTCATCCATTACTATATTGACCACCCGATAGAACAGAGGTCTGTCAGGGGCGACAGACGCTAGGAAGGGGGGCGTGTTGGCATACAAGTCAGATGAAGAGCATACTAGCGCAACGGAGGAGTCATGCACAATACGGCAACAAGGCCCAATCATTTTTTCCATGGACCATTTACAACTCAAGTGATTTTAATCACTACACAAACATTGTAAATTCCGTTTTTGGTAGAATAGACCTCCATTTTGTGCAAGCCGAGGAGTCCTTGAGCTTGAGGAGTATTAGAACTAGCTACATATCAATTTTCATAATTTTTAGACTCTGTTTGAGCCCTCAAATAGGCTCTAGAACCTAATTTTTAACTAGGCCGGACACTAGGTCTGGACAAGACCAAAGCTAGTTAGAAAACTATAAAAAGAGCTAGAGAGCTCATTTTTGAGGTTAGATTGTTTGTGAATTGAGCTTATGTAAGAGACTTTTTGACTAATGCAAAGAACTCCATTGTTCCTCTCCTTGTTCTTGCCTTGTGTGCGCGTGTGTGTGTATGTGTGTGCATGCTTGTGTGCTTCTCACTCACACACTTGTGCCTTCACTTGCTCATAGTCTTCATACTAGTCCTCACGTCTCCACGGATTGACAATTATGAGGTGAATCTTCTCACGTTGGTACTCACCATTGTGCTAGAGTGACATATGCATATGCATTATGTAGGTATGTGAATTATGCATGCATATGTGTGTGTATGCATGTAAGTATGTATGTATGTACGCATATGCATATGCATTATGTATGCATATATGTGTGTATGCATGTAAGTATGTATGGATGTACACATATGCATATGCATTATGTATGCATGTATGTGTATGTGTGTGCATGTCTCTCTCTATGTGTGTGTGTATGCATATATGTGTGTGTATGTGTGTATGTGTGTGTGTATGTGTGTGTGTATGTGTGTGTGTATGTGTGTGTGTATGTGTGTGTGTATGTGTGTGTGTGTATGTGTCTGTGTTTGTGTGTGTATATGTGTGTGTATATGTGTGTGCATGTGTATGCATTATGTGTGCATGTGTGTATGCAACCTTATTTGTGTATGTGTGTATATGTGTGTGTATTTGTGTGTATGTGTGTGTGTCTATGTGTATGTGTGTGTGTGTCTATGTGTGTATATGTGTGTGTACATATGTATGTGTGTGTAAGTGTGTGTGTGCGCATACCTGCTTGCTGTTAGTTTGTGTGGCCCTCTCTCTCTCGCACGCTCTCTCTCTCTCTCACTCTCTCTCTCTCGGTCTCTTCTTGCTCGTGTCCAAGTCCCGGCACAAATGTGCCAGGAGAAATCAAATTTTTTTTTTTACATTCCAGAGCGTCGCATATGCGATGCTCTGCAGTTTGCCAACGTCGCTCACACCGTCGCTAGGCAGCGACGAAATTAGTGACGCTCTTTAATTAGCGTCGCATAAGCGACGCTAGCATCGCTTATGCGATGAAGGTCGGGGAAAAAAAAATCAAAATTTTTACCGTCGCTTATGCGACAACCTCGTCGCATAAGCGACGGTTCTTTTTTTTTTCCAATTTGGGGGCGTCGCTACGCCCCCTTTTTCTTGTAGTGTTACTTTCTTTACATTCAATGAGTGAATTGGGTTGTTCAATTTGATTTTCCTTTCCCATCTCAGGGGTATTTATTGGAGACCTCTTAATCTCCAAAGCTTTGATCTATACTGATCTAAGAACACTTCTATATCAGTTATGGATCAAACTTTACACAAAACTTTCATTAACACTTCTCTGAGTGAAGAAATTCCTTCTTCAAAAAATCTGCTTCAGAAATGAACTTCATTATCTGCACATATCTTCAGATTTCTTCAAATCAATGATACACATATCTTCATACTACCTTTACGCAATCATATCAACCATTATTTCTTCAAAAGAATCATTAAAACTTTAATTTGATCCTTAAGATCAAAAGTATGTCAGAAACTGTCTTCCTGAGCTAGCGACTTTGACATAGGTAACTTCTAAGGTTGGTCTCTCACAGCACAGATCCCATTTTGCTAAATGCTTTTAGCCATAGCTTCCTTACCTTCTAAATTAGATTTTGAATGCTGACTCATAAAAAACTTTACACTGTGCATTGAGATCTAAGCAAATCATTGACACGAAAACGTGCACAACTCTGAGAGATCATTTGCAGTCTTTACATACACATGTTCCTATTGATCATACTCACATCAGAAGAGGAATTAGACCATGAAACTTTTAACATAGCTTCATTAACTTCTAGATTAGATGTGTACAAAAGGATTTCTGATCCACATGATCAGACTGAGAGAAATCTACGAAATACCGGTCGCTATTTTCTGAAGATGACTCTCTACACATCTACCTCAATGACACTTGGCTTCTAATGACTCTCATATGTATTTCTTTACATCATTGACTTATATACATATGGTTCTACACTTATCCCGCGTCTATTACATTACTCCTTATCATCCTAAGGATTATCTATACTTAAATTACAAGAGTTTCCAACTATAATGTACATATGTATACAAGCTTCACTTCTAAGATCTCTTCACTTCCTCAAGTGTCTTCTTCCACTTCAATCTGAGCATAAGCTTGCTTCAAGCTCTTTGTAATCACCAATTTGTGATTGGTTTGTTCCAACAGCTCCCCCTCAATCACTAATTGTGATTATTCCATTCTTCTTCACTCTTGCCATCTCTTTGAATCTTTGTAGCTTAGGTCCATCCAAGCTTTTTGTTAACATATCTGCAACTTGTTCTTTTGTTGGAGTATACATCACTTCAATCTCTTTATCAAGTACCTTTTCCCTCAAGAAATGGTACTGAATCTCTATATGCTTGATCCTGGCGTGAAAAACAGGATTAGCTACCAAATACAATGAACTCATATTATGTCCAAAAATAATTGGAGTACTCTGATCAGTTCCAAAACTCTTCAACAAGGTCTTTAACCATATCACTTCCTTTGCAGCCTCTACCATTCCTTTATACTCAGCTTCTATAGATGACAAAGCAATTGTATGTTGCTTCTTTGAGCACCAAGAGACTAATTTATCTCCAATAGAACATAGATACCCATGAGTAGACCTTCTATCATCTCAATCACCTGCCCAATCTGCATCACTAAACACTTTGATTCTTGTATCAGAAGTAAATCCATAACACAGACTTTCACTTAGAGTTCCTTTGATATATCTGAGTACCCTTTGAGCTGCAATCCAATGAGTCTTCTTTGGACAATGCATAAATTGTGATAACACACCTACTGCATATGATAAATCTGGCCTTGTCAAGGTAGCATAGATTAAACTACCTACCAAACTCTGATATTTCTTCATGTCATTAAACTCTTCACCTCCATATCTGCTCAATTTATGATTTACCTCCAATGGTGTGCTTGAAGGCTTGCAATCCTCCATGTTAAATTTGACTAGAAGATTCTTCAAGTACCTCTCTTGTGTAACATATACTCCATGTTGAGTATACACAATCTGCATTCCTAAGAAATAAGATAAGTTTCCCAAATCACTTATCTTAAACTCCCTCTCTATTTGTTTCTTAAGCTCATTGATTCCTTGGGCATTTGTACCTGTGACAATAATATCATCAACATAAATACACATGTATATGTATCCATTTTCACTTGCATTCACTAGCAAGCTACTATGTGCCTTTGATGCTTGAAATCCACATTCATTCAAGAACTTAACAAGCCTGTAATTCCATGCTCTTGGAGCCTGCTTCAACCCATACAAAGCTCTCTTGAGCTTACACACATAATCTGATCCAATTGAATCCATGAAACCTTCTGGTTGCTCCATGTGCACTTCATCTGTAATATATCCATTCAGAAATGCATTCTTCACATCTAATTGTGATAACTTCCATCCTTTACAAGCAGCAATAGCAATCAATGATCTAATTGTAGACATCTTAGCAATAGGACTAAAGGTTTCATCATAATCTACCCCATAAGTTTGGGCATAACCTTTGACCACAAGTCTAGCCTTGTATCTAGACACCTTACCATCTGCAAACCTTTTTGTTTTATACACCCACTTACATCCAATGACTTTCTGCTTCTTTGGTCTTGGCACAACTCCCATGTTTCATTTTCAAGTAGAGCATCATACTCTTCTTGCATTGCCTTCTCCCAATTCTGTTTACCTTTAGTTTCTTCATATGTGATTGGGTCCTCTTCCGTCTTCACAATGTAAGCATAATCTTTTGTTGTTAAGAAAGATGTATCATAGCTATACCTGATAGGCTCTTTTCTTTCCCTTGAGGATCTTCTAACCTTTGCACTTCTTGAAGTCTCAGCCACATTTGATTCTGGATCAAATCTTGGCCCATCTTCAACATTGTCCTGCAATTTAATTTTATAATCAACATCATCAATATCTTCTTCATACATACTTACTTTTGTCTTTCCTTTCCTTGTATTTCTTTAACATCTGCATACTCATTTGTTGACCCTGTATACCATGTACATTCCTCATCAAATGTTACATCTTTGGTAACAAGAAATTGCTTTGTAGATGGACTCCACAATCTGTAATCCATCTGTCTATCATCATACCCAATAAACACATACTTCTCTGCTTTGGGTTCTAGCTTATGTCTCAATTGTGAAGGAACATAAGCATATGCTAAACATCCAAATACCTTACAAATGATCAAGAGTAGGTTTCTTACCCCACCATGCTTCATAAGGAGTTCTTCCCTCCAATGCTTTACAAGGTAACCTATTCACAAGGTATGTTGCAGTGTTAATAGCTTCTGCCCATAAGTAATTTGGACAATTCTTTTCTTTCATCATTGCTCTTGCAAACTCTACAAGAGTTCTATTTCTTCTTTCTGCAATTCCATTTTTTTGAGGAGAGTACCTGCAAGTTACTTCTCTTTTTATACCTGCATTCCACAAATAATCATCAAACTCTTTAGAGAAATACTCTCCCCCTCCATCTGATCTCAAGCTCTTGAGCTTTTGTCCTGCAATCCTTTCTGCATGAGCATGATAATGCTTAAATGTCTTGAACACTTCTGATTTGTCCTTGATTACATATAAAGTAATCCATCTAGTTGCATCATCAACAAACAACACATAATATCTGGATCCATTTATGCTATAGTTCCTTGAAGGACCCCACACATCTATATGAATAAAGAGGACACCATTTCAGATTTCTATAGGCATAGAAAATTAGCGAAATTCAGATGACCAAAGCATGCATGCCAAAGCATTTCATCTGAAATAGCCTGAGAATCATGTATTGCACATGCCAAATCATTCACAAATTTTACATAGTCTATGAGCTTATACAACCCATGACATAAAATGGCAGAAGAAATAATCACGTCGCCATTTGACAGATCATGAAGTAGACATTTTTTATCAACAAATTTCATAACCAAGCCAATCTTGGCTAAAGCTGAAACTAATAACAGATTCTTCTTGATCCTTGGCACAAATAAAGCATCCAACAAAGTAAATGAACTACCATGAGCAATAGTCAGAATGATCTTACCAACTCCCATTATAGGATAAGAGGAGTTTTTGGTGCATGTGATAGTATTTCCTATAGGAGCATGCTCGAGTGAAGTGAAGAAACTATGCTGCAAGGTAATATGTTTGGCTGCCCCACTATCAAAGTACCAAACATTTGAGTCTACTGTAGACATACACTGTTTAGAAGAAGATGGGTCAAAACTACAAACAATAGTAAACGCCCATTCTTCATTTTGCACTAGATTAACAAACTCTGTTTTCGGTGTAGAGGCTGCTACAACATCCTTTTTCAGCCTCTACACCAAAAACAGAGTTTGCTACAACATCCTTTTTCAGCCTCTGCCCATTCTTTCATAGTCTATGAGCTTATCCAACCCACGACATAAAATGCCAAAAGCAATAATCACATTGCCATTTGATAGGTCATGAATTGTACACCTGTCATCAACAAATTTCACAACCAAGCCAATCTTGGCTAATGCAGAAACTGATAACAGGTTCTTCTTGATCCCTGGCACAAATAAAGCATCTAACAAAGTGAAAGAACTACCATCAGCAGTAGTCAAAATGATATTTCCAACTCCCATAACAGGATAAGAGGAGTTGTTGGCACATGTAACAATATTCCTTGTAGGGGCAGGCTCGAGTGAAGAGAAGAAACTACGCTGTGAGGTAATATGTTTAATGGTCGCCCCAATGTCAAAATACCAAACATCTGAGTCTACTACAGACATGCATTGCTCATGAGAAGATGGGTCAAAACTGCAGATAGTAGTAAATGCCCATTCTTCTTCCGGCACAAGATTTGTAGACTCTGTTTTTGGTGTAGAGGCCTCTGCAACAACCATTCCACCCTCTTTCTTCTTTGCCTCTTTAGCAGCCAATTTTGGACAGTTCTTTATGATATGATCATTCCCTTTGCAGTACTTACAAAACATATTTATGCTTTTCTGATTTCTTCTCATCTTTATCTTCCTGCTTCGAATGTGCAAAATTAGCAGATTTCTACTTACTAGTTGAAGAGCTCCATTTTCCTTTGCCCTTCTGACTAGCCAGGAAAGCTTGATCTGCAACTCACATAATGGACCTGTTCTGCCTGGACTAATCTTCTTGCAATAGAATAGAGACTAAATCCTCAAATGATAAGGCATTTGGATTGCCTTTCATCATCAATCGAAGAGTAGAAGCAAAACTCTGATGTGAATCAGGAAGACCATTCAGAACGGTCTGCACAAGTGAGCTATTGGCCACTAGGGTTGGCTTGGGGTTGTGTTACATTGGCACACATTTGCCATGTCATCACCACCGCAGGCGTAACAACATTTAACGGATGTTATCCTAGGCATATGTTTGCTAGAGATGCCTAGTTTTGGGCCACCTTCTCAGCTAGGTCTTCTATCGAGCTAGAATGTTTCAAGGATGATTGAGGGGAGCTATCCGAATCTTTGTAGAACTTGGAAGCTCCAATCATCTCCAAAATTATCCTCAATGTCTATACAAATTCTTACACATTGCTCTAGAGTTTTGGGTTCCTTTAGATATACATAAGATCATAGTTCAGAGCTCAAGAGGCCATCCAAAAACAAAGACACTTGCTTGGACTATGAGAGAAGGTCTGTCATTGGGTATCTCTTAATGTACTGTCTAACTCTACATCTTGCAAGTCTAAATGTTTCCTGGGGGGGTTTGTTTGAAGCTATGGATTAATGAGGAAGTGTTGTGCCTAATTCCACTTTTAGAGGTTTCAATGATGAATGACTCTAACAAGTGATGAATGTCCCTAAACTTCCTTTGTTGTAAAGGTTGGAACCAGGTTAAAGTCGTGTTCTTTAGTGTGAGTCCAAATGCATTGTATTTTAAACATATCTTCCACTTTCTCTGCTCGCAACACTTGCTTAAACTCGGCAACATGGTCATAGGGATCTCCTGTCCCGTCAAAGTAAATTTTCATCGACTTCACTAACTAGGTTGGTTGTAATATTCTTGGATGTTCATGGGGTCTAGGTAGAGGAAAGTCATCTCTACCACCTTGTAGTCTTGGTTCTCTCGGTCTCTCCATTCTATTAGTTTCCATGGTCTTCTCTCTTTGGGACCCATGGGCTGAGGATGTCCCGACACCTTGGTCGTTAATGTTCACATGTGCTAATGATGGGGGGAATACCAACTCACCTCTCCATGTATAAGCTTGTCTTGCATGATCGGATACTACAAACACTTCTTCTGATGTGTTATCTAGGTATAGTACCTTTTCAGGTGTATCAGGGTCCTTGAATTCGTAACTGGTGATTGCACATATTTCACTGGGCCACTCCATCCTATATCTCCAAAACGCTTCATCAGTGTCCTTATTCAATAATAATTCAATGCTTCTATTATCTTGAGGGATCCATTCGTGGTTTAACATCCTTGTCAATACCGATATCCCTCTAGGTCCCTAGGTTCGTCTCCTAATGGTTCTTGCCCTTGGGCTCTTGCTTCTGTCTCAGGTATGACTACACCAAACTCGTTAATGAGGTTAGGTTGATTAGTTATGATATACATTGTTCCTTCCTTGTCTAAGTAGGCATCTCTCTCGAACTTAAGTACTAGATGTTCCAATCCAATGGGTTGGTCGGGGTTGTGCAATTGAACAACTGACCTTCTCAAACCATCCTCATAGATGCAAGCACCTAAGTGGTTGGTTCAAATGTATTCTAATTGGGACTTGTAGGTTCCTTCGGGTCTTTCTAAATAAGCTACGCTTAACCCTCCTTCTAGTCTCTCCATGTTATAAGCCATTTCAAACTCACTTGTTTCTGAGCTCAATTCGTATGGATAACTATTCAATTGTTGAGCCCAAGAGTGTGTTGTAGTCTTCACACTTGCTTCTAATGACTTAAGGATTCGTCGATCTGCCTTACCTATGTGCTTTCCTAATCTAAGGTTCATGAATTTATCTCCCTCGATCACTCAATACATGTTTTGATCATCCCTATTTCTTTGTTTTCAGTCACTTGTTTCGTTTTTATTTCTTTTAAACTCTTGTCTTATCTCAGTGTATACATCAGGAATCGTCTTTTTGTTGTGTGTTTAAGTTTTTGCTCCATTGAAATTAAGTTCTTTTCTTTATGGTTTCCATTAGTGCAATCTCTCGGTTTACACTTGGACTTGAGAAAGTAATGCTCTCCTAATTCGATCAAGAATGCTACGCACACTTAGCCTAAGCTAGCAATTGACTGAGGGGGTTGAGAGTTCTTCAAACCTCCAGTCGGCTTCGTTGAATGCTCTGGTGCCCAAAGACGATATGTTTCCCAAGCCTTGCTTAGCTACGTCTTTTGCCTTGCTTTGAATGCCCTTTGATGACTTTCAATAGACCTATAAAAATCTAAAATTTAGACCAATCTTCAACCTTAATGAACATGCACTTTGATGTATACACCTTTAGGGGTCCTCTCCCTCCTTGTGAAATCCTCAAGAGCCCCTTTGGTTTCTTAATCCCACATAAGGGTCAACTTCAATTTATCTGAGCTTTCTAGCGAGCTCTAGAGCTCAAAAAACAGATTTCATATGAGAAAGTTATGACCGTTCAGGTTCTTGGGGGCTAGAACAAGCAAACATGATTTCTTCAATTATAAGCTAGTGAGCCCCAAAGATGCACCAATTGCTGAGAATTCACTCAAAATTGGCCTTGAAACTGCCAAAATATTAAACCCTAATTTTTGTGTTTTAATCGAACTGTCGTGATGGTCAGCTAGGATCATGATGGTGTCATACTGTCACGATGGTCAATAGGAAACGAGTCATCACAATGGTTGCTATGTGGTCATAGTCACGATGGTCCAATCTATCATATCGTCATGATGGTCTGAATTAATCGAGTCATCATGATGGTCAACAATGTTCGAGGCATCGCGATGGTCCAAGTCAGACGGGCAATTGCGATGACATAAGCCAATAGCGATGGCATGGTCAATCGTCATGATGGAGTGAGCCAATTTTGATGGTCACCAAGCACGATGGTCTGAAGGTACAATGGTGTGGCACAATCGCGATGGTGTGAGCCAATCGCGATGGTCCAAAGTCACAATGGTCCAAAGTCACAATGTTCTCAAGGCATCACGATGGTGTGAGCCAATCATGATGGTGTAGGTTATGCATGACTGTCACAATGGTGCACTTATATCATCACGATGGCCTTAGACCTTCGTGATGGTCTATAACCATCACGATGGCCTCCCTGAACTATCGTGATGGCGTGAGCCCATCGTGATGGTCCGGTCCCATCATGATGGCATGAGCCAATCACTATGGTGTCACCCCATGGCGATGGTGTGAGCCAATTGCGATGGTCCACCAAAATGAAATTTTTTGCAACGTCTACGGATTCTTCTATGTGCAAGAGTGCCCTACACAATGCCACTAATGCAATCCAAAAAAGATGAAGTTCTCAAACCATCACGATGGTTTGAGAAACATGGCAATGATGGCAGAAAGTTGTAGATTTTACCTTTTTAGAGCTTCCTTGTTGTACTGGAGTGCCTTTCCTGCAAAAAAACTAAAAAATACACAAGGATGTAATTGCTCAAGAGCTCTCTCTCTCTCTCTTGCACGTGCAAATGAGCAAAATGGAGTGAATATGTGAATATGGTGAATTTTTTGATTTTTTTGGGATGTGAGAAGATGATGTGGGGATGAAAAGGGAGTTTAGGGAAGGTGAAAAACACTAAAAACAATGCAAAAACAACAACAAAAACTAAAGTAATTACCTTTTGATGCCAATTCTCACTATACTCTTACCGTCAAGCGTTCATCCTAGAACTCGATCCCTAGCAATGGTGCCAAATTTGGTGTTCTTCTATGCTAGGATAAGCTCCACGCTAAGAAGTTCCACCTCCTTGATTGTCAATATGTGGAAGAGATAGGAGTGATATGAAGATTATGAATGTATGAAGTGAGTGAAGGTGAAGGTGGGAAGCATGAGAATGCACACACACATACATGCACACACACACACACACAGAGTAGAGACAAGAGAGAAGCAGTGGAAGGTCATGAACAAGCTCTATTACTCAAGAACACCCTTAAAAGCTCAAAAATAGCTCTAATATCTAACAACTCAAGCTAACCTCAAAAATGAGCTCTCTAGCTCTTTTTATAGATTCTAGAGTAGTCTTGACCGGTTTCATATCTAGTGTCCAACATAGTTAAAAAATAGGTTCTCGGGGTCATTTTGTTGATATATTTAGGTAGTGGTGTGTGAACACTCTAGGACCGCCGGGGCACTTTTTTCCCTCTTTAGGAGGTTTTTTTCCCCCAGCTTGTATATACGCCTATTGCCCTAATGGGCTACTTATCTTTGTACATTCTCTAGTAATACATTCAGTATTGTGTGTTTGTGCTCCAAGCTTCTTCTTCCTTGTGCTGTTCGCGTGCTTCCGCAGACATCTATCTCCAACAATTGGTATCAGAGTAGGTGGTCGCTTCTTCTAGGGCGCCGTCGACACTCCTCCGTTTGTAGTCTCAGATTCGCAAGAAATTTGGTGAGCATACTCAGGGTGTTTGAGAGATCAAAACTGCTTTGCTCTGTGGTGCCGAAATCGCGATCTGCGCTCGTTTCGGCCTCCGAACGCACTATCGCAGCGCTTGTGCAGGCTATTTTGTCCTTTTGTGCCAAAGGTATATACCAGTTTCTGTTCGCCAGTTTAAGCGTCTCGAAGTCTGCTACAGGTCTAGCAGAACCCGTCTGGGCAGTTCTGTTCAACTTTTTGAGATACAGTCAATTTTTTGCATCAAGGTATTTTAGTCATCGGCCATGGCTGAAAGCAGTGATGTATTCCGTATGTTGGTTGTTGAGGATAAGTTGGATGGTACCAACTACCCATTATGGGCTTATATGATGTGACATGTACTGGTTGCAAAAGGATTGTGGAACATTGTGCAGGGTGTTGAAAGACGTCCTGTTACACCTGTAACGACAGGTACTGCAAATACAGGTGTTGGAGCTGATGAAGATGGTGTCAAACATGATATTCCATAGATTCTTGTTCGTGTTGCTGTTTCTGTTGCACCTACTACAGAGCAGATTTGTTGGGATGGCAGAGATGCCCAGGCACATGCATTGATAGCTTTGTCTGTCAAACGTGCCATTATTCCTCACATTCGCTCTTGCAGAACAGCAAAGGATGCTTGGGATACACTTACCACTTTGTACCAGGCTAGGAATGAGGCTCGTGTTGCTTACCTCCGAAAACAGTTGGAGAGTGAGCACATGAATGAAGGTGATTCTATGGAGAGTTTTCTTACAAAGATCAAAGACCTGAAGGAACAATTGATTTCTGCTGATGAGGTTATACCAGATAGCTCACTTGTGCAGACCGTTCTGAATGGTCTTCTTGATTCATATCAGAGTTTTGCCTCTACTCTTTGGTTGATGATGAAAGGCAATCCGAATGCCTTGTCATTTGAGGAATTAGTCTCTGTTCTGTTGCAGGAAGATCAGTCCAGGTAGAACAGGTCCATTATGCGTGTTGCAGATCAAGCTTTCCTGGCTAGTCAGAAGGGCAAAGGAAAATGGATCTCTTCTACTCGTAAGCAGAAATCTGCAAATGCTGCACATTCAAAGAACCAAGACAAAGATGAGAAAAAATCAGAAAAGCAGAAATTGTTTTGTAAGTACTGTAAAGGCAATGATTATATCATAAAGAACTGTCCAAAACTGGCTGCTAAAGAGGCAAAGAAGCAAGAGGCTAGAATGGTTGTTGCAGAGGCCTCTACACCAAAAACAGAGTCTACAAATCTTGTGCAGGAAGAAGAATGGGCGTTTACTACTGTCTGCAGTTTTCACCCATCTTCTCCTGATCAGTGCATGTCTGCAGTAGACTCAGATGTTTGGTACTTTGACAGTGGGGCGACCAAACATATTACCTCGCTGCGCAGTTTCTTCTCTTCACTCGAGCCTGCCCCTACAGGGAATACTGTCACATGCGCCAATAACTCCTCTTATCCTGTTATGGGAGTTGGTAAGATCATTCTAACTACTGCTGATGGTAGTTCTTTCACTTTGTCAGATGCTTTATTTGTGCCAGGGATCAAAAAGAATATGTTATCAGTTTCTGCATTAGCCAAGATTGGCTTGGTTGTGAAATTTGTTGATGATAGGTGTACAATCCATGATCTCTCAAATGGCGATGTGATTATTGCTTCTGGCATTTTATGTCGTGGGCTGTATAAGCTCATAAACTATGAAAGATCTGTGAATGATTCGGCATGTGCAGTTCATGATTCTCAGGCTATGTCAGATGCAAAGCTTTGGCATGCACGCTTTGGTCATCTAAATTTTGCTAGTTTGTTACGCCTGCAGAAATCTGAAATGGTGTCCTCTTTGCCCAAACTTGAGGCACCTGGAAAACATGTTTGTGAAGGCTGTATTTTGGGCAAAATGCAGTGTTCTTCCTTTCCAAAAGATGGTTCAGTTCGGGCTACACAGAAATTGCAGCTTGTACATAGTGATGTCTGTGGTCCTATGCAGACACCCTCTTTTGGAAATTACCTTTACTTCGTGACTTTCATTGATGATTTTTCCAGGCATGCATGGGTATATCCACTCAAAGCAAAGTCCGAAGTGTTCATGTGCTTCAAACAGTTTTTGGTTTTGGCTGAAAATCTGTTAGCATGTAAAATGGGCACCCTCCATTCTGATCGAGGGGGGGAATATATGTCTTCAGATTTTAATGCATTTCTGGCTGAACGTGGGATAAAACACCAGTGTACAGTGCCGTATACACCTCAACAAAATGGAGTTGCTGAACGAAAGAATAGGTCACTCATGGAGATGGCGAGGTGCATGGTCAAAAGTCAGGCTTTACCACATAGTTTCTGGCTTGAGGCTGTCATGTGTGCAGCATATGTACTGAACAGGTGTCCCACTAAAGTGTTGCAGTCTATCACTCCATATGAGGCTTGGCATGACCACAAGCCATCTGTTGCTCATCTGCGTGTTTTTGGTTGTTTGGCATATGCATTAGTGCCTGAACAACATCGTAGGAAATTGGATGATAAGGCAGTAAAATGTATTTTTGTTGGGTACAGTTCTGAAAGTAAAGGCTATCGTCTGTATCATCCACAGACTAAATGCATTCTGGTTAGCCGTGATGTTGTCTTTGTGGAAGATGCTATTCAGCCATTGCTTTCATGTACTAAGGAGACATATGTTAGCTCCAAAGACATGTATGATACTTTGATGCCTCTTTTTACAGGTGGACAGTCTAGTGCTAGTCCTAATGAGGCAACTTCTCAGCCTTTGCAGGTTTCATATGATGATGCAGATCATTCCATTTCTGATGCAGATTTACATGATGCACTTGCTGATGAGAGAGCTGATATTGAGCAGGCAAAAACTATGCCAAAATGGCTGGTGCAGACTTTGCGTGACAGCAAATTAGATGCACCTTTATCATATCGTACTCGTTCAGGCTCTCATAGTGCCTCCTTTGCATCAGATTGCTATGCTATGGCTGCATCTAGTCTCTGTGATGAGAATGAGCCTGTTTCTTTTGATGAAGCACAGAATTCAGAAAATTGGATGGCTGCTATGCAATCTGAATATGATGCTATAATGAAGAATGGTACATGGTCTTTATGTGACTTGCCTCCTGGCAAGAAGGCCATTGGCACTAAGTGGGTATACAAGCTGAAGCATAAACCTGATGGTACAGTTAATAGGTATAAGGCTAGGCTTGTTGCAAAGGGTTATGCGCATGAAAGAGGCATTGATTTTGATGAGACCTTTGCACCTACATGCCGTATGACTACTGTTCGGAGCATTTGTGCACTTGCAGCGCATCATGGTTGGAATGTACATCAGTTGGACATTCAAACAACATTTCTGAATGGTGACTTGCATGAAGAAGTGCATGTTTTTCAGCCCCGTGGCTTTGTGCAGAAAGGGCATGAAAACCAGGTGTGCAGGTTAAAGAAGGCGTTATATGGTTTAAAGCAAGCACCACGTGCTTGGTATGAGAAGATACATGCCTATCTGATTGCACATGGTTTTGAGAACAGTTCAACTGAAAGCACCTTATATGTTAAGCGTGCTAATGATGTGCTTCTGATCATTGTTGTCTATGTTGATGACATGCTGCTCACTGGTCCTATTGACACATTATTGCAGCGTTTTGGCCTTGAAGACTGTAAGCCTATTGCCACTCCTATGGAGACAGGTTTACGATTGAGTCTTCATGATGCTGGAGATGCATTTGATGCTGTTCTCTATCAGCAGGCTGTTGGATGCTTGATTTACTTATGCATTACTCAGCCAGATATTCAGTTTGCTGTCTCACAGATGAGCAGGTTTATGCATTGCCCAGGAGTCACGCACTGGAAAGCGGTTAAGCGCATCTTTCGCTACTTGAGTGGTACTCGGCTACTTGGGTTGTTTTATCCCAAGGGGGGATCACTACCGCCAGATTTGCATGCTTTTTTTGACTCAGATTGGGCTGGTTGCTATGACACTCGTGTGTCCACCAGTGGTTTTTGCTTCATGCTTGGTAGCTCATGTATATCTTGGTTGAGCAAGAAGCAGCCTACTGTGGCCACTTCTAGTTGTGAGGTTGAGTATAGGGTAGCTTTCACAGCGATTGTTGAATGTGTGTGGCTCAGACGCCTTATGGTTGATTTGGGTGTTGGCCAGTCTTCTGCCACCACCATCTTCACTGACAGTCAGAGCGCATTGGTAGTTGCAAGGAACCCTGTGTTCCATGCTCGCACTAAGCACATTGAGGTGCATTATCACTATGTCAGGGAGAGGTTCTCTGCTGGGGAGATCAGCTTGGCATATGTGCCCACGGAGGAGAACATTGCAGACCTTTTCACGAAGGCTTTGTCTAGGGAGAAGTTTGAAGCTTTCCGCAAAGCTTTGGGCTTACTTCCTTTTGTGGAGTGATTTCCACATAGCTTGGCACTTCCTTATACATGAGTGCCAGCTCCTTGTTCACCGCATCACTCCCAGGGGGGATTTGTTGATATATTTAGGTAGTGATGTGTGTGAACACTCTAGGACCACCGGGGCACTTTTTTCCCTCTTTAGGAGGTTTTTTTCCCCCGGCTTGTATATACGGCTATTGCCCTAATGGGCTACTTATCTTTGTACATTCTCTAGTAATACATTCAGTATTGTGTGTTTGTGCTCCAAGCTTCTTCTTCTTCCTTGTGTTGTTCGCGTGCTTCCGCAGACGTCTATCTCCAACACATTTGGGAGTGCAAATGAAGTCTAAAAATGATCAAAATTGGTATGATCATTCTACCCAGGCTCCTCAAGCTCGAGGACTCCTCGGCTTCCACAAAGTGAAGCTACTAAATACAAAGTTGGGTGTTCTATGGTACATATGCTACAAGAGTGATAATAATTAGTGTTTGCAGTTTGAAGAGAATATCATGAAGTATATTTCTTGAAAAAAATGAAGTGTTTGGCCCTCGCAACTCACTACATTCCCATCTTTACATGTTGCCTCTATGACGATGCCTCTGGCCACTGCCGGATGTACTACGAACACCACTCTAAGGCTTACATGTGTCATGGCAGTGGGGAGGGTCGAACCCTCACCCCACCTCAAGAGGCGAGGGACTCAACCAGTTGACCCAATGCACGAGGGCAAAAACTAAGTTTATTGTAAAATATTTTACATCATTTATGAGATTAGAGAACAAAGATTAACTATCTCAAAGTCTATTCAACAAGATGAATGAAGAAGTCTTCTCAAGATCACCTTTTCATCTTTTTGCACTAGATAATTGAAACGTACCTTGATGAAGTATTTGTTATAATCAAATAGGAAGATCCATCAAGGTCCAAAGCTTCAATCATCCTTGGCAATCGCACCAAAAATGTTTGTTGTACTTTGGAGTTGTCCTCTCCAATCATCATAGCATAAAGGACTAACAACTTCAAACACTTCAAATTGTTAATCTGGGAAGTATGCTAAGACCCTAGCCCCTTCTTTGTCAATGGATTCCAAGATTTATCCTTCAAACATTAGAATATTCACAATGTACTCCATCCTCTCACATATTATGAAGATTTATGTAGTAGTTGGAAGTAATTCTTCTTATGTATGTAAATACAGCTAGAGATAAGCCTTTTCAAAGATTCTTGGGCCTATAGTGTGCTATATTAGATAAGGACACCATTGGCGAAGTTAAATTCTGAGAGATTCACTGGTCTCTAGAAAACAATTCCTAGTTTGATTTAAAAGCGAAGATGAAGATAAACTCATGAAAGCATTGTACACAACTAATCATAGAGATAAATCCATGAAAAATACTCACAATATCCACTTGAAAATACCATGAAAGCTGAATGACAAGAATGATTGTTGGAAAGAGCTCTCTCTAGTTCTAATTCATCATCGAAAACAAATGTACAAGGTCTCTCTACAAAAATGACTTTAAATGTCTCTTTTACTATTTTAAGTGTCCAATTTCACACTTAAAATATGTCCTTCTAAGCTTCTAATATAAAAATATGTCATTTATAGAGCTCTAAAAATTCTACAAAAGTTACATGTGATACATCTCATCATGATGAAGACTTTTCCTCATTTTGACAAATTTTGGGATAATTTATCTTAACAAAAAATACAAAGTTCTATTCTTTTTGTTACAAAAGTGTGTTTCCAACAATGACACAAAAGGAATGTGACGAGCAATAGTTAACCACAAAACTCAAAGGAAGGTGAATAGAAAAAGGAAAAGATATACACTTTCAAGAAAAGACTCTGGATAGCTCTCTTCACTCCATGGGTAAAGAAGAAGGCTCCCACCCTTGAGAGAAGATTCATTCATAACACTCTCTCTTCACTCCATGGGTAAAGAAGAAGGCTCCCACCCTTGAGAGAAGATTCATTCATAACACTGATCTACTTGCACACAATCTTTTTGTATCCTTGGAGAGCACTATAAAGTGGTCCTATTATAGTCATTTTTGTTTAGATATTTTAGGATAATATTTCTTGTTAAATGATACACATGTTTGTGGTTGAGGAAAGAATTGTTGCAAATATCTAGAAGATTCTAGGATGAGGTGTGATATTCTTCTGTTTTTGAAACAATATTCAGGACAGCATGACACATAAGTTCACAAATGCATCCAAGCGGACTTATTTAATGAGTTTATAAGTTGAAATACATATTTTATGGTTCTTCTCAAAACGACGAAATCTTGTTAAAAAAAAAAAGTAAAAGAAACTTTGGTTGGGCTTTGAAAATATGTTTCAAAAAGATATGGGTAATATTTAAGATTTAAATATTATGGAGTATTATTTTTCTCTTTCTATTTACTCCGATGATCCATCAGGCCGTTCTACTCAAAGGGAATCAGCTACCTGCATTGAAATGAGGCCCACTTTGTAGTTAGACTTTGCATTCCGTCTATATATATATATATATATATATATATATATATATATATATATATATATATATATATATATATATATATATAGTCCCAAGCCATTGTCCGGGTGGTTGGATTGCTCGCCTTTTGAGGTGGGGGCGAGGGTTCAACCTCCGTTGGCAACATGTAAGGGACATGTATAACATGGAAATATGTATCATGTGGCTGATGTGCCACCATTTGTCCTACCTCACTATAGTTATGACTGCAGTTTAACCCAGCAATGTAAATCCTTGTTCTTGTGGAATAAGGGGAGTCCCATGGGTACTATGCCCTTCTTTGTAGAGTTGCAATTTCAAAGTTAAAGCCCAGAGGAATAGGCCTCGGCTGAACCTCCATTTAAAAATAAAAATAAAAATAAAAATATAGTCCATTCATACGCATAAAACATAAAAATATAGAAAAATAAAAATTATAATATAGTCCATTCATACGTTTAAAACATTTTGGATTCAAGCCCGTGGATTCCTCTAGTAGGATGGTTCTCATCCACTTGATGTGATCACATGAAAACCGGCCTCCATGGTATTCTCATTCGACTAGGCTTCTCATCTGACTTTAGGGCCATTTCTATGAGATTTATACCTAGTCTCTTTTCTGTAATTCTTAGTTTCTTTCATGTAATTCTGTAATTCTCATTTATATCTAGTTTCTTTTCTGTAATTCTTAGTTGGTGCTAAGTGTTCAACCCATGTTTCTATGCCATTCGGGGAGTTCCACGAGTGGTATGCCCTTCGTTGTTGTACCTTCCACTAATTTAATCTATAAGGAAAGAGTAGACCACAATATCGAACTACCCAAAGTCATTTTAGTCGAATAGAGCTAGCCAAAGCGGGTAAGTCTTTCGGCCTCTCTTGAGGGGGGGTAGTATTCAAATCCTCCCTGTTGCAATGAGGACGATTCTCAACATCATATGATGAGGTGTTGAAACTAGCTTCTCCTTTAGGGTAATAATTGGCCTTTTAAGTCTCTTGTGGACAATGTCGACAATAGCAAAGACTCTGTTTGTTCATTGTGGCAGGGTCGACTTCAATTCAAATTAGTCTCCTCATCTTGCCTTAAGCTATATCTTCCTAGTTCCTATCCTTAATAAGCCTTCAGAATCTAGCATTCCTAATAGGTGTTAGGCATTCAACCCCTACTTGCTTAGGATTCAAAGGGTAAGGTGGATGCTATGCCCTTCACAATTATATTTTCCTTTCATTCAAGCTATCAAGAAGAGTAGATTTTAAGGGTGAATTCAGACTTTTTGGAGGAACAACAACATTTTCTGCTTTGCACTTTGTTTTGCCCCCTTTTCTGGCAGAGTACAAATAAAAACATTAAATTAGAACCATTGATTCAGTGCTTTGAAAACTTTCAAACAAAAGGAAAAAAATGATTCCTAAATGTCTGGTTCCCCTCCTGGCCTGCCCCTCACTGCCGGTGAGAGCAAAGAAACCATTCATAAATTGAAACCCTGTAAGTCCCCAGGCATTTATGGGTTGACTAATGAGTTCTTTATGATTTTGAATGATTTTCTCACTCCACTCATTCTTTTGATTTGGGAAGAGGTGTCTAGTAAAGGAGCCCTCCCTGGTCACATAAACACAGGGGTGATTCGGCTTATCCATAAGAGAGGCTCTAAAGATGACCTTCATAATTGGAGGCCTATTACTTGTTTGAACTCCATTTACAAAATTTTTGCTTCTACCTTGGCCAGAAGGCTTAGTCCCCTGATGTCCTGCTTCATTCTTCCAGAACAGAAAGGTTTCATAAAAGGAAGATATATTATGGATGCTATTATTTCCTTGTGGGAGGGTATGGACTATGCTAGGGAAAAAAACCAAGACTTCTACTTCCTCAAGATTGATTTTGATAAAGCCTATGATAGAATAGAGTGGGATTTTATAGAATAGAGTGGGATTTTATTCTGCAATCCTTGTATGATCCAGGTCTTGGCAGAAAATTTATTAGGTATGTCAACACTCTATTTGGCAATGCTTACTCTAGGGTCTCCATCAACGGTCAACTTTCGGACTCCTTCAAACTCACTAGATCTATTAGGCAAGGTTGCCCTCTGGCTCCTCTCCTTTTTGCTATTGCCAGTGATGCTTTATGTTGGCTTGTGAAAGATGTGATGAATAGTGGTCACATAAAGGGTATCTCCATCCCTAATGCTTCTTCTCAGTTGTGCTTGCAGTTATTTGTTGATGATACTAACCTCGTTTTAAATGCTGATTGATTCTCTTAATGCTTTCTTGAATTGCCTTAACCTTTTTTGTTTGGCCAGTGGCTCTTAGGTAAATCACGCTAAAACTGGTTTCAAGGCTTCAAATCACCAAGTGCCTGACTGTATCACCAAGATGGGATGCAATGTTATCAAAGACGGGGAAATTTTCAGACTATTGGGAATTCTCATGGGGTTTAATGTAACTTCTGCCCAAAAATGGGAATGGGTCTATGATAAATTAAAAAAAAACACATGGTCTTGTGGTATGATGTGAACAACTCCCTCCCTCATAGAACCTTTATCTTAAACACCTACCTTCTCCCCAAGTTGGTTTATTTCTTGTCCTGTTGGTCTCCGTCCAAAAAACAACTTGAACAGGTTATCACTATGGCCAAAAGGTTTCTTTGGGGTAGTACTGCCAGCCATAAAAAATTGGTAAAGGTCTCTTGGGACACTTGTTGTCTCCCTAAAGCCCAAGGGGGGCTGGGTATCATGTGCCCAAAAAAAATGGCTGCTAATATGTTGGCTAAGTGGATAATGAGAAGTATTGGAAACTCTGAAATTTGGGCTGCCTTGCTTCACAGGACTACTAATAGATTTGTCTCACTGATTACAGGGCCTGGGTCAACATCAATCTTTGGGACATCATCTCTTCTCCCATTTCCATCACTCCTGTTGGAAGTCCCCTTATTTGCAGCTTTTGGAAGTCTTGGTTCAAGGTTAAAGACAACTTCTCCCCCTCTGTCAAGTTAACTAACAATGCTAATTTCGTGTTGCAGGAATCACCCTGGTTCAGTTGGGTTGCTCAGAAGAACAAATGCTTGTTGTCCATCAGAGAACATAAATGCCATAGAGCTGGGTTTAAGTCCTGGAAGGACTTCATGGATAGGGAAGAAAGTATGTCTGATTTTTGCATCCTTCAAATGTCTAATGTTTCCCCTTTATGCAAACAGGTTTGTTGCACCAGAAAGGAATTCTTAATGCCACTCTGAGGATCAGTTGCAAAAGAAGATTCGACTTGCAAAGGCTGGCATCCACAATGTACAAAAAGTTCAAAGGAATTAGAGGATCTGTGAATCAAATCCTCCACAAGCTCAATACTAGATGGAAGCTGAATTGGAATTCTCATCAATGGTCTTACATATTTAAAGCTCTGTGGGCCCTTCCCAACAGTAGCAAGCACTCATTTCTCCAATGGATGATAATACACAATGGGCTGTGGGTGGGCAGCAAAGTTAGGAAGTTTATAAATAATAGGGGAATTTTTTCTTTCTGTGGCACAATGGAGGACGTTTACCACCTTTTCTATGAATGTGCTCATGCAAAAAGATTTTGGTACCCGGTGGAGAAGTATCTGCAGTCCAAGAATTGTCTCAAGCTAAGTAGAGAGGAGGTGTTGCTGGGTTGTTGCAGAAACTTGGATCTCCTTTTATGGAACTCCTAGCGTGGTCATATTCTCTGGTCTATATGGCTTAGTAGAAATAACAAAGTTTTTAACAACAATACAAGGAATTTTTTGATTTCCCTCCCTATCATTCTTAGGAAATCTACTGTAAGATGTATCAAGGACATGTGCTACCCTGAAATCCCTGTCTCAATTTTGTTCAAGGAACTAGCTAATTGTAATTGTAACGGTTGGAAAGCTCTCCTTGAGATGAGCTCCAATCACAAGAAACCACATAGAGGACTCCTAATGTTCTCTTTCAGAAAGGGCTGAGTCCCACCTTTGTTGCATTGCCATGTCAAGGAACACTTTCACGGTTTTTATTCCGACTCCCCTCCCTCGGCCCCAAGAGTTTTTTGTTTGCCATGTTAGATTTGCAAGAAGCTATTCAAATAACCTTTCGCCGCTCTGTGTGAAAGATGAACCAAAACGCCCATTAAAAACACGATGGTTCCACTTGGAACAACCCCCATGCAATCGTTTGCTCCAGTGCCCAGGTTTGAAACGAGCCTAAATTAAAAGGTGAAGAAGAATTGTATTGTATAGCTATACTCCACGTGCCTCCACTCTGTGTGAATGGTATGGGTGGAGGAACACTCCGTGGAGCAAAAAAGTATCTACGTTCCTCCCGAACAATGTGAAGCCAAAGCCACCCTAAGATCTACCTTCTTTTAAAAGTAAAAAAACCTCATTTTGAACACATCCCTCGAGTTTAAAAAGCTCATTTTGAACACATCTCTCGAGTTTCCTCAATATCTGAGGATTCATTTTTGAAATTCCAATAGCCGTGTATAAATGTGACAACCCGTGGGCAAGAGCCCCTTGTATTTCTATCCAGGCACTTTTGGTGCTTGGGCAGTTTGGCATGCGACGCCAAATCGTGCCAACTATAGGGGGACATGGTGAGCTTCCAAGACCAAGAATTTTAACGACGCTCAAGCGACCTTTGTGATTTCCGTGCGGTAGCTTTCGTGCTAGTCCCCTCCGCACACACCTCTCGAAAGTACCATTGTGCCATCGGGAGGCCGTTGTACGTGTTTGCCCGCGACACTTACCGCGGGCCGGCTCACTTGTAAGCATTTGCCCGCGACGCCCAACGCAGGCCGGCTACGACCGTTCCATTGTAATCATTTTCTTTCTAATGCAAGCTAGTTTTTCCTTCATCAAGTGAATTCGGCTTTCTAGCAAGGGAACATAGATTCAAGCAAGTCATCCTACCGACGGGCCGGTGCGAATCACCGAGCAAGCCCGGGGTGCTTGCTTCATTTTTATCACAGTAAAAAACAAAAAAAAACAATACCTGACAGTTGAGGAGATTTCTGTCATCCATTCGGTCAAGTAGGCCAATTTCGAAAGCAATTTGTCCACATCCCTCATGCTCCCGAAGGGAAAGGGTTCCTGCTCGACCCAAAAGCTCCTCGTTCTGTAACATGCCACATGGTCTACTCACTGTTCATTCTTTTCTCAAAGCCTTTCGGCCCCTCACTTCCGGAGAGTTTCTGAAGTACTTTGCTTTCAGAATCTTCTTTCTGTTGTCTGCAGACTGTGCTCGTCGCCTTTCTTCATTAAAAAAAAAAACGTTGAAACCAATCCTGAAATCATGGGGGGTCACTGACGAGTCATGATGGCTGACGGCAAAAAATTGTACCGCAGGAACGCATTTTTAACTGCCAGTTTGCCGTCTTTTAATCTGAGTTTCTACTTTTTATTTGGGCTTTCAACGCTTTTAACTGCCGTGTTTGAATCTGAGCTCCTGCTTTTTATTGGCGTTTCAACGCCAGACGAATGTTTTGGGATCAAGAAGGAACGGGGGGGCATAGCCTCTTCTGTGCATCCCGCTATGGCTCTGTTGAGGCTCTCCATTATCGCCTGCGCTTTTCTACTCTTCTTCCCGCAGACTGTCGTGCGAGGCCAACCCTCTATGCCTCCTTCTCCTCCCCCCAGCAGTGATGGTAATCGCTCTCTTTCGCGTTCTCTCTTTCTCTCTCACTGTCTCTCGTTCTCTTTCACTCTCACTCTCTCTCTCTCTCTCTTTCATGACTGTCTTCGTTTGACTTTTGGAAAGACTGATTTTCTGCTTCTGAATTTCACTGAACGCTGGGCTTTACTGGTTAAAACAGTCTTTCCTGCATTTTGGTGTGTGTATTCCTCTCTAATTAATCAATTCGCAGCTGTTCTCAGAGAGAGAGAGAGAGTTGGAGTTCTTGTGTCTCAAAGGTGCAAACGTTAGAATGAACGTCTGAAGGCCGTGCATGATAAGCATAATGAGGATTCTGTGTTAGCCGCAAAATGTAGGTTTCCTAGTTCCTTGAAACATACATGATCTTCGTTCTTTCCTTTTTGGAAGGCTTTACCCTAGAAAGTTGTACATATTGTTAGTCTAAATGATCAAAGTTACACTGCAAGAGATTCACAGCAGATCTTCTCCGTACATAGCAATCGTTTCTTGCACAGCAGTGTGTTTTTCTGTTACAGAGTTAAAGATCTCCATCAATTCAAAATTGTGACGGCTTCGACTTCAAACGTCGTGTTTGTTAGCCCTCTTCTAGTCCCTGTTCGACGCAAAAACTTAAAACCACATAATTCAGTAAGAAGCGATATATTGGAAGCTTTTGCGTTCATAATTCTTGATTGTTTCTAAAGTTCTATCTTGAACGATGTCTTTTGATGCGCACCTCTGATATTGCCCATAGATGACTAAAACCAAATCTTTCTTCATTTTTGTTTGCAGGAGCTAGCATTGACCTTGGAGTTGCTTACACGCTTATGTTTGTCGCATTGCTCGTTACGTATCTTGTACATCCCGTCGATACTTTCCCTTTCAATCTGTTTTGAGATGCGAGGAGGACAGGATTGCATATTTTATTGCTTTTGGATACCCATCTTGTAACTTCCTAACATCTTCAGCTAGGTTTCTTGCAAACCGAGGTTGGTTTCAGCTCCGCAATTGAGTTGCTATATCTCTATTTCTTCATCCAGGCTTGAGCTGGGTATCTTTTGGATATGGGAGGAAGAAATTATGCTTTTAGTGCTGCCAAATCAAAGCTGTTATTGTTTTCTAGTGTGTATCCTGAGTTTCCTACATTTCGTTTTTCAAGGCCTTCTCACAAGTTCCTGTTACGAACGAAGGACTTGATTTCTCCGGGAGACATGAATTTTCATGTATGAGTATTATTGAAACCTCTTTTCAATGTACACTAACGATACAGGCGATGCAGCTATCCTTGATTGTATCATGTCGGCTTCATTTATGCCTGATAAATGCTTTACCCTTTCGAGACAAATGCTCCGCTCCCTTCTGCATCATCTCTCAACAACGTGCTATAATCAGCAAGGCAATTGGGTCTGCAAGCGTATGCAATTTCAAGTTTCTACATTCATATGAATAGGTCATCGTAATTGGGGAGAGAGAGAGAGAGAGAGAGAGAGAGAGAGAGAGAGAGAGAGAGAGAGAGAGAGAGAGAGAGAGAGAGAGAGAGAGAGAGACGTCTTATTGACCACTGTCAAGTTCATGTGTATAATAGGCTTCGCATAAGTCTACATGAAATCTATAAAAGCATGCATGTAATTGCTATATCTATCTTCTATACCCTTGTAAGCATCTTTGCATCTTGAATAAGTAAGATAACGATGTGATGCTCGGACTGGCGGGTCTCGCTTGATATATCAGGCTGTGTCATATTGAGGAATTTTGAAGCTGAATGTTTGTTGCAGTAAAATTGACTTTTAGTGGTCTCTTATTTTAGCCATATATCTATCTTCTATACCCTTGTAAGCATCTTTGCATCTTGAATAAGTAAGATAACGATGTGATGCTCGGACTGGCGGGTCTCGCTTGATATATCAGGCTGTGTCATATTGAGGAATTTTGAAGCTGAATGTTTGTTGCAGTAAAATTGACTTTTAGTGGTCTCTTATTTTAGCCATTATAATTGGCAAGAGAACAATTCATGTATCATTTGATTATATGTAGCTTTTATTTACATGATGGGATTAAAGTCTGGAATCAAGGAGAAGTTTGAGACGAATGAAATACTATACCTCGCTTGACGAACTATGTGCAAGTGCAGGAAATTTGTGAAGAATGATGGGCTGGAATTGCCTCACGTTCAGAGTAGACGGTCGAGCCTTTGTGATTTAGATATCGAAGGGACGCCAACAGTTTTATTTCATCCAATGTCAATCTGTTGGCTGCTCTCCTCCTGTCCCTACATATTGTTAACAATAGCAAGCCTCAAGATTGGAGAACATCTTGGTCTGATGAGCGGAATGATTTTATGAAGAGTGGACTGCTTATGGGTTTGTTTTAATCTATGGTGGGTTTGATATCGATGATCGTAAATTCTTTTTTGTGAAGGCACCACCTGGTTGTGTAAGTGTCTGCATACTATGGAAGTACAGCCATGCCATCTTCAACCCTTATAGGTTCACTCTTAAAGATCGTGTCTCTTGAACGAGGTGAAATTATGAATATCGCAGTGCTGGAAATACGAAAATTTTCTCATCGGGATAAACAAATGCTATTTTTTTTCTACAGAATGCGCTTAGGTATATTGAACAGAGGCAGATTCAAGGAAATTAGAGAGAAGAACAGAGGACGCTCAAGAGCCTGTTATCCCCTTCATGTGGGATCCATTTCCCTTTTGAGTTGATTACTTTGAATAACAAAGATCTTCCTATGTGTAAAGGGACCAGACTTTGGAGGTACGACGAAAATTCCGAGTGCATCTTTCCTTTTGGATTTTCCACAGGGCCTCCATCTGATCACATTACAAATGGACTATGAGCAGCCCATCGCTTCAGCAAGACGCACTGGGCTCTAATCCACATGCTGGCCGAGCTTTAGTAACTTCTGAACGTCGGCTCAAACCTTCCCATTGTTGGAACAGGAGTAGAAAAGATGGCTGGTGTCTTCTTTCGCCCTTTAGGCAACACTTGCACCACGGTGGGACGTTAAACCATTTGTTAGCTTTAGCGTTAGTCCATATAAACTATTGTTATTTCAATTGAGGTCTCCACCATACATGAATAAGATTGATATTGAAAAGATGTGTGCAGAAACTCCTTCCGTCGGCATTAATATGTATAGGTCCTGCCAAACAGTAGCGCGAAAATTGTTTTATAACCAACATTCTTCGTGGCTGTTTAGCATGTACAGTGTTGTTCTACCCACATCCACTAGCCGAGGAATCATTCTATTATAAAGAAGCCTTGATATTAGGGTATCTCTTATCTTATTGTCGGTTGAAACGCGTGGCCAAGGTTTTCTTCATGAAAACAAATGTAGTTGAAAAGCTCGTATGCATCAGTATGTGATGCGCATGTGATCAAGGAGTTACAAGATGGTGGGTGCATAGATAATGCATAATGTGTATACTCATAATTGTCTTGCTGATGAATTTAATTACATGTTTCAAATGGTCTTTGAAAGGTTTTGTTGATGAATTTAATTACATGTTTCAAATGGTCTTTGAAAGGTTTTAAAGTGTTTTGAAGGTTTAGGTGAACCCTTATGTGTGCATTTTGGAGAATTCAAGGTCAAAAGTGAAAAAGTTATATAAAGTGCAAAGCCCTATGAGTGGTCCCCCATTAAAATTTTTGTTTTCTACAAGGTCACTACATGACAAAATAGGATATCATTGGTCTCTACGTGAGAAGATTCTTGGATATAACAAAGAAAAGTATTTTGAGGAATACAAGGAGTTGGGAAGTGTGTGCACCAGGGACTGGGAAAGTTGCTCATCCAAAACGAAGATCTTGGATACACATGTGAAAAGCAAGGCAAGTCAAGTAAAGTGGCATATTCAAAAGAGTCGGTAAGCAATAAGAGTCTATGAAAAGCATACACCAAGCAAAGAGAGAGATCTAGTCACAACCATGCACACATTTAGGCAGAGGGTGTAGAGAGTGCAAGGTGTTCATTGAGACAAAGTGTACAGAGTGTAGAAAACTATAGAACTAAGGATTGTGAAGAGAGTATTCTATGCTCTCTTGTGTGTGTAGACAAAGGTAGTTCCTATAGAAAGAAGCCCAGGTGTGACCATAGTAATATAAAGGAGGTGTTGTAGGTCAATAGTAGAAGCGATATGAATTTCAAACTTATTTGAAGTTTGCATACAAGGAGTGCACAAGGACAATCCACTAGGCACGTTGAAGAAGTAACATAGAGGTTGATTGCACAAGTAATTGGGGTACCTTGTTCTACTTGTGTGCGCTTTTTATCCTAAAAAGGATCTATGCACAGTGAATATTGTCTTATTTTGATAATGAAAGTTAAATTATGTTGATATATTTAGGTAATGATGTATGTGAACACTCTAGGATTGTTGGGGCACTTTTTTCCCTCTTTAGGAGGTTTTTTCCCCCTGGCTTGTATATACACCTATTGCCCTAACAGGCTACTTATCTTTGTACATTCTAGTGGTAATACATTTAGTATTGTGTGTTGTGCTCCAAACTTCTTCTTCTTCCTTGTGTTGTTCATGTGCTTTCACAAACGTCTAACTCCAACAATTGGTATCAGAGCAGGTTGCCACTTCATCTAGGGCATTGTCAACACCTCTGCCATTTAGGGTGAAAATAAAGGCCTTGTGGCGTCGCGTAGTTTCCCCATAGAACCTTAATGGAGGGAGTGTAGAGGGGGGCTTGCCCCCTTCTGCGGGGTCCGGGGGGCCTATCCCCCCAGTCCGTAGGGACGAGACGGTAGGACTTCTGGTCATGGAGATATTTTTGGATCATATATTTTACCGACTATTTTGTATCTCCCGACTACGTTTATCTATACCGAACCGCCTTGTAAAAGCTATATAAGCACAGCCCAGGTTTAGCTTTATATAGCATTGCGCACTAGTAAGCCCTTCATCTAGAGTCTGTCTAGATCTCCATCTAAGCTCCACAGTGGGAGCGCATGGGTGGACAACACCATCATTGTAATTGCATTACGCTCGGCAATCTGAGAATTTGAGTTCTCTATCTCTCAGTCTCCGTCTATCTTTGTCTGCGTTTTTCTCTCAACTCTGTCTACAGGTCTATTCCGCTGTGCTGTTATTTTCTTATAGTTGTTTGGGCATACAGAGTTGCCCATAAAATGGTACTCCAAGCCACACCCTTTCAGATGGTATTTGGCCAAAATGCAGTGCTACCACTGGACTTCTTGATACCTACATTGAAAGTAGCACAAGAGCACGAATGGACAAGCCATGAGCTCTCCTCTAGAATCTTTGACCTTCAATGACTAGGTGAAACAAGATTAAGAGCTGCAGCTAGAACTTATGCAGCCAAGAAGAGACAAAAAACATATTTTGACGCACATGTGAAGGATAAGGGTCTAAAAGCAAGAGACTTAGTCCTAGTCTACACCCTGAAACAACATGCAAGAAAGTTGGAGAAGAGAGGCTATGGACCAATGATTATCAATAGAATCTCCACAAGTGGAGCAGTTCAACTAGCCACTCTAGAAGGTGACATCCTACCAAGTTACATTAGTGGATGCAGAGTCAAGTTATATCAAGAACCCCTCACGGAGGAGATGTTAAATCGACTCAATACTGCACAGAAACAAAAAGAAGAGGAAAAGCAAATTCGAGATGAGGCACAGGCAGAAGCATTGGAACACATTCGAAGAATGAAATTGAGAAGATAGGATAGAGATCAGCCTAGGACAGATGCCTATGCAGATCCAGGATATCATATGGCTATGTGTGAAGTCTCAGGAGTAAGTTCCACTAGAATAATTGACCGACGTCCCTTTGTGACCCTAGAGGTAGGACAAGGAGAGAGTGCAAGGACCGTGAGAGCTTTAATTGACTCAGTGTAGCCACTAGTGTTGTTAAAATTTCTTACTGTCAAGAATTGAACTTAAGTGTCAATCCTATAGAAGCATATCTCATAGGATTGGGAGGTGTGGAAACCCCTTTCATGGGCGAGGTGGAACTTCCTCTCTCCATTCAAGATGTTCTCTTAATAGTTAAAGTGCTCGTGTGTCAAGACGAGGATCTCACTGAGCCTCTTGTCTTGGGTCAAGACTGGATCTATGATCATGCAGTCAACCTAAACCTAAGAAGTGGACTTCTTCAGGTCTCGGTCAATCAGAACCGTATTACACTTGAGTTAGAAAATGACGCACTCAAGGAATTAGGAAAGGCACACACTCCTGGTTCTTCCAGGAATAAACATGAAGATGATGATGCTATTCTTGTCCAAAATTATGTGATGCAAAGGGATGATTTTCTCAATGAAGAAGTCAACCAGACGACAGAACTCCCTTGTTTTCCAAAGGTGGTAGAGACACGGCAACCAAAGGAGTACCCAACGCAGAGGAAGCAGATGACCTATGCTCTAAGCCAAAAGAGAGAACAAAGCAAGGTGTCTCAGCCACCGAAACAAGTGTGGGTGCGGAAAGGCAAACATCTTGTTGTGGTCAAGCCACAATCATTGGCTTAGCTTCCTATTAGTGATCAATGACAGCACACTAATAAGAAGTCTTTCAACAATTCTTCTCCAAAAGTAAAGACTATCTGGGTACCCAAGGAGTCAATGAAGGCTGACCCACGATCAAGACAAATTTGGGTGCCTAAGGCTTGCTTGCGGGCTCAAATAGCCACATATAGACCACATCACCTACAACATGATTCCCTCACTCGAACAACTGATTTTCACTCTCATTTGACACGTACAAACACATATTCGTCCGTGAGCACGGGCAGAATCACTTGTAAATGGGTCCCTAAAAAGTCTCATTTCCAAGCAGACAGTCTGATAAAGCCCTCCAGAGTCTCCACAAAATCAAAAGAGAAAGCCATCCACTGTGTTTGGCTGCCCAAACCTTGTAATAAACCACCTGATCCCATTATAAAGCCACCTCTGCTTACTAACTGTATCCACACTGCACTCCACCACCCCAATTAGCACATAGGAACCCTGCATCTGCTAACCACACTTCATACTCACAACCACACGAGCACTAACTAACTAACTAACTACGTCATAGTTCATCATGTTAATGTTGAAACGGGGACACATGATCGCCTGGTGTCCATTTGCAATGTTAACATTCATTTGTATATTCTCACAGAACGAGTGACCGATTTCCTCAATATGGCCGAGGCTGTAGGAATGAGCTCCCAAGCAGGCACAAGCTCTCAGATAGTAGACATTGAAAGCCTCCCTATTCAGGAGGAGTTGAAGGAAAGGCCACAGGCATTGAGAGCATTACATGTCATACCAATTCAGAATCCTCCCCAAGGGCACACATCGCCAGTAAGAAAGAACTCCCATTGGTTCAGTGAAGTGACAGGAACCCTTGGAGAAGGCACCTATCCATGGGAGGTTGAGATAGAGTTCAATGGACGCTGGGGCCAGTATCACTTCTTTACACGAGAGTTTGAGAGGCTTCAAAATAGTGAAGGATTGCAAACAATATGGAAGAAGGCTGGATTATATGAACTTCAAAGCTCAGTTCTCCCAAGCCGGACTTCCTAAGGTGTTCATACTTGATTAGCCCGCTCACTCCCAGTAAAGAGAAAAAGGGGTATAGCACCTTTGTACTACCCTCCCTTACAAGAGGAAATGAACTGAAGCGCTTCCAATTGACGAAAAATTTGGTAAGGGAAGCTCTAGAAATGAGTGGTATGCACATCCCCACAAAGAAAGAGACAATGATTCCAGACAACATGAAGAATATGAACTTGAATAAACTGAAGGATATGGTGGCAATGACACCAACCATTGCCATTCACCTCCGAATGTGCATGGAACACTTGGCATTCCCGGTTCAAGAAAGATTCACGATGCCCCCCAAGAAGATTTGGTTCAGTTTATACTTAGCAAACACCTTCAATCTGACAATTAACATGCCGCATTGGATTATTGACCAAATCCATCTTGCCCACCAACATTGGTACAAGAAATAGAAATCAGTGCTCTATGGATGTTGTGCACTCACAAGGATTGTATATTGGTGCTTGGCATACGATGTACCAATTCAAAGAGCTCTCATCTGGACTAGAGTGCAAGATTTTCAGCGAAGAATATCAGCCGCAGGGCCTCCATCAAAGAAAATGAGGGGAGCTTTTTAAATTTCATGTGCACAGGCCCCGGGAGCGACCCTGACACCAAAAATGACTCCTCCACCCTAGAGGCACGTACAACCCTTTACAATCAGATTACCAAGGCACAGTGCAGAAGGGCCTAACCTGGTGTTCCCTCCGATACCCACCGATTTAGAGTTCCCTCATGGCTTCACATTGGAGGATTTGATTGATGAGGAGGTAGCAAGGATAATTAATGCTACTAATTTGGAAGTTGAAGCAGATCAATTAAGTGGGCAACAAATTGTCACGGACTAGCCCCACGAGGGAAATAATTAGGGGCGAATATTAGCCCAATGGAAAATATTTAGAGAAAACCATAAGTTTTTGCTATATTTAGTGAATAGGAAAGTTTTAAAAACTTTCCTCTATTTTCAACAAACCCTAGTTGTAAGTTTTAGAATTTTAGCCTTTTGTGCTATACGCACGGATGCTCATCAGTCTTAAGTTTTGCCAGATTTCCTTGGAGTCCACTATCGATGTCGTTTGCAGGTGCTCGTTGCTACATGTATGAGAGAGAGAGGGGGAGGTGTATAGGGAGGTTGCCATTGATATTCACTTTGTGATATTTGTGCGCATATGGGTTGGAGCATATGGGTTGTGATGTGTGCATACGGGTTGGAGCATCTACCTCATATAGTGAAATCTGGATGTTAGAAATTGTGCACATACAGTTTGGAGCAATTACCTTATATAGTCATATTCCGGTGTTAAAAGATTTTCTTACAAGGGTCAGAGAGAATTATATTGTTAGTAGGCTGTGGAAGAGTTTGGAAGTAGTAACAGAAGCTTTGAATCCAGTTGCTTTGATACCTACAAGACCTTGGGAGATGCTTAGATGATGATTCTCTGACCGCTGAATATTTTGGTCAGAAGACAACACGAGCAAGGGTTCAAGAATTTATGAGACTCATCTTAGATTACATGTTAGTCGATTAGCTAAAGTTTGCTCTATTGGTAGATACAACAACGTTTTCTGATGTTTAGACATTAAAAGTTGTGTCTCAACACGTTTTTTTATTATAAACATACGCGTGGGTAGTCATAGTGATCCTTATAAAGAGACTCAGCAACAAGTTTTCTCTGAAGAAAGCATCTGGCTATAGCAATGTAGAGGGTGTAACAGAATATAAAACTTCTTTTTGAAGCAGAGAAGCAATGTAGAGACTCTTCTAATAAAACAACATGGTTGATGGTTGCACTCCTTATTTGCTTTGTCAATAAATAATCCTTTGTATTCTGAACAGATGGAGCTTCAGCATCAGCTACTTTCAGGGACTGCATCTATTACCATTACAGAGGGTCCACTAAATGACATGTTGAGTTCATTTGAGACCTCTGGCTCTGGTTTGTTGTGAGAATGAAATGTTATATCTGAGAAGAACATAACTCATAAGTCAAATGGAGTTGTACGGGAATCATTAATATCTGATACCACCACAAAACCTGAACGTCCTTGTGTTAGTCTATCAGAATGGACAAACAGTCTAGAATTTGACCTTGAGGAGCTGTGGCAAAGATTTTTGGATTTAGTACATTCTACTGGCCTAAGAAAGTTATAAATAATAGAAGAAAACTAATGTTGCTTATACTTTCTCTTTTTTTTTGGTTTTGAAATGCAGAGGAGGTGACTGACCTACAACTGCATTTTTGCATTTGAGGGTCCAGTCTATTGTTGTACCTGCTGGCTTCTTTCATTCACTATATATCGGTCCTTTGGTATTTGGACTTGAGCATGCTCATATATTTATTCTGCTATGTTGTCACAATATAAGCAATTCACCACTGCAGAAATCCAGAATGAAGCCTAAGACGGAAAATTCTTTTGAGATGTTTGTAGATAGATAGATATATAGATAGATAGATAGATAAATAGATAGATAGATAGATAGATAGAGATTTAGCATTTTTGCTATAATTCATTCAGCTACTTTGATTACTCCTATATTTAATATGTATTATAACCATGTTGAATAAATACCTGACATTGAGACGGAGTTGATTTAGCTTTATTGGGATGAGTGTTTAATTGAAGACATGTGTGATTACTTTTAGGTTGTTGGTAGAATCAAACTATTTCATGTACTTGTAAGTTGTAGTTTGTTGTTTCCATTTTATTCTTAATCAGACAGAGAGAAAAGAAGGCAGACAGACAGACACACGCGTGCGCACACACACAAACACACGGGGAGAGACACACACACACGGAGAACATACACACACACACACACACAGTCAGAGAGAGAGAGAGAGGGGGGGGGGAGGGAGGGAGGGAGGGGGAGGGAGGGAGGGCGGGAGGGACGGGGAGAGAGAGAGAGAGAGAGAGAGAGAGAGAGAGAGAGAGAGAGAGAGAGAGAGAGAGACAGAGAGAGAGAGAGCATTTGGTATTGCAGTTTTCAAATGCTGATGCTTATTTTGTGAAGCTACTCTTTGAGCACAACATGTCGCATAGTACTCAATTTTTGTCTATTTCATGTGTTGAGTTTCGAGTCTCTCTGCTCTTTCTCGTTGATGAACTGATCTGAAGGTATTTTGAAGCACAAAGGTGCAGAGATTCATTATAAGTAATATTGTCAATTGAATTATCATCACTTGTAATGACATCCTTATGAAGTGGGTGCACTAGTACATGATTGTGTGCGCAAGCTTTTTTCCCCCACAATACTTGATCAAGTGAGATTTATCTTTTTTAGTGTAGCTTGCAGTTGCTATGGTAGTCGATATCATCTTGCTTCAAATGGTTGGGGGTTCGCCATCCTCTCAATATGTCGTCATTGTTTTTTATGGGAATAATCATCCATCAGGTATGTACTCAACTCCCATCAAGTAGTCTCTCTCTCTCTCTATATAATATATATAATTTGTATATACTGTATGTATGTGGTAGCTGTAGGGCATGTGTATAGGTTTAATAATTATATATATGTGGTAGGTCTAGGGCATGTGTAGTAGAGTTAGGGTTTGTATGTATATATAAAAATGGATCTATAGAAAGGCATAGGATTAATGTTGGAAGATTTCAATTGCTTCTCTCATGGGTGTGTTCATGTGTGTGTCTTCTATATATCGAGGAACTACTAAGATGCAATCAAAGGAAATGAGAAACGCAACATTTTGCCCAAAATATAGCCTTCACAAACATGTTTTCAGGCATCTCAAGTTTGGGCAAAGAGGACACCATTTGAGATTTATGTAGGCGTAACAAACTAGCAAAATTCAGATGACCAAAGCGTGCATGCCAAATCTTTGCATCTGATATAGCCTAAGAATCATGTACTGCACATGCCGAATCATTCATAGATCTTTCATAGTCTATGAGCTTATACAGGCCACGACATAAAATGCCAAAAGCAATAATCACATTGCCATTTGATAGATCATGAATTGTACACCTGTCATCAACAAATTTCACAACCAAGCCAATCTTGGCTAATGCAGAAGCTGATAATAGATTCTTCTTGATCCCTGGCACAAATAAAGCATCTCACAAAGTGAAAGAACTACCATCAGTAGTAGTAAAAATGGTCTTACCAACTCCCATAACAGGATAAGAGGAGTTATTGGTGCATTTAATAGTATTCGTTGTAGGGGCAAGCTGGAGTGAAGAGAACAAATTGCACTGCGAGGTAATATGTTTGTTTGCCCCACTGTCAAAATCCAAACATCTGAGTCTACTACAGACATGCACTGCTCATGAGAAGATGGGTCAAAACTGCAGACAGTAGTAAACACCTATTCTTCTTCTTGCACAAGATTAGCAGACTCTGTTTTTTGTGTAGAGGCCTCTGTAACAACCATTCCAACCTCTTTAGCAGCCCGTCTTGGATAGTTCTTTATGATATGATCATTCCCTTTACAATACTTGCAAAACAATTTCAGCTTTTTTTATTTCTTCTCATCTTTATCTTCCTTCTTTGAATGTGCAACATTTGCAGATTTCTGCTTACTAATTGAAGAGATCCATTTTCTTTTGCCCTTATGACTAGCCAGGAAAGCTTGATGTGCAACACGCATAATGGACTTGTTCTGCCTGGACTGATCTTCTTGCAACACAATAGAGAATAACTCCTCAAATGACAAGGCATTTGGCTTGCCTTTCATCATTAACTGAAGAGTAGAAGCAAAACTCTGATATGAATCAGGAAGACCATTCAGAACGGTCTGCACAAGTGAGCTATCTAGTATAACCTCATCAGCAGAAGTCAACTGTTCCTTCAAGTCTTTGATCTTTGTTAGAAAATTATCCATAGAATCACCTTCATTCATGTGCTCACCCTCCAACTGTTTTCGGAGATAAGCAACACGAGCCTCATTCCTAGCTTGGTACAATGTGGTAAGTGTATCACAAGCATCCTTAGCTGTTTTGCAAGAGCGAATATGAGGAATAATGGCACATTTGACAGACAAAGCTATATGTGCTTGGGCATCTCTGCCATCTTAGGTGCAGCAGAAACCGTAACACGAATAGGAATATGCAAAATATCATCATCTTTGACACCTTCTGCCTCAATTTCTGTACCTGCAGTTGTAACAGTTGCAGGTGTGATAGGACGTTTTTCAACACCCTGCACAATGTTCCACAGTCCTTTTGCAACCAATGTAGGTCGCATCATATAAGCCCATAACGGGTAGTTGGTACCATCCAACTTATCCTCAATAGCCAACATACGGAATACATCACTACTTTTAGCCATGCCCGGTGACTAAAATACCTTGATGCAAAAAATTGACTATATCTCAAAAAGTTGAACATAATTGCCCAGACAAATTCTGCTAGACCTATAGTAGAATTGGAGACGCTTATACTGGCAAACAAAAAGCGGTATATACCTTTGGCACAAAAAGATGAAATAGCCTACACAAGCACTACGATAGTGCATTCGGAGGCCGAAACGAGCTCAAATTGTGATTTTGGCACCACAAAATGAAACTGTTTTGATCTCAAAAACACGCTGAGTATGCTCACCAAAATTCGTGTGATTCTGAGATTGCAATCGGAGGAGTGTGGACGGCGCCCTAGATGAAGCGACGACCTACTCTGATACGAATTGTTGGAGATAGACATTTGCGGAAGCACGTGAATAGCACAAGGAAGGAGAAGAAGATTGGAGCACAACACACAATACTGAATGTATTACTAGAGAATGTACAAAGATAAGTAGCCCATTAGGGCAATAGGCATATATACAAGCCGGGGGAAAAAACCTCCTAAAGAGGGAAAAAAGTGGCCCGACGGTCCTAGTGTGTTCACACACATCACTACCTAAATATATCAACACTCTATGTACCCACTATCACTAAAAACCTAATAAGTGTAGGCCAAATAGTCGAAAAAGGCTTGCAAGTTAGGTTCACCCAACATGGAGCTTTTGTAGAAGATCCATGTCAAGGCTTCAAGAAGATAGCCATAGGTGCGAAGCATGGTAGACTCTTTACTTTTGAAGTAGGAGAAACCAGGAACATAGATCTATTCAACTTTGGTTCTCAAACCCTAAGTGAGCTTGAAGTCTGGCATAAGAGACTTGCTCATGTGAATGAAAGAACCTTGAAGGATATATGCAGGGATCAAAGTGTTCTAGGATTGTTGAACATATCAAAGCAACACATGATCAATAGATGTGATGCATGTCAGATTGGGAAGGCACAAAGACAGCCATTCAACCACAAAGGCTACATCCACAACAACTTATTGGACTTAGTACATACAGATGTATGGGGACCAAGTCAAGAACCTTCATTGGCAGGATCAAGGTATTACGTCTCATTTATTGATGACCATAGTAGATGGACTATTCTTTACTTTATCAAGAGTAAGAATGAAGTGTTTGATTGCTTCAAAAGTATCTAACACATGTGGAGAATCATATAGGTAGATCACTAAAGAGCTCAGATTTGATGGAGGGGGAGAATACTTCTCCAAAGAGTTTGATGAGTTCTTGCAGGACAAAGGTATCAAAAGGGAAGTGACTACCAGGTACTCTCCTCAATTAAATGGAATTGCAGAGGAGAAACAAGACATTGGTTGGATCAGCCCGAACAATGCTTGAAGAGAAGAAGTTGCCACATTATCTATGGGCAGAGGCTATTTCAACTGTTGTGTACCTTGTCAATAGAATACCATACAAATCACTTCAAGGTATGACTCCTTATGAAGCATGGTATGGAAGAAAACCTAGTCTTGGACATTGCAAGGTTTTTGGTTGTTTAGCTTATGTTCATGTACCATCACAAATAAGAGGTAAGCTAGAAGAAAGGGCAACAAAGATAGTGTTTATTGGATATGATTCAACTCAGATGGGTTACAGGTTCTATAATCCTTCAACCAAGCAATTCACTACAAGTAGAGATGTTGTGTTTGAAGAACACAGGTCTTGGTATGATGAAGACAAACAAAAGGTAACTCTACCATATGATCTTGATTTTGATTCTCATCAATTAAGAAGCAAGCATGATACACAAGTCCAGGATCCAAGAAGTGATACAGATGATGACCAAGATGAAAGAGAAAAGGATTACAAACTATGGAAGTCAAGAGGCAAAGCAAAGATGCAAGAGGTTGGAGAATGCTCCAAACAAGCACCTAGAATATGAGCAAGAGAGAAGAAACAACCAAAAAGGTATGGATAGGATTCCACATTTATTACAAATCATTCAATCTACTTGGCAAAAGACTCTATTTTAGAGGAACCCTCAACCTATGATGAGGCAAAGGGAAACCCTAATTGGGAAAAGGCAATGAAAGAACAAATAGATGCATTGAAGGAGATGGACACTTGGATTTGGTTCCAATGTCGCCGAATCAAAAGGTAATTGGTTGTATATGGGTGTATAAAGTTAAAAGAAATTCAGATGGATCAGTTTGCAAGTACAAGGCAAGATTAGTTGCCAAAGGATGCTCACAAACTCATGGTATAGACTATGAGGAAACATTCTCACCACTTGCAAAGATGACTACAATCACGACATTGATAAGTGTAGCTGTTGTAAGGAAATGGATACTCCTCCAACTTGATGTGAAAAATGCATTCTTAAATGGTTGGATAAGTGAAGAGGTATACATGTCACAACCATGAGGTTTTGAAAACCCTAATCATGCATCTTATGTTTACACACTTAAGAAAGCATTGTATGGATTGAAACAAGCTCCTAGAGCTTGGAATTACAGGTTGGTTACATATCTTCAAGATCAAGGGTTCAAAGCAAGCAACTCAGATCCTTCTCTATTCATCAAAAGGGATCACAACGAGGTTATCTATCTATGTGTATATGTAGATGATATTATTGTGACAGGTGATGATCTAAATGGTATTCAAAGGATCAAGAGATACATGCAAGAGGAGTTCAAAATCAATGACCTAGGTGAGCTCACATATTTCTTAGATATGTAGGTGATATACACAGATGAAGAAATGTATTTGACTCAGAGAAGATACATTCAAGATCTCCTTCTCAAGTTCAAAATGGAGAACACAAAACCTACAGGTACACCTTTGGAGATGAATCATAAACTTGGTGTTTATGAAGGTGAGAAAATTGAAGACATTATAGAGTATCAAAGCTTGGTAAGTAGCTTGATATATGCAGCTCATACAAGGGTAGACATCTCATATAGTGTGAGAGTGCTTAGTCAGTTCATGCGCTCACCGAGAAGACCACACATGGGTGTAGCTAAGAGAGTACTTAAGTATCTTAAAGGTACAATCAATGAAGTTATATTCTATCCTTACTCTTTAGATTTGGATATCAAAATTTATTTAGATGCTCATACCATAAAGGAATAAGAACCTTAAACACTTCAAACTGTCAAGCTGGGAAGTATGCTAAGATCCTAACCCCTTCTTTGTCAATGGACTCCAAGATTTATCCTTCAAAGATCGAAACATTCACAATCTACTCCATCCTCTCACATATTTATGAAGATTTTTGTAGTATTTGGAAGTAATTCTTCTTTTTTTATGTAGGTTTAGCTATAGTTAAGATTTTTCAAAGATTCTTGCGCCTAAAATGTGTTATTTTAGATGAGTAAGTCATTAATGAAGTTAGATTCATGTTTCAGTTACCATATCCTCTTGATGAGAGGATCATGATTCTTATGGATTCAAACAGTCTTAAGAAATGAGTTCCCAGTTTGATTTAAGAGCTTGAAGATGAAGATAGACTCATGAAAGCATAATACACACATAAATGAAATCATCATAGAGATAAATCCATGAAAAATACTCACAATACCCACTTGAAAATACCATCAATGGTGAAGTATGAGAATGACTATTGCAAAGTGCTCTCTCTAGTTCTCATTCATGATCCAAAAAAAATTGTACAAGATGTCTCTACAAAAATGAATTTAAATGTCTTTTATGACATTTTAAGTGTCCAAGTTCACACTTAAATAGGTGCTTTTAAGTTTTTAATTTTAAAAGATGCCATCTAGAGAGCTCTAAAAATTCTACAAAAATTACGTATGATACATCTCATCATGAGGAAGATTATTCCTCATTTTTACAAAATCTGGGATAATTTGTCCCAAAAAAAATAAACTTATATTTTTTCTATTATAAAACTGTGTTTCTAACATTTCTCCCCTTCTTTGATTTTTTTCATGATTAACAAAATTTCTTACTCAATACTTCTATTGTCTCTTCTTTCTTTGATAAATATATACCACTAGGTCATGAATTTTCCTTTTTGTGACATTAAGTGAAGAATCAAATGAGTTCACCCAACAGTTACTAAGCAATAGAGAATCTAGAATGAAGTACATCATAAAAAATCGTGGACATTATGAAAATGAAATTGAACGATTCATATTGGAACAAGGAGTAAATCCATCCATCACCATTGGCAGTAGATGGTCTAGGAATTCCATTTTGCATTATTCTAGAGAGCATAAAGAATTATCAAACTAGTAGAGTTGGAATCAACTATAGTGAGTTTTTGGAGTATGACAAAGGAATAAAAACCACTAAAGAGCTATTTGAAAAACCTCATTCTTCATGGAGAAATAAATGAATGGATAGGAACAAAGAATGCAGAAAAATATGGCTAGAGAAGTCATTTAGAAAGCAATCCAACTTATTGTACAATTACAAGAAGAAGATTTTGTAGATGAGGAAAAAGGGGAGTATCCCTTAAAATGATTTAACTTTCCTAAGATTAGCAAGACCAAAAAAAGGAACTTGGCCATCAAAGGTATATGTGTTAACAATTTGCAAACCAATTGTAGAGGAGCTAGCAGATGTGAATGATTCTACTAGCATATTAATATTTAGAATCCTTTAACTCATCGTAGCCTATATAGAGACCTTTACTAACATCGATTTCAATTTTATAGGTTTTAACTCTCTAGCAAATGTACTTCTTTTTTACTTGAGTAAGACTACTGATAGAATATGCTTGATGGCTTTTTATAGTAGGATTGTATTCATGGGCAGTCACTATGTAGAAATTTTTGAAGACACCTTTGATTACATATTTTTCCAAAGAAACTCCTAATTTTTGGCAGACTCTCACTTGTGATGAAGTCCAAGGTAACAATGTATGAAGTAGCTTATACAAAATACCTAAAGAAGGATTTCATAGACAAGCTTGTAGTAGTTGTGTAGTAGAGAAAAGCTTTATTTGAAATTGTACATGTTCTTCAATAATATCTTCTTTTGACTAGATGGATTCTTATTTCCATATCTCTATCTCCTTCATTAGTTCAGCCATTTTTTTCTACCATTTCATCCTTTCTTTTTCTACTTTCTCATTCAAATTCATGTACCCTCTCATTGCATTGGCAGCATGCTTGTTTTTTTGTTGCTCCATTTCCTTAGCATCCTTAATTTCTTCTTTCAATCTTTCTAATTCTTGTTTAATGGCTTCTATTTCTTCATTTTGAATTTTTTATGAAATCCACTCTATCTTGTTTCCTTCTATCCTATAGCTTCTTCCATAAGCATTTTGTTTATCTCTTCATTTGCTCTGTTGAATACTTGTTATGAAGTCCACAAAATCCTATTCTTTGATTCCATATGCTTTACATCTCCCTCTAGCTTCTTGATCTTCTCTACCTGTTTTCACATTTTTCCTCTAGAAATGAAATTTTATTTTTGGTTTTTTCTCCATCTTGATTATTATATCTTGACATGACTCTATGAAATTTTTCTGTTCTCTTAACTCTAGGTGTACTTTTTCTTGCTCCTTATATTCATCAATTATTTTTTCTCCTTTTGGTGAATTCTAACTTAGTAGCTATAACTGATAAAATCATGTTCTTGCTTGTTGGTCTAAACCGCTCTATTTGGGTCATCACTATTTCAGATATCCCTCTTATGTTTTTAGAAAACTTTGTGATCTCTATTTGTTTTTCTTGACTAGTTATTTCCATGTGCTTTTCTTCTTCTTATGATTCTTGTGAATATTATTTCCTTTCCTTATCCTCTTCATCCCTTAAAACTTCTTGAGTTTATTTTTCTTCCTCTTTATTTTTCTCTTCTTTATCTTCACCTTTATTTTCTTCATCTTGTTCTTCTTGATCCTGCTCTGAACATCTCAATGTCCTCTAAATCATTATCATTCAGAATTTCTTGAATATCTTCTAATTCTGTTTTTTGTATGTCCACATTTTCTACACTTGATTTTCTTCTTTTTCTTCTTCTATGATTTTGATTATAGTGTTTGACTCTTTAATCTGAGTCGCTATATTCATGCTTGGTGTGTTGCATTTTGATAGATTTAAAATCCTTAGTAGAAACCACTCCACATCATTGACATCAATCTTTCATACTTCTTCAGTAATGAATTCTTGCATATTTTTGTGTCTTCAATATTTTGCTCTAGATTTTGGATCAAAATTGATTCTCCTACTAATTCATCAAATAGTATCACCTTACCTTCCTTTTCTTTCTTCTCCTTTTTCTTTATTTCTTTCACTTTCTACTTCAATTTTCATTCCTTCTTTTTCTTTTTCACCATTGCTATGACAATTTGCATCTTATCCGGAGGTCCTTGCAATTATTGGAAGTAGGCTAATAAAGTTGATTATTTCTTGATAAACAAAACTTTCTATTTTGGGATTCATCATTCATTCATGTAAGTCTTCATAATGCTCCACTTCTAATTGGGTCCAATCTATTGCATTGTTTGAATAATCTTCTAACATATTTCAATATCATGCCTCATGCTCTTTTGTCATTGTTCTACATCAATTAATTGTATGGTTTTTCTTTATCAAGTAGAGGAGGGTGTGGATGCTTTTCAACATGTACTTTCTTTTAGTCTATTTTCATTTCTTCTTTCATTGGTGGTTTTGCTTTAGGTCAATTTTCCTTGGATCCAATTTCCTTTTCTTCAGAGGAGGTTGAATCTTAGCCATTAACTCCTTTCTCTTCTTTGGTACTTCTTTATCCATTACTCTCTTGCTAGGTCTTTTGACTCCCACTATAGCTTCTCTGAAATTTGAGCTTATGGTGCCAATTGGAGTTTATCTTCAACTCCCAAAACATTATATATAATTTCTGTTAGCAATTGGTCTCCGTTAATAAATTTCTTGGTAGCCCAATGCTTTGTTGCTTCCTTCAATCATGCATGAACATATAATGACATGTCCACTACTAGAAGAGGATTTGCTTTATCCTTGTTATCCATCATAACCAATATGAATAATTTATGAGGCATTGTATATCTAGGAAGCCTGGGAAAACATAATAGCTTTATGAAAGTTCTGATAGCCAACTCCTCATTTGGATTTTCTTGTGAATTTAGCATAACTTGAATATGAGGATGCATTGTTCTTTACAAATTTCACATTGATCTTGTCCCCATAGGATAAAACTATAGAGTAACTTTTATATGTTATGGGCTCTTCCACGTGCTCATTTTACCAATTTTTGAACTTGCAAATAAAGTATGGATCAAACTTGTTCCTCTTTACCTATTGTGGTGAACTCATGACCTATTCACATCTTTCAAAATCTATGAAGAATATTGTTTCATCATATTGCTTATGTATACCTACTACATTCCACCTCTTATACACTACATGAGACCTCTGGAATCTATAAAACTCTTGACATAACATAGTGTACTTGAATTACCTTTTTTTACTCTCAATATATGTTTATCCACTATTTTAACGTAATCGATCAATTCCTTCTCAATCTACTCTTGTTATGCTAGTTCTTCCTCATCTGATTCTACTTCCACAAATTCTTTTGTGGCATCACTATCCAAAAACCAATGCCCTCAGGACAAGGACACTGAATCCACCTCCAATTTTGCTAATAAATCCTTTACTCATTTTCATATGGAAAATAATGAAACCAGAGACTCCACACAAATCAATAAGACTCAAAAAATAGTTTTTCATCACAAGAGAAAGAAAAAATTCACACTACTCATCACATGCTTTCATCACTTCACTCAGACAATTTTATCAATGTCATCATCACAATGAAACAAGGTTTTTTCCTCATTGTGCAATTGGAAAAAGATAAAACATAAGAAATAAAAGATTAAGAAAAACTGAAATAAATTCCAAATAAACTTACAAGCCCTTCCTCCACCTTGCTTTGTGCCCAATAAATATCACACTTATCTATAGCTATATTTTTTTCTCTTTCTATTTTTCTATATTTTTTAACCTTTTTTATGTTTTCTATATATTTTTTCAATATTATTAATAAGGAGAATTCCATGATTTTCTCCCCCTCCTAGTTCTTTTGCACATGTTGAAAGAGCTTCTTTGAGTGCCTCATAGTGTATACATGGCTTTGTAATGTAGCCCTATTTATGCCTACTTTGGATATGCAATTGTCTAAATGGTGCATAAGTAAGGTCTTACGTGTTTCACTTAAGTGGTTTTCTACTATTGAGGCTTCTCTTTTTTTTTTTTAATACATATATGTATATGTATTTGAATTTGAATATGGTACTAAGGTTTTTCATTTTTTTTCCATTTTGCGTTGCTTGCATTCTGATTATTCTTTTGTCTTTATTTGTTTCTTCATCCATGAAGATCTTTGGAAGTCTTCCTTCCTCTATTGCTTAGGTCTCCAAATATTTCTAACAGTATTGTTACTCACCTTTGAATTTTGAGTAATTTTTTTATTTTGTATTTTCGGTTTCCAATTTTTTTTTCCAACCTTTTGTGTGATTTTCTCATTTTTTTTAGTATTTTTTATTTTCTACTTTATTTGTTTTTCTCCTTTGAATCCTACAATTTTCTATTTGCATTTTCTTTTCTACATTGGTGCTTCTTGCCCTTTGTGGAATTTCTTCACTAAGAAATTTGAAAATTTCCATTTCTGCCTTATGTATGTCTAGTTGAAAATCCTGCATAACATTAATCGCAAACAATATCTCATATATTTTTCTATTGCTTTTGATTTATATATTTTTATTCAAAATCCAAGGATAATTTGTTTAGACTCGTCAAACTTTGTCATAACATTAAGATTTTAGGCATTAATTCTTCAATCCATTCCTCATATTAATTCTATTACAAGTCTTTTCCTCTCCTATTCTCAATTAAATTTTGACAATTGACAAGAATAAAGAATTTTTCCATTAATGTCTTTAATCATTGTACTTTTGCTAATTTCTCTTTCTTCAATTTAACTCAACAATTTAGAATTGATTAGGTTCACTTGAGCTCCTATGTCTAATAAAACCCTAATCTTTGTTTCTTGGTATTGCATCTCCAGCACTAGTAAATGAGCACATAATTTCCTCTGGTCAACCTTACAAGTCATAATATCTCCCATTTCTTTCTTTCTTTTGATTCTTTCCTTTGCCTCTGTTAGAGTATGATCAATGTCTACCCCTCATGATTGTATGCACATTTTGTAAGGCCCCCTTTATGAGGAGAAGCCAAGCGTGCATTACCCAATTGATGGGAATCCCAACTTGAATGTTGGATGAAGGTCATATTGGACCATGTAAGATATTATAAGGAAAGGGAGTTACCAGGGTCCCCAATTGTGGGGTCCGGGGCAGCGGTGAGCAGCCCCGGCTGGGGGGTCCAAGGGGGCCAGCGGGCCCCCTGGTGGGGGTCCGGGGGCAGCGCCCCCGGCGCGACGGTAAAGGGAATATTCCATGGAATATTCCCTGTCGGAGTCAGAAATCATTTATATTTGTTAGGTCGGTTCAACCAGTCTAAGCCGTGTATGGCAATTACGCGGGCGGTGGCCGCCCACGCCCTACCGCCCATGTATAGCCATCCATGGCAGGCCACCCATGATCCTATATATACATGACTTCTGCACTACCTAAGACATTGAGTTGAGCCAGCATACCTCTACCTTGTATCTCCCTATCTAGAGTTGTCTAGATCACCATTTAAGCTCTACCTTGAGAGCGCACGGGTGGACAACGCCATCATCTTTGTACTTGCTGCTAGTAGAAAATTGTTGAGATTCTCCTATATCTGTTATCTTCTCTGCTATTGCTCCTGTGTTATATTGCGTAACTATTGTCTTACATGGTATCAGAGCTGTAAGGTTCGAATAGCTTGAGAAGTATCATTATTTTAGCCTACTAGCAGACTAGAATATCAGTAGATTATTCGAGTGATTACATGATGGCTTCATCGTCGAACACTAGTCTTGGTGCTTCACCTAATGTTAATGCTGCACCTATTCGAATTCGTCCACCTGCATTCACTGAAGGGAAGCTGGATGGAACCAACTATACACTCTGGAAGTTCAAAATTTCTGCAATTTTGGACTCCTATGAATTACTTGACACTGTCATGGGACCGATGGGATTGGATCCAGAGCCTATACCAGTTGAAGATCCAGCAAATTCAAGATTGATGATTCAGCCAGATCCAGATCTTCTACGAGCTTGGAAGAGGCGGAATGCTGATGCATTATGTGCGATTGTCACTAGTGTAAGTGATTCTGTGCTTACTTTAGTTCAACATACTACTAAAGCACATGAGGCTTGGGGCATATTGGCTCGACAATATGAGACCAAGAACCACACTAGGATACAGAATTTAGAAAATCAGTTGGCAAATGAAAAGCATTCTGATTCTGAAAAGGCTGAAGATTTTATCAAACGGATAAAGCATCTTCAAGATCAATTGGCTGCAGTTGGTGTTGTTATAACACCAGAAGAGCTAGCTCGAAGATCTGTACGTGTTCTTCCAGCAAAGTATGATGGATTAGTAACAGCCCTTAACACTCAGGTAAGGCCAACTCCTCTTACATTTGAAGAGTTTTGTGCCATGCTTTTAGAAGAAGAGATGCGGCTGAAGAATCGGCAAAGTACAACTGATGCTGCATTCTCAGCAAATGCAAAAGGTAAAGGCTCTTCAGAGGGATCAAAGAAGAAGCCAAAGAAGAAAAAGTTCACAGGAAGTTGCTTCTATTGTGAAAAGAAAGGCCATGCCATCAAGGATTGCAGAAAGAAGCAAGCTGATGAACGGAATGGGACTGTAAAATCATCATGGAAGAACAAAGAGTCTGCAAACAACACAGAGCTGGAACTTTGGGTAGCTATTGAAGAGGTATGTTCATCTGCTCAAGCTCGTGTTGATGAGCCATGGATTTTAGATAGTGGAGCTTCTCGCCATATGACTAGTAAAAAGGATTGGTATAGTTCCCTAGTGCCTCTGCGGGAATCCATCAATGTAGTGGTGGGAAACGACTCCAAGTGTCCAGCTGAAGGAACTGGAACCATCTCTTTTATCACTTCTCCAGGTGTTGAGAAAAAGTTATCCGATGTTCTCTATGTACCTACACTCAAAAGAAATTTGTTGTCAGTTTATGCAATAACAGATCGTGGACTCGAAGTTCACTTCAATAAGAGTGGTGCGGAAATCATGGATTCATCAGGTAATGTTGTAGGTAAAGGCACACGACGGGATAACTTGTATGAGTTAAGTGCTTTAACTGCTACAGAAGATAAAGATGTAAGCAGGTTATGGCACCAACGATTTGGGCATCTCGGATTTGCAGTTTTGAAGGAGATGCAACGAACAGGGATGGTTGCTCATTTGCCTGCATTTTCAGAGTTGCAGGAACCTTGTGAAGCTTGTATGATGGGCAAGCAACAACGAAAGGCATTTCCAAGAGAGACCAGCAATCGATCTCAAGCTCCTCTAGAGTTGGTACATGCTGATCTCTGCGGTAAAATGTCTACACCTGCTTTAGGAGGATCTTTCTACTTCTTGCTGTTAGTCGACGATTATAGTAGAAAGATGTGGGTTTATTTCATTCGAGAGAAGGCTGATGCTTTTGAAAAATTTAAAGCGTGGCATAAGTATGTAGAAAGTGAATCAGGAAGGAAACTGAAGAAATTTAGAACAGATAGAGGAGGTGAATTCTTGTCAACAGAATTCAACAATTACTGTAAGGAGCATGGTGTGAAAAGGCAACTTACCACAGCTCATACACCTCAACAAAATGGCGTTGTTGAGCGCAGGAACAGGACAGTAGTTGAAATGGCTCGTTGTATGTTAAAGGCTCAAGACATGCCTGATTCATTCTGGGCAGAAGCAGTCAATACAGCAGTCTACATCCTCAATCGAAGCTACACAAAAGCTCTGAAGGGGATGACTCCTCAAGAAGCATATTCTGGTAAAAAGCCTTCAGTTTTGCATTTCAGAATTTTTGGTTGTTTCTGTTATGCACATATTCCTGATTCAACAAGATCAAAGTTGGATTCAAAAAGCAAAAAGTGTGTCTTCCTAGGATATAGTGAAGAGTCTAAAGCATACAGGTTATGGGATCCTGAGGCAAGGAAGATTTTTGTCAGCCGAGATGTGGTGTTTGATGAACGACCACACTTAGTAGAAGATAAAGGTAAATCTACTATCTCATCAAACGGAGAAATATCTCACCTTGTGCCTATCAAAAGACAGGTTAAAGTTGAGGAGGAGGAAACATCTGATGGAGAAATTTCCTCAATAAAAAGCCAACCAATTGTAGCTGCACAGCGTAAGCCACTACCGAAGTGGGCACAACAGCTCTTTGATGATCACAATCCACATGTAGATGCACCAGAATCATCATCGGATGGATTACGAAGATCAAAGAGAATAGAGGAGCAAAGAAGAGCCTCAGAACACATTGTTAACATGGCTCTAATGGCAGATATCATGGGTTCGATAAAGGAACCTACCACCATTGAAGAAGCCATTGATGATCCAGATTGGAGAGCGGCAATGCAGTCTGAGTATGATAGTATACTCAAAAATGATACATGGGATCTAGTCGACTTGCCGCCAAAGAAGAAGGTAATAGGTACTAAATGGATTTGGAAAGCTAAGTATAAAGCTGATGGAACATTAGAAAAGTATAAGGCACGATTAGTTGCACAGGGTTTTTCACAGATTGAAGGATTTGATGTTCAAGAAACTTTTGCACCAACAGCACGCATGACAACTATTCGGACGGTACTTGCAGTAGCTGCACAAAAGTCTTGGCCTATTTTCCAGATGGATGTCAAATCTGCATTTTTGAATGGTCACCTCAAGGAGGAGGTATATGTATCTCAACCACCAGGTTTTGAGGTGCCCAATTCAGAAAATAAAGTTTGCAGGTTGAAGAAAGCTTTGTATGGACTTAAGCAAGCTCCACGGGCTTGGTACCAACGAATTGATCATTTTTTCAAAAATATGGGTTTTGAAAGAAGTACTTCTGATGCTAACTTGTATGTAACGAAAAGGGATAGCAAGCTAGTTGTTGTCATTGTATATGTAGATGATTTGATCATTACAGGAGATCATCAGGAACTCATCAATCAAACTCAGATCAGCTTGGGAACTGAGTTTGAAATGACAGACTTAGGTCTACTCCATTTTTGTCTGGGAATTGAAGTATGGCAAAGGAAGGATGGCATTTTCATCTCACAACAAAAATATTCCAAAGAAATTCTCAAGGCATTTGGAATGATGGACTGCAAACCAACTAGCACACCTATGGAGGTAAATCATAAGCTATCTATGGATGATAACATGCCTGATGTAGATGCTAAGAAGTATAGGAAGCTCGTTGGAAGTCTTATTTTTCTGTGCAACACTAGACCAGACATTTGCTATGCTGTTGGAGTGTTAAGCAGGTTTTCCAACAAACCTAAGGAGAGTCACTGGAATGCTGGAATGCGAATTCTAAGGTACATTGCAGGAACCTTGGATTTTGGTATTTTGTATACCATAGGTGATACACTCCAAGGATATTGTGATTCAGATTGGGCTGGAGATTGTGATTCTAGAAAATCAGTTTCTGGATATTGTTTCTCACTTGGTTCAGGAATATTTTCTTGGGTAAGTAGGAAGCAACCAACTCTCGCACTCTCCTCCACTGAAGCAGAGTACAAAGCAGCTTGTTTTGCTTCTTGTGAGGCAGTCTGGTTAAGGAGAATTCTTGCAGATATAGGCTTTCCATCAAATATGCCAATTGTACTCAAGTGTGATAATCAAAGTTGTATGGCTATTGCAAAGAACCCAGTATTTCATGCTCGCACCAAGCACATAGAAGTACAATACCATTACATTCGTGAGCTAATTGAAGATGAAATTGTGGAGCTAGAATATTGCCCAACAGAGGCAAAATTGTGCTGACATATTCACTAAAGCACTTGGAAGAGAGCAGCTCAACAAGCATCTTCAACAGATGGGCATAGGACCGAGACCTACTTGATTTATCATCGGTAAACATTGAGGGGGGGTGTTAGAGTATGATCAATGTCTACCCCTCATGATTGTATGCACATTTTGTAAGGCCCCCTTTATGAGGAGAAGCCAAGCGTGCATTACCCAATTGATGGGAATCCCAACTTGAATGTTGGATGAAGGTCATATTGAACCATGTAAGATATTATAAGGAAAGGGAGTTACCAGGGTCCCCAATTGTGGGGTCCGGGGCAGCGGTGAGCAGCCCCGGCTGGGGGGTCCAAGGGGGCCAGCGGGCCCCCTGGTGGGGGTCCGGGGGCAGCGCCCCCGGCGCGACGGTAAAGGGAATATTCCATGGAATATTCCCTGTCGGAGTCAGAAATCATTTATATTTGTTAGGTCGGTTCAACCAGTCTAAGCCGTGTATGGCAATTACGCGGGCGGTGGCCGCCCACGCCCTACCGCCCATGTATAGCCGTCCATGGCAGGCCACCCATGATCCTATATATACATGACTTCTGCACTACCTAAGACATTGAGTTGAGCCAGCATACCTCTACCTTGTATCTCCCTATCTAGAGTTGTCTAGATCACCATTTAAGCTCTACCTTGAGAGCGCACGGGTGGACAACGCCATCATCTTTGTACTTGCTGCTAGTAGAAAATTGTTGAGATTCTCCTATATCTGTTATCTTCTCTGCTATTGCTCCTGTGTTATATTGCGTAACTATTGTCTTACAGCCTCCTCTTGAGCCTCTTGTCTTATTCTTATTTATTTTTCTTTACTTCTTTGTGACTAAATGTAATCCTCTCCTCATCTCCACTGTTAGAGGTTCCAAGTATCTTTTAATCCTGCATTCACTTACATAGTATGACATAACTTCTCCATCTGTGTTTGCAAGTTATACAGCTCCGCTATGTTGATATATTTATGTAGTGATGTGTGTGAACACACTACGACTGTTGGGGCACTTTTTTCCCTCATTAGGAGGTCTCCCCCTCCCACTTGTATATACCCATATAACCCTAACAGGTCACTTATCTTTGTACATTCTCTTGGCAATACATTCAGTATTGTCTGTTATGCTCCAAGCAAGTTCTTCTTCTTCCTTGTGTTATTTGCATGCTTTTGCAGACCTCAACCCTAACAATTGGTATAGAGTAGGTCCCCGCTTCATCTAGGGCATCATCCACACTCGTCTGATCACAATCTCAGAATCGCATGAAAATTAGTGAACATACTCAAGGCGATTAGCAATTCAAAAGTGCTTCACTTTGTTGTGTTGAAATCACGATTTGAGCTTGTTTCAGCCTCCAAATGCACTATCACAGCATTTATGCAGGCAATTTCACCTTTTTGTGCCAAAGCTATATATACAACTTTCAGTTCACCAGTATAAGTGCCTCAAAGTCTGCTATATGTTTAAGAGAACTCGATAGGGTAGTCTTGTTCAACTTCTTGAAATACAAGCATTTTTTTGCATCAGGGTATTTTAGTGAGTGGCCATGATTGAAAGCAAAGATGTATTCCATATCTTGCTTATTGAGGATAAGTTGGATGGTAACAATTACCTAGTATGGGATTAAATGATGTGTCATGTACTGGTTGCAAAAGGACTATGGAATATTGTGCAGGGTGTTGAAAAACCTCCTATTACACCTGCAAATATAGTTACTGAAGCTAATGAAGATGGCGTTGAAGATGGTGATATTCTTCAAGTTCCTATTCGTGTTGCGGTTCTTGCTATGCCTATTGTAGAGCAACTTTCTTGGGATGGCAGAGATGCTCATGCGCATGCATTGATAGCCTTGTCTATCAAACATGCCATTATTCCTCACATTCACTCCTTCAAAATAGCAAAGGATGCTTGGGATACACTTCACTTTATAATGGGCAAGGAATGTGGCTCCTGTTGCTTACCTCTGAAAACAGTTGGAGAGTGAGCACATGAATGAACGAGATTACATGGATAGTTCTTTTTCACAAAGATCAAAGATAGGAGCAATTGATTTCTTCTAATGAATTCTTGCCTGATAGTTCACTTGTACAGACTATTTTCAATTGTCTACCAAATTTATATGACAGTTTTGCTTCTACTCTTCTATTGACGATGAAAGGCAATCCAAATGCCTTAACATTTGAGGAGTTAGTCTCTGATCTATTGTAGGAAGATCAATCTAGGTAGAACAAGTCCACTATGCATGTTGTAGATCAAGCTTTCCTAGGTAGTCAGAAGGGCAAAGGTAAATGGAGCTCTTCTACTATTAAGCAAAAATTTGCTAATTCTCCACAATCAAAGAAGGATGATAGAGAAGAGAAGAAAACAGAAAAGCAGAAATTGTTTTGCAAATGTTGTAAAGGAAATGATCATGTCATAAAGAGTTGTCCAAAATTGGCTACAAAAGAGGCAAAGAAGAAAGAGGTTGGAATGGTTGTTGCAGAGGCCTCTATACCCAAAATAGAGTGTATTAATCTTGTGTAGAATTAAGAATGGGAACTTTCTACTATTTTCAATTATGATCCATCTTCTCATGAACAATGTATGTTTGTAGTAGATTCAGATGTCTGGTACTTCTATAGCGGGGCAACCAAACATATTACCTCATAGTGCAGTTTCTTCACTTCACTTGAGCGTGCCCCTATAGGGAATACTGTTACATACGCCAACAACTCCTCTTATCCTATCATGGGAGTTGGTAGGATCATTTTGAGTACTACTGATGGTAATTCTTTTACATTGTCAGTTTCTTTATTTGTGCAAGGGATTAAAAGAAATATGTTATCAGTTTCACCATTATCCAAGATCAACTTGGTTGTGAAATTTATTGATGACAGATGTACAATTCATGATCTATCAAATGGCAACATCATTATTGGTTCTAGACTTTTATTTCGTGGGTTGTATAAGCTCATAGATTATGCAAAATCTGTGAATGATTAAGCATGTGTAGTTCAAGATTCTCAGGCTATGTCAGATTCAAAGCTTTGTATGCTTTGGTCATTGGAATTTTGCTAGTTAGCTACACCTGTAGAAATTTGAACTATTGTCCTCTCTACCCAAACTTGAGGCACCTGGTAAAAATGTCTGTGAAGGCTATATTTTGGGCAAAATCAAACTTCCCTATGACCTAGAGGAAGACTTTCCAACATTATCAAAGAGGAATGAGCCTACACTTGAAGCATCAAGTGATTCTGATGATAACTAGAAGACTCCAATAAGAGAAATCGATTCTTGTAACTCCAAAGGCAATGCTAAAGTGCAGGATTTAAGAGATGTGGCAGAATCATCTCAATAAACTATTAGGAGTCCTACTAGAGAAAAAAGCAAGCCAAAAAGGTATGGGTATGATACATTTTTGGTCACTAAACATTCAATATACATAGCACAACACTCAAACTCCGAAGAACCATCTACATATGAAGAAGCCAAGCAAAAGCTAGAATGGAGGAATGCCATGGAATAAGAAATAGAAGCTCTACAAAAAAAATCAGACTTGGGAATTAGTACCCAAGAAACCATCTATGAAGTTCATTGGTTGAAGATGGATTTACAAGGTAAAGAAGAATTATGATGGCTCAATTAATAGGTACAAAGCAACGGTTGTAGCCAAAGGGTTTGCACAAACTCAAGTTAATGGCTTGAAGCAAGCTCCTCGAGCTTGGAATCATAGAATTGTAACTTACTTGCAAGATAATGGTTTTATGGTGAGCAATGTAGATCCTTCCCTCTTCATTAATAGGAATCATTTAGAGGTCATATACCTTTGTGTATATGTGGATGATATAGTCATTACAAGAAATAATGTAGATGGAATTAGGTGCATTAAAGCTCAAATGAAGGAGGAATTCAAGATCAATGATCTTGGTTTACTCACATACTTCCTAGGTTTGGAAGTGGTATACAGAGAAAGGTATGTTCCTCACACAAAGGAAATATATTGGAGATATGCTCTCTAAATTCAAGATGGAGAATACAAAGGTTGCATGTACACCCATGGAGGTAAATCGTAAATTAAGTGCTCATGAAGGTGAACTCATTGAGGATGTGACTAGCTATCAAATTTTAGTTGGAAGTTTAAATAATAATACTCTAACTAGAGTGGGTATATGCTATGAAGTAAGTGTGCTGAGTCAGTTCATGCACACCCCAAGGAAGCCTCAGATGGAGGCAACCAAGAGGATTCTAAAGTACTTGAAAGGCACAATCAATGAAGAATTATTCTATCCATATACATCTAATGTAGATGTTAAACTCTTTTTTTATGCAGTTTGGATAGGCTCTAAAGATGATATTGAATAGGCTCTAAAGATGATAGGAGAAGCACATCTGGTTATCTTACTTTTGTAGGTACAAAGTTGATCTCATCACCCTCAAAGAAGCAGCCCACAGTGGCTCTTTCATCAACATAGGCTGAATACAGAGGACTTGCAAGTGCTACACAAGAAGTCATGTGGATTAGAACCCTATACTTAGATTTAGAGTTTAACACTTCAACTCCACATATATTTGAAGACAATATTAGTTGACTACACCTTGTTGCTAACCCCATCGATCATGCCAAGACTAAACATATAGAAGTTCATTAACATTATGTAAGAGAGAAGATCATGAGTAAAGAGATACAACTCTCATATGTATCAACTCATCAACAATGTGCAAATATGATTATAAAGGCTTCGGATGGAAGCAAATTGAAGATTCAAATCAATGATTGGATTGCAGGAGATCATGAAGGATTAAGGACTCAAGCATCTTAGGCTTGAGGGGAGCTATTGGTACAATTAAAAAGGCTAAGAGCTTTGCTAATTATTCAAGACTACACACTCTCTTATTACCTCACAAGAGAGAAGTACATGTGAACTCATGCTTGTCACTTTGAGCATATTTATTTTGGATAATTGTAAAAGCCAAGAGATTAAGGAATCTTGTGAAGTTAGGGAGATAAACCCATGACTCATGTGGTAGGAAGAATGCTCAAACTCTACACCACAAGTAGTGAGAGTTATCCCTTCTAGCAATCCTAAGGGTCATTGTTGGAAAACAATGTCCCAATAGTCCACATAGCTGATAGTATACAAATAGTATAGCTATTCTCTTTAGAGCCTCTACAAGAAAAGCATGTGGGCACTGTGGTTAAGTCAAAGTATTCTCAAAGAAATGGGCTGCATTCGAATCACGCCTCTTGCAGCAGCGTATGCAAAATTTTGGACAACTTTTTCTTTTCATAAAAGTCATGAACAGCATGCCTTGAAATCAGCGAACGCGTTTTTTGGAGAAAACGATCGCGATGTTTTTTTTTGGATCGTAGATGTTTTATGAGTTATGCTTTTGATGAGCTTTTCAAGTATACTCTCTACTATAAAAGAAGCCATTGGGCTCATTATCTTTTATCCTTCACCTAGTGTTCAATACAAGCCTTGGTGCTTGGACCTCAATAGAGGTGGTGTTTCTTCTAGCACATGGGGCAGCCATGGTGCTAAATTGAAGCATGTTGAGGAGAAGCTATGGAGTTCTTTTTTGAGATTCTTCTTGGAGAAGATGAAGGTTGTGCTCACACTCTAGCTCATGGAGAGGAGGTTATCTCTTGTTCATGGAAAGAAGACTTGGTCATTAGTAGCTTGATGGTGAGGATCAGCCATCTACATGGTGTATTTGAAGATTGTCTTCTACATGAAGATTTCGGGCTACTTCAAGACATTGGATGGTGGTTAACATAAGATTTACATCTTATGTTAAGTATTCATGTACATATTCTCTTTCTGCACACAGGTACTACTTGGAGTTTATGGAGGCAGTAGCATCCATATCAGGAGGAGTCCTATTCGGCATAGGTACAAGAGAATCAGTACGTATATGCTTTATGCATATTTGGATGAGGTGTTTGAGAAGGTGAGTTCACATGAGTTTGAGGATTTTTGGCAGCAAACTTGTTAGCATTCTTTCCTACTTTTTAAGTATGTGATCTTTTCACACACGTATCTGACTTAGGGTCTTCCATAGCTTAAGGTTAGATGAGGGTTTGTTGATTATTAGTTTCACACTGATCCTTCCTCTTTCAGTCACTCATATTCACTCTTCTATAACCTATCAGGTCACACATCTCATGTATATTCAGATTTCTGCCCACACATCTGAATATGTTTGTTACATTTGTACATTCACTCTTCCATCTATTTCTCATCACATAGAGTGGTTGAGAGTTTTGCTCCCACATTGTACATTGAACATTGGTATATATGATACTATGAGTAAGCGATGGCTTACATAACACCTTCCACATGTCGTCTATTCTTTCTCTATCTTTATCTCATCATTTGTATGATTAAGTGTGGTATGTTCATGTTTTGTCAATATTGAAGATTTCTAGATTCTATGTTGTATATGTTGGACCTATGGAACCATGGACCTATGATATGAGCTATGGGCCTACCTCATTTCCAACATTTGGTATCAGAGCACCAAGGTTTTGGTTTCAGAGCTTTAGGTCTTTGGCATCAATGCATTCAGGCTCATTCATATTCTCAGGTTTCCCAGACTTCCAGTTTTACAATATTAGATTTAAGAAGCATCTTCTAATATTTGACATTTGACATACACACTTAATCTAGATGAGTAGAGATTTGAAAATTAGAGAATTCAGTTACATGTGTATTCATCAGTGTGGAGTATGAAGTTGATGATCTGTTAGCAGCCGAATATTTTTGGAAAAGTATGCAAATACTTTACAAAAGTTTTGTTTGAAGACCAAGACTTGATGAAGAGAAGGCTACTTCAAATTCAAGGAAGAACAATGGTTTAGAGAAGATGAAGGAAATCAGATCGACATCAAATCACATGTATCAGTTTCTACTATCAGATTATCATTTGCAGGTCATGTCTTAGAAGAGCAGTTATGAAGAGATTTGAAGGTTTCAAGGAGTGCTTTTATACGCTTTCATCATTTGAAAGTTAAACGCTACATCAAAACAAGTATCTAGAGGTTTTTCTAGAGATTTTTGAGAGATCTCTTTCATGGCAAGAAAGCTCATCTAAGAAGACAAATTTGAAGATGGGATGAGTTTTTGTTTTCAGCCAATTTTGTGTTATAAGTTGGTTGGATATCCAGGTATAGAATGTAATCTAGGTATCTAGAGAGGTAACTCTAGAACGGTAATTCATCATTCAGACAAAAGGTTGGTGAATTCAGTCTTTCAGACATTTGAAGCAGAATTTTGATTCAAAGATATGAGGAGATGATAAAACAAGATTCTATATTCACTTCCATTTGTATACCATGTTTGTTTTTTCTCTTACTCTTAGCATTAGAGGAAGAGAAAAGTTCATTTGAAGAAGTTAAGAGTGCTTTCTACTTCAAGATGAAGAGAACAAAAGGTATGGAAGAGAAGTTTGAAGATGTCAACATCATTGGAAGAAAGATGCAGAAGAAGAAAGTCCATCATTTCCAAAAGAAAAGTAAGACTTCCTTTTCTCATATATTTTCCATATACTTTTCCTATTTTATCCGCTACACCCAAAGACAAGTCTACGAGAACATCTTGTGTGAAGAAGAAGCAGTTTCTTGCTTTGCATGATACTTGGTCATGATTTAGTAGATTTGACAAAGAATTGCATTGAGAGAAAGAAAAGCAGCAGATATATGTTTTGACTCATATGTGTATGAGTTATGTTTTAGTTGAAGCTTTTGAGCAGGCAGCTTATATGTTCCCTCAAAGAATTCTTGGTGTGTCAATACAGAGCTACTTGGTATATGACAAGTTGTAGAGAAGTATATTTCTTCTTTATCTAACTCTTAAGGTAAAAGGGTTTTGTAGCAGATGTTGAAGACTTGGGTTGAGGTTTTATGTTTGGAAAAGGTTATCTCATATTCAGTATTTTCAGAAAACTTCAGAAAATTTAGATTGTTGATGTACAAGTCAATGGAGAATCTACTTTCTATGATTGTCTAAACTTTTGGATACATGTTTGTATTCAAAAAGGTCTTCCATTAGATCCTATTACTTGATTGAGAAGTGGAGTTAGCCAAAAGAAAGTCAAACAGGTACTGTCACATTTCAGCCGGGTAGAATATGAAAGATATGAAGTATCAACTTGCAGCTTTTGGAGTTCTCAAGGTGAGAAGTTTGTCCACTTATGTTTCAAGTAGGAGTTGCAGATTCTTGGAAAAGATTTGTTTGAAGAAAAGTTTTACAACTTTTTGAGAAGCATGGACACTTGGAGACATTCAGGTAGCAAATCAAACATTCAGTCATGAAGGTTTGATGAGAGCAGATTCTACACAGGAAAGATCATTGATCTTAAATGATCTTAAATGATCTTGAATGATCATGAAGATCTTGAGTATTTATGAGTCAGTTGTCTATCCTTTGTTTGAGAAAGTTCTTAGCATTGGAAGAAGTAAGTCGAAGATTTCGGTTCTATCATAATAATAATACATTTGTCAGTGTTGGCCTCGAGTAGATCGATCTATCAGTATTCAACATCTCATTCCTATAAATAAATACATGCAAAAACACATCCTTTTAGGAGATCACTGCCCTGCTCCTCTCTATCTCTCCCCCTTAGGAGTGGTAATTTTTCTTCTCTTTTTCTTTTTTGTTTAATTTTTCTTCACAAGTTGGTCTATGTTGCAATTGAATGTGACTCATGGCCCTAACCACCCGGATAGGTTTGTTCCACCTGTCTTCCAACACAACATAATGCACAACAAACATATAAACAATGTATGCACACATATACCCATGCTAGCCCATAGCAAAGCTGGGTGTGTCTCATGGTCTTGGCCACCTGACCAAGACGGTTCCACTCATCTATCAACCAGATATGGCGTGTAGCACAAAACAAATATGAACATGTCACTGTCGTGGCCTATGATGAAGCTAGCTTCAGCTAGTGGTCTTGACCACCTGGACAAGATGACTCCACTTGCCTATTAACCCATCATAGCACACTCGCACACATATATACAAGGCTTTTGTTGTTTTTTTTGTTTTTGTTTTTGTTATTTGTTTCTTTTCTTTTCATTCCCATGTCCTGAGAGTTAGGGAGAGATAGAAAGGAGCATCTACCCCACCCTTCCCACACATCATGCATACACAGAAAACAAAAGAGAATGCATCCATGGAAGCTGAAAGATCGATCTTCCCCTCATCGTTACTTCCTAGCGCATAAGGATTATATGGCATAATCGATTAATTGAGAACACACTTACCAAACTAGATTTCCTTATCTTATCTTTAATTCCTTTCCTCAGGCATTTTGTACAAGCATCTTCAAAAATTCCTACTTAGTCTCGTCCACAGTCGATGAGCAACGTCCTCTAGGAGGTGAGTCGGGCTCTGCTTGAGGAGCCTCATGATTGCTATGTATAACTAAGTGTTCTACCCATGCCCAACAAATTTCATTTTCCTCACTATGTATTCCATGATAGATGTCATAGTAAAAATACCGATCTTCTATGTACCTAGCCCAACAAAGCAAATACTCCTCAACTTTGAAAATGGAAAGTCAATGTCAAGATCTTGGTTCAAGAAATGTACCAACCAATGGGCCTTTTCCATGTCGTATTCTGTTTGTAGGCTCTCAACAAGTATCTCCATGCTCACTAGTGCTTAATCTGCAAAATATATCACAAGATCGAATAGGGCCTTTCGATATCCTTGATCATCAATCTGTCACCTAGTTCCTAATGATCATGTGTAACAACACACTCGATTTATTAGTTTCCGTGTTCTCGGCCAGTAGGAGGTAGATTGTTTGATGAAAAAGAGAATGTCACTCTTGCGTCGCTCTCTTATCCAGCCCCACATTTCTTATAATATAATCTAGATCAAGAAAAAGAATCGCATAATCCAATGGTTCACTCGGAATCTCTTCCATGCAACCTCTCCGACTATCCTTTGTACATTCTGCCAACTATCAAAATTCCTATCTCCATAAGGTTTCCAACTTATGACCTTGGCATGTTCAACATAAGCCAATCTTGACTTCTTGAGTATACTTCCATGATCGCCAACACCTTTTGCATGAGACTCTTGGCTCACAATGCTCATTTTTGGTTTTTTATCCAATGTGTTTCTTCTCTTAAATCCCTCATATCTAGAAGTCCTCTCTTCACAAGAATTTTGGTCTTGCATGTCGATTGCGTTCTCACTTCTTCCATAGTTGTGAGATTTTCCTTCATATCTAGAATGAGTCTCTTTTCCAAATTCTTCCTCCAAATTTTCCTTCCCTTCCATTTTTCTATCCCTACTATCTCATCATCTTGAATAATGCATCCCTTGTATCTACCATCCAAGAGGTTTTTCCCTCGATCATTTGTTTCCTTGTTGAGCCATCGTTGTCTTTACAACACTTGTCTCTTCCAGATCTGCCCCTACCCTTGTGGCCTTTCCTACACATCTCATTACTCATGTAGTCATTTGCTTTGTTTGTGTTAGACGTTCGATGACCATCTTGTCTTCCAATCTTCTTTGTATGATACCCCTGATCATAAGCCTTAGGAGGACGACTCCCGTCATTTGAAGAACTTCTTCCCCTTATGTAAAGATGATCCAATTCTCTAACTTTGCAAAACCTACTTCTACCATCTCATCTTCTTCCATCCTCACTTTATTTTGATTCTATAATAAAGTGCATGCATCCTTGGCCAATAGTTCTTTAACTTTTCCTTCCTCTTTCGTATTTACTTTCTCCAACTTGATTCTCACATCCATTCCTCATGGCTTTGGCTCTATTTTCATCGTCATCTCTAACCCTTGACATCTATTCTAGGTTCAACTTCCAGAGCCACGACCTTTTTCTTGATTGTCTTCTCCTTCTCTTGCTTTTTCTCCATTTCATCATTTGAAGTCAACCCCCTATCGGTTGAATTCAAAGAAACCTGGATCTGCACATGATCGCACTTTGGCCCAAATCCAAGAGATCTCCATGGATGTAGTCTTTCTTGGTGAATGGTTGCCTATGTGACTCACCAAACTGGCATGTGCAACACTTCTATATCATGTGTTGTTTTGATATGTTGGGTAGTCCAAGTACACTTTGATCTCTACTAATTTGTTTGAGGGCTCTTTCTCCAATATGAGCTAACCTCTTGTGCCAAACCTCTAACTCTAATAGGTTTTGAAAGCCATTGTTGAACAAGACAACATTCTTGGTGTCTTGGATTTCAAAAGTGAACAACCTACCTATCTTCTCTCTCTTTGTTATCTTCTTGAATATATGGGTCCTCAACATATACTCCATACCTCTTAAATCTCACATGCAAACCTTTCTCAATAATTTGGCCTACACTGATAAAGTTCTTTGTGATGGTAGGCACATAAAGAACTCTACTTAGTAAGTTCATGTTACCATTAGATGTCTTCACATTACCTATCTTTTCAAATGGAGGTCTTGTGTCATCTCCTTTGCTAGTAGTCCCACATTTCTTGCTACATGATTTGAGCATCTAGAGTCTATGTAAAACACATGCTCATTAAACTTACCATCCTTATTTTCATGTTCATGAGTTGAAGTGAATCCTCTTGAGCTTTACTATATGTAGAGTTGTTGTAGCCTCTCCTTCCTTTGTATCCTCCTTGATAGTTGTTGTTGTTGTTGTATGAGTTTTAATGTTGATATATTTTGGTATTGATGTGTGTGAACACACTTAGGACTGTCATGGCACCTTTTTCCCTCTTCAAGAGGTTTTTTTCCCATGGCTTGTATATACGCCTATTACCCTTATGGGTCACTTATCTTTGTACATTCACTTGGTAATACATTTTGTATTGTGTATTGTGTATTGTGTTCCAAGCTTCTTCTTCTTCTTCCTTGTGCTATTTGCATACTTCCATAGACCTAAATCTCCAACAACTAGTACCAGCCCAAGTCACTGCTTTGGGTGTCAATGACACCCCTTTGATTATTGTCTCAAAATTCCATGAAAATGCATAATCAAGGCAATTAGAATTTCAAAATTGCTTTGCATTGTGGTCTCAAATTTTGATCTGAACTCGTTTTAGCCTCCAAATGCACTATCATAGTGCTTGTGAAGGCAACTTCATCCTTTTGTGCCAAACATATATACAGGTTTTAGTTCATCAGTGCAAGCATCTTGAAGTCTGCTATAGGTTTAGCAAATCTTGACAGGGTAGTTTTGATATTTTAGTTAGTGGCCATGGCTCAAAGCAATGATGTATTTCATATGTTGTCTATTCAGGATAAGTTGGATGGTACCAATTACCCATTATGGGCATATATGATGTGTCATGTCTTGATGGCAAAGGGATTGTGAAATATTGTGTAGGGTGTTGAAAAATGACCTAATACACCTACAAATATAGTTAGTGAAGGCGATGTAGATGGTGTTGAAGATGACAATCTTCAAATTCTTCTTCGTTTTGCGGTTCCTATTGCACCTACTATAGAGAAACTTCTTCAAGATGGTAGAGATGCTCACGCACATGCATTCATAGCTTTGTCTATCAAATGAGGCTTGAGATACACTTACCACTTTATACCATGCAAGAAATGAGGCTTTTGTTGCTTACCTCCAAAAACAACTAGAGACTGAGCACATGAATGAAGGAGATTCTATGGATAGTTTTTTTACAAAGAGCAAATATTTGAAAGAGTTTTGCAAATGTCTTGCCAGATTCACTTGTGTAGACTATTCTTAATGGTCTTCCATATTCATATCAGAGTTTTTCTTCTACTCTTTGGTTGATGATGAAAGGCAATCCAAATTCCTTAACATTTGAGGAGTTAGTCTTTGTTGTGTTGTAGGAAGATTAATTCAGGCAGTACAAGTCCATTATGCATGTTTTAGATCAAGATTTCTTAGCTAGTCAGAAGGGAAAAGGTAAATGAATCTCATCTATTAGTAAGAAAAATATGCTAATGTTGCATAGTCGATCTTCTCATGAACAATGTATGTCTATGATAGACTCAGATATTTGGTACTTTGATAGTGGTGCAACAAAACATATTAAATTGTAGCATAGTTTCTTCAGTTCACTTGATCCTGCCCCCATAGGGAATACTGTCACATGCACCAACAACTCCTCTTATGCTATCATGGGAGTTTGTAAGATCATTGTGACTACGCGTGATGGTATTTCTTTCAAATTTTTAGATGCTTTGTTTGTGTCAAGGATAAAAGAAATTCAGCATTAGCCAAGATCGGCTTGGTTGTCAAATTTGATGAAAAATGTACAGTTCATAATTTTTCAAATGGCAATCTTATTATTGCTTCTTGAATTTTATTTTGTGTGTTGTATAAGCTCATAAACTATGCAAAATCTATGAGTGATTTAGCATGTGCAGTAAAAGATTCTCAAGCCATCTCAGATGCAAAGTTTTGGCATGCATGCTTTGGTTCTTTGAATTTTGCTAGTTTATTATGGCTACAGAAATGAAATGATTTCCTCTATACCCAAACTTGAGGCACCTTGTAAACATGTTTGCGAAATTTTTATTCTGAAAAAAATGCAGGGTTCCTCCTTTTCAAAAGATGGTTCAAGGTCAAGCTACTCAAAAATTGTAGCTTGCTCACAATGATGTCTGTGGTCTTATGTAGACACTTCTTTTGGGAACTAGCTTTACTTTGTGACTTTTATTGATGATTTTTCTAGGCATGCATGGGTGTATCCATTGAAATAAAATTTCAAAGTCTTTATGTGCTTCAAAGAGTTTTTGGTTTTAGCTAAAATTTTGTCCACATGTAAATTAGGCACCCTCTGTTTTGATCGAGTGGGGGGGGATATGTCTTAATATTTTAATGCATTTCTAGTTGAACATGGGATAAAACATTAGTGTAAAATGCCGTATACACCTCAACAAAATGTATTTTTTAAAAGAAAGAGAATGTCTATCATGAAGATGGTGAGATGTATGGTAAAAAGTCAAGCTCTAACACATAGTTTCTAGCTTGAGGTTGTTATGTATATAGCATATGTATTTAACATGTGTGCCATCAAAACACTACAATTCATCACTCCATAAGAGGTTTGGCATGGTTCCATGCCATCTGTTCCTCATCAACATGGCTTTAGTTTTATGGAATATGCATTAGTTTCTAAACAACAATGTAGAAAATTGGATAATAAAGTAGTAAGATGTATTTTTTATGGGTACATTTCTGAAAGCAAAGGCCATCATCTGTATCATCCACATATTAAACACATATTGGTTAGCTATGATGTTTTTTTGTGGAAGATGCAATTCAGTCATTACTTTCATGTACTAAGGAGACTTAAGTTAGCTCCAAGGATGTCTATGACACTTTGCTTCCTCTTTTCATAGCTGGATAGTCAAGCGTCGGTCCACATGAGGCAATTTCTCAACCTTTATAGGTTCCACATGATGTTGTGGATCATTCCATTTCGTATGTAGATTTACATTATGCACTTGTTGATGAGAGGGTTGATATAGAGGAGGCAAAACCTATTCCCAAATGGCTGGTGCAAACTTTGCAAGATAGCAAATTGGATGCACCTCTATCATATCATACTCATTTAGGTTCTCATAGTGCTTCCTTTGCATCAGATTGCTATGCAATGGCTCTCTCTAGTCTTTGTGGTGAGAATGAGCCTATTTCTTTTGATGAAGTACAAAATTTGGAAAACTGAATGGCTTCTATGTAATCACAATATGATGCTATTATGAAGAATGGTACATGGTCTTTATGTCATTTGTCTCCAGGCAAAAAAGGCCATTGGCACCAAATGCTTATACAAGCTTAAGTGTAAGCTTGATGGAACAAGTGATAGGTATAAGCCTAGGCTTGTGGAAAAAGGTTATGCTCAAGAGAGAGGCATAGATTTTGATAAGACATTTGCACCCACATGCCAAATTACCATTATTCATAGCATTTGTGCACTTGAAGCTCATGATGGTTTGAATGTACATTAGTTGGACATCAAAACTGCATTCTTGACTAGTGACTTACATAAAGAAGTGTATGTATTTTAGCCTCATGCTTTTGTGCAAAAAGGGCATGAAAACAAAGTATGCAGGTGGAAAAAGGCATTATATGGTTTGAAGCAAGCACCAGGTGCCTAGATATCAAGCATTGGTAGGTTAAACACATCTTTTTCTACTTAAGTGGTACCCAGCTACTTGGATAGTTTTATCCCAAGGGGGGATCAGTACTATCTGATTTACATGTTTTTTCTAACTCTGACGAATAGTTGCTATGACACTTGTGTGTCCATTAGTGGTTTTTGGTTCATGCTTGGTAGCTCATGCATATCTTGGTTGAGCAAGAAATAGCCTACTATGGTCATTTCTAGTTGTGAGGCTGAGTATAGGGTAGCTTTCACAGCAAATGTTGAGTGTGTGTGGGTTAGATGCCTTTTGGTTGATTTTTGTGTTGGTCAATTTTATACCACAACCATCTTCAATAACTATCAGAGTGCATTGGCAGTTGTGAGGAACCTTGTGTTCCATGCTCACAAAATGCAAATTGAGGTGCATTATCATTATGCTAGGGAGAGGTTCTCTGCTAGGGAGATCAGTTTGGCATTTTTCCCACATAGGATAACATTGCAAATCTTTTCACAAAGGCCCTGCCTCAAGAGAATTTTGAAGCTTTATGTAAAGATTTGGTCTTACTTCCTTTTGTGGATTGATCTCTTTCCACATATCTTGGAACTTCTTTATACATGAGTTCCAGCTACTGGTTCACAGCATCAATCGTGGGGGGGATTTGTTGATATATTTTGGTAGTGATGAGCGTGAACACAATTAGGACCACTAGGGCACTTTTGTTCCCTCTTTAGGAGGTTTTTTCCCTAGCTTGTATATATGCCTATTACCCTGACGGATCACTTATCTTTGTGCATTCACTTGGTAATACATTTTGTATTGTGTGTTGTGCTCCAAGCTTCTTCTTCTTCCTTGTGCCTTTCAAATGCTTCCACATACATAAACCCATAAGATTTATTGAATTTACCTATTGAGTCCACATAGCCTCCTTTATTGTATCCTCTTCCTCTTTGATTCCTTGGGTTCTTGAAACAATTCTCTATTATGTGATTTGATAAGACACATATAGCACAAGGTGATGAGCTTTGAGCTCTCTCCCTACCTTGTCTATCTCCTCTCCCTCTTCCTCTTGATCCTCTACCTCCACATACAAAAGTGGCTTGAGAGGTACTTTCTTCATAATCAAATTTCTTGGCTTTCCCTTTGTTGTCCTTGCCTTTATTTTTATCTCTAAAGAGGGCAAAGGATTGGTTACCTTTCTGGATTCACCATTCTTCATAAGCTTTGCTTCATATGTAAAACATTGCCCGCCCCATGAGTGTATTGAAGTGAGGTACTTGCATGTCCATGTAGAGCTCCATAATTGTGATGACGGCTTCCCACTTATCATCAATTTTGATTCCATTGATGACTTGGCTCAAAATTTACTCCTCATCAATGATCTCTAGTTGATTCTTCCTAGCTTTGGTACTTGAGGAGAATAATGCTTCCAAAGCATTCAATGTCTCTTGAGAGGTTTTACAATACCTAATGTGAGGGAGTTAAAAATTAGAGATAGATTTCAGAATGTATGACCTTGTCAAAGAATCCTATGAACACCACGCATTCATCCACTCCTGCTCCGCTTGTGTTGGTTCACCCTTGCTTCTAAGAATCGACATCATCTCATCTCCAAAAATGTATCCATATAAGTTCCTTCCTTGTTGATAAGCCTCCATTCTGAGAACCCAAGCTGAGTATTTACTTTGATCTAACTTGTCAATGGATGAGGGTAATCCATCACTCATAATGCCTAGTCTTTAGGTTTTCTCTGATACCACTATGAGAATGTGATGGATGAGTTGTAGAGATGAGTGTGTTGGAAAAATCTTGCTCTACCAGCCCACATAACTTTAGAGACACTTAGTACTTCCTAATATTTCACAATATGCATTGAAAACACCTAAGTCCTTTGGAACATCATCCAAAAATTTTTGTGTGAAAACAGACAAGTTTGAAGATCACAAATCTCGAGAAACCTTCTATTTATGGATGAGAAGCTCTCAAAGATTTGTTCAGTGCTCATAGCTCAGTACAAATTATCCAGACAAATTTTGCACACTTTAAACTTAAGTGTCAAGCTAACGAAAGAAAGTTATCTCATGAATTTAGACTTGCTATGTACTGTGAAACAAATCTTGGAAGTTTCAGGGCTCACCCCGACTGTTGAGGAGCTAGGTGATACATAGAGACAATCATACATAGCTGCTTATACCTTGCGATCTATAGCTCCAATGATGATGAAACTTTGCATGTGTGCTCAAAATATTCTTAGCTAAGTGATCCAAGTGATATATTAGACATTTACTACCTATACACTAAGAAACTACTTTGAAATGACTTTGAGAAGATGACAGAGTATCATAAGGTACTCTAACAGTAGATAGAGAATGATATTGCACATATGATACAAAGGAGTTATGGAGGACTTTTCTCACTTCAAGATAGTAAAACATATGCTCAAGAAATTAGCTATACTCATTGTGTAATGCTCTACTACCCTACAACTAGAAAGGTAGTGTTTAAATACACTTTTTGATCTAGATAGTAGTTAGATCTTCTAGATAAAAGAAGTCCTAACATTTAGAATTTTGAATTTGAGTTGAAAAACAAAGACATGAATTTTGGATCCCTTTAATCACCAGATTCTATTCCATTTTGCTTTTACTTTTGACTAAGATAATATCCAAGCTTTAAACTTTGAAGTCTTCAACCATATGTTAATCCAAACAATAAGAGAGAAATCATATCAGCATTAAACAAGCTCTTAGGATTGCTCCTTGCACAATAGTTTCTATTAGCAAAACATGTTCCTTTTGTCTTTGAAAATGATGAAATGGCCTTGCAAACCCTTCAAGTCGACACTTGGTAGGCCTTGCACACAACCGTGTCCCTCTTCAAGTGGTTCCCTCAGTTCACCCCTAACTGATCGAAACTGCTTTGTTACATGCTTTGGGTGGAGCTACCTAACCTTGCTTACTTCTTTTATGGATTCTTATGGGAAATTTTTTCTCCCCTTGAATGGAGTTGGTGGCCTCAAGAGAAGATGTAGGAGGATTCATCTATGAACAATCCACTTATTCTTTCAATGTGAGATGGCCCCCATAAATCTACATTGAGGTTGATCTTAATAAGGAGCTACCATCTAAAATCAACATAGATATTGGTAACATGGACCCACTAGAGCAAGAATTAGTCTTTGAAAACTTTCCTAATGCCTAATTTTAGTGTAGCATGTAGGGCCACAGAATCAAAGACTACCCCTTTTGGTAAAAAAACCTAGACAAAGAACCTAGGCAACATAAGTACATAACTTGGGGACCTCGACAACCCAAATAAATGGGGAAGGTGTTGTATAAATCATGGGTCTAGAAGGATAAATATATGTATTATAGGGGTTAGAATATGATGTATACTAGCCTTAGTTTAGTCCTTGATTTACCCTTTCCACATTCTTGAACCTTTGGGTTGAACCCTTGGTTTTAACCATTGGGGTATTATTCATATGAGCTCCCAACTGAATGCTTGTGAACATTATGCTTGATTTACCCTAAGGTTTAAGAACCTTATTCTTGGGAGAAGCTTCTTTAACTACCACCTTTGGGTGTATGTGAGAAAATATTATTCATTTTATTTAGAAGGCATGTGATAGCCCGTGGGAAATTAGAAGGCATGTGATGACCTTTGGGAAAGTCTCCACATGGGGGCCACTTGGTTGGACACTTGGATAAGACCAAGGACATACACCCCCTTGGCCTAGAGGTATATATTGTTGAAAGAAATGCAAGCTTCAATGGAAGCTTAGGCTATTGTATTCTCTCTCATCTCATATATGTCTCACCTCATATCTTAGGATCATATGAACCATATTTTCGCCGATCATAGGAACTCATGTTTATGTAGCTCTTTCAAGCTCATGAGAACAAGCTCTTAGCTTAGGAAATCATTCTCTATTTAGAATAAATCCAAGTGACAAAACCATAGAACGTATATATTCTAGTTTCCTTATATTATGGAACTGATTTTCTTTTTATATGTTGGAGGCACAAATCTGTTAGGTCCTTAGATTTAGCTAATCAAATGAAGGATATTGATTGAATCAAAACTCTTTATATACCAAGCACTACATGAAAGAAGTAGAGATGGCACCATATGTATGATGAGTTATGTATATACCTCTCTCAATTTTGAATAGAAACAGAGTTGTGTTTTTTTAGTATATTCTTTCTCTATCTCTCTCTACACTACGTGTGTTGAACAAGATTTGCTCGAGTTGATAATTATTTAGTGAAGGCATGACATTGTGAAAAGAATGGTCACAACAAGACACCATTGGATATATCATGTGGCAATAACAAGAAAAAGTGCAAAGATTGGTATGATGATGTTGTGTTTTTTCCAAAGTTCATATATTGTTGCATCGTTCTCTGTTGTATGATGTTATATGATAAATGATCTTGATACTCGATGAGATGCATTCTTAGAATACGCATGATAAGTCTATGATAAATATACTCTGGAAGAATCAAGTTTTGTTGAATAAAATACTATATGCTTTTTACATTGATGTGATGTATATAGTATTGTCGACATGCTAAGGTTTGAATAAAGCATGAATGATCGTATAGAAGATTGTGGATATGTGCAAGTGGAAATAAAATAATGTATGCATGGACATTGAATACATGTTGCTTTTTATATATAGTAATACTCAAGGTTGAAGAATGATGTGACATTAATGCACATATATCTAGAGATTTGAGTACATATTTGAGGATTATATGAAAATTATGAAATGATACTATGATTGATGTGACTCAGTCAAAGGATGTACTAAATGACCTGTAATATTACATGTATGCATAGATATAAGAAGAAGTATTCCATATGAATCATAGGGAGATAATGCATGCAGAGAATATGAGGTAAAGGTAAGGGGGTTGTTCGTCTATTGATCAAGGAGCTCTCATATGAGAGTGTAGCTCAAGCGTAAGCACCACCTCCTTTACTTGTCAATCTGTGGAGACGTGAGGACTGGTATGAAGACCATGAGCATGTGAAGGCATAAGTGCGTGAGTGAAAGCACACAAGCATGCACACACGTACACACACATGCACGCAAGGTAAGAGCAAAGAGTGGAACAATGGAAGGACTTCGATTACCAAAGAAATCTAATACAAGAGCTCCAATCTCTAACAAGCTAACCCCCAAAAATGAGCTCTCTAGCTCTTTTTATAGTTTTTTGAGTAGTTTTGGCCCTATCCAGACCTAGTGTTCGGCCTAGTTAAAAATTAGGTTCTAGGGCTTATTTGAGGGCTCAAACGGAGTCTAAAAATTATGAAGATTGGTAGGATGATACTTCTAATGCTCCTCAAGCTTGGGCACTCCTCAGCTTGCAAAAAATGGAGCTATAAAAAGGTGAAATGATATTTACAATGGTTTTTAGTGATGAAAATCACTATTTTATAGGGATTTCTTCTGAAAATTTGACATACACTTCTTGGAGCTCCCTATGTGCTCCTTCTTCTTGTATGTCCAACACTCCCCCCCCCTCTCAAGTATGTCGTCCCTGACAGACCCTGGTTGTAATGGTTGTTCCAGGTAGTGCTTTGAGAGGTAGTGTCATTTGGTATGAACACACTACATTTTGACCGTCATTGGGGCATCTTGAAGGTAGATGAGAACCTCCATCTCGCCCAAAAAAGGGGTTTCCACACCTCCCAAACTGATGAGATAGGCTTCTATGGGCTTGATGTTCAATTGAAGGTCTTGGCAGTATGATAGTCTAACTACACTAGTTGCTGCACCTAAGTCAACCAATGCTCTCACATTCCTCACATTCTTTCCTCGTCCTACCTCTGTGGTCACAATGAAGCATCGATCTATTATTGGAGAAGTAATTATGCCCGATTTTTGGCACATGTCCATGTGATATTTTGGGGCTTTCGGGTTGACATCTAGGCCTAGTTGCCTTAACTTATTTTTCCTAATGTGCTCTCTGGCCTCTGCCTGTGCTTCTTCTCTCGCCCTTAACTCTTCTTCTTTTTGCTTCTTAGGAGTGTTGAGTCTCATTAGCATGTCCTCTGTAAGAGGTTCTTGATATAGCTTGACTCTACATCCACTAATATAGTTTGGCAAGATGTCAACTTCTACCGTGGCCAATTGAACCGCACCACTAGTGGAAATTAACGATCATGGGTCCATACCCTCGTTTCTCTAATTTTTGGGCATGTTGTTTGAGTGTATAAACCAACACTAGGTCTCCTTCTTTCAATCCTTTATCCTTGATGTGTGCATCAAAATATTCCTTTTGCCTTTTCTTTCCAGCATAGATGCCTGCTGTTGCTCGCAACCTCGTCTCACCTACGCGTTCTAGATCAAAGTTCCTAGAGGAAAACTCATGACCAGTCCACTCATGCTCTTGTGCTACTTTTAAAGCTGGGATTCAGAAGTCTAATGGTAGCACAGCATTCTGTCCAAAGGCCATCTAAATTGGGGTGGCATTGAGCACTGTTTTGTAGGCAACTCAATAAGGCCCAAATAGCATGATGAAGCTGTTTATCACAATCAAAGCGCTTATTATTTATGAGCTTTGTCAATATATTACATAGGATCCTTATTCGTGCTCTCAGCTTGTCCATTAGCTTGTGGATGATAGGGGGCAGACTTCTTATGAATCACCAAGAATTCTTGGAGAAGGTTTTCAATAACTTCATTCAAGAAGTGTGTGCCTCTATCGCTTACTAATTCTATTGGTAATCCATATCTCATGAACACATTCTTGAATAAGAACTTAGCCGTCGTTTGAGCATCATTCTTTGTCGTGGCTTTTACTTCCACCCACTTTGTAAGGTAATTTGTGGCTACAATAATGTACTCTACATGGGAGTTTCTAGCTGGGGGGTTAATAGGACCTTGAGTCTTTGTTTCTTACCAGTATTGTGCTAGCTCTGATCTGAAGAGATTCAGATTCCCATGGGCCTGTGAATTATGGCAACTATTGTAAAGACTTAGATTCAAAATCTAATCTTTCATCTTCTTGTTGCTCTGCTTTGTCTCCATAAATAGACGAAATGTCTTGGGGAAATTGAGGGGTTACCCTTCTCTTTGGCCCATTTCTCTTCTTGTATTTCCCGCAAGAACTCTTGAGAGTATTGTTGAATTGAAAGAGGTGCTCCCTCACCTATGGAATTAGGAACGTAAACTTTCGCTGGTGGTGAGATTTCTCTTTCAACAACTAGTTGAGCCTGTGGTAGTAAAGAAACCTGGGGCTTGTTTACCAACTGCTCTAACCTTTCTAGTAAGCCCTCGAAATGCAAATCTGGCTTGATAGAGTTTGTCTGATTGAACGATTGATTGTTCTCGAGCATAGCCTGAGCTAGCTCTACCATTTTCATGCACATTTTTGTCCGCTCAATCTCTAAATTTGTTGTAGGGTAACTCTTGTCTAAGTTTACAGTTGTTGGCCCTTCTTGAAGTCGAGCTTGGTAGGCCCTGAACATCATGTCCAAGTCTTCTGGAGTTGGACCTGCAAGAACATACCCTGGTTGCGGTCTATTTACAATGGCTGGTGGGGTGGAATGAGGTGGTGTGGATGGAGTTTTGGCATGCGAGGGGCTTTGAGATGCAATTTCCTCTATTTTTCTTTTTGCATCTTTTAGGCTTTCTTCTAGTTCAGATAACCTTTTATTCCACTTACAATTGGTTCTCTCCCTGGTATCCTTCCATGTTCTTGTTTTCCTCTTGGAGTATTCTGGCTCCCAATTTTTTTCCATAGATGGTGCCTCGTATTGATAGGAATAACCCTCACTATGCTCTGGTGAATCTATGTAATAAGCTTGTGGACTATCTTCGTGGGAGTAGTCTGAACTATGAGTATGAGGGTCATTTTCTGAGACCAACGGGGTTAGTGGCACCAATGCTCTATTAAGGTTCTCTTCTGCCACTGCATACTTAACTGGGATCACATTGGCAAGAGTTGGTGGTTGGTTTCCTAGGACAGGTTGTGGCCTATACGATGCCTCATATTGCTTTTGTGGCCTATAATATGGCTGTTGATATTGATTCTGATACCTACCCTGTTGGTAAGGTTGCTGATAATTTTGTCTAACATCCTGCTTGTTGTAGGGACAATCTTGAGCCGTGTGGTTCACATATTTTCTCTCAATGGTGCAATATGGAGCATTAGGGTTTCCTTGGGGTTGAGCCATCATCGGGCAAACATTAGCCATGTGGTCTCCTCCATAGTTGTAACATCGCTTCAATGAGGTGACCCTTGGTGTTAGTCTATTTTGAACTCCTAGCTTCTTGGCAACCTACGCAACTATCACATCTATCTCAGTGGAGGTCCTGGAGGTATGACTAGTAGAATTGTCTGAGTCCTTATAGAGTATGGACAATTCTAACTCCTCACCCAGATTGTCTTCTATGTCAATACATACCGCACACACTCTTCTATGGATCTAGGCTCTTTCAAGTACACATATGATTTCAACTTGGTGCTTAGCAAGCCATCCAAAAACAAAGCCACTTGTTTGGCTAGTGTGGGTAACTCGGGAATAGGGCATCTTTCTATGTATTGTTTGAACCATCTTCCTACAAGTCGCACTATTTCTTGAGGTGTCTGCTTGAAGCTATGGATCAAGGATGATGTGTTATGCCTAATGCCACTCTTGGAAAATTCTACAATGAATTCCTCTAGCAGTTGACCTATGTTCTGATAATTGCGACTGCTCAACGGTTGGAGCCAAGCTAAGGCAGTGCGCTTGAGAGTCAAACCCAATGCCTCGAACTGAGTGAACAAGTCCTCCACTTGTTCAACTCTTAACACTTGTTTGAACTCAGCCACATGATCATAAGGGTCTCCGAATCCATCAAAATAGTTCTTCATAGCCTTGACCACTTGAGAGGGTCTAAGGGTTCTAGGGTGCTCTTGGGGTCTAGGCAATGGAAAATCATGTTCATCTCTTTGATGCCTATGTGCTCTATGTCTCTCTCTTTTAGGTCTTTCACCTTCATGTCTTGATCTGTCTTTGCCCAGTGTGTGTGCAAAGCTTACCTCAGGTCTCTCTCTGGTTTGCTCCCTCTAGGTTTCATGAGCCTTGGATGATCTTGCTCCTTGGAGGCCATGGGATATATTAGATCCTGGTGGAGGGAAAATCAATTCACCTTGCCAAGTGTATGCATGCCTGTCATGCTCTGATACCAAAAACATTTTCTTTGATTGTTATCTAGATAGAAAACTTTGCCTGGTGTCTCCGGATCCTTGAACTTGTAGATAGTGACTATTGGGCTTGGTTGATCTAGCTTGAATCTCCAAAAGGCTTCCTCTGTTTCTCTATTCAAGAACACTTCTATGCTTTTGTTGTTTTGGAGAATCCACTCTGGAGTGATCACCCTAGTCAAGATGGCCTTACCTCTAGGAGTCTTGGATTCTCGTCCTAGGTCTCCTAGCTCATTCCCAAGAATGATGTTTCCAAACTCATTTGTCTTGTCTGATAAGCTGGTAACCACATACATGGTTCCTTCCTTATCAATATATGAACCCTGTTCGAACTTGACCACTGAGTCTTCAAGTCCAAAGGGTTGATCTAGATTTTTGAGTTGGACAACTGATAGCCTCATACCATCCTCATAGATGCATCCACCTAATTGGTTGGTCCTGATATACTCCAATTGTGTCTTATAGGGACCTTCTGATGTTTGTAAATAGGTAGTGCCTGAACTACGTTTGGGTCTTTCCATGTTGAAGGACATTTCTGAGTCACTTGTTTCAGAACTTAGCACGTAGGGATAACCACTAAGTTGCCGTGCCCAAGACCTAGTTGTATGGTTGACACTAGCCTTAGATGATCCAATGCTTTGCCTATCCTTACCTAAGTGTCTACCAGATCTGAGGTTCATAAGCTTTGTTTTTTGGTCCCAAGGTTCTCTTGTATTGCTCAAAATCCTTTGGAACTCCTTGGTTTCTAGTCCCACGAGCTTTCCAACAAACCCAAAATCACTACAAACGGATTTCGTATGAGAAAGTTATGCCAGTTCAGGGTTTTGGGGGTTAAAACAAGGAAACACGACCTCTCAGGAAGTGCTTCAACACAGGCAATACACGATACTTATGAGGTATCTGCGATACTTGGGAGCAGACGATACACGATACTTGAGCCAAGACGATACATGATACTAGGAATTCCACAATACACGATACTTAGAGGGCAATGATACACGATACCAGATTTTGGCGATACACGATACTTGGGAAGTATCGCGATACACAATGAGACGATACACAATACACGATACTTGAGAAGTGACGATACACGATACTTGGGGAACCCACCATACTTATGTATCACGATACATAACCAACATGATACAGGATGCCTAAGTATCACGACACGAGACAGTCACGATACACGATACTCAAAGTCTTGCGATACACGATACCTAGTGATCGGCGACACACGATACCCAGGTATCGGTGATACACGATACACGAAGCCTCGTGATACAGGATACTTTAGTATCGTGATACATGACCCGGCGATACATGATACCAAGGTATCGTGATACACGGGGAGTAAGAGGTATCGGCGATGCACAATACCTGATGGTCACGATACACGATACTCAACTCGACGATACATGTGAGGTACCGCGATACATGGAGATGGTGACGATGATACTTCTAATTCTCCTCAAGCTCAAGGACTCTTCGACTTGCACAAAATGGAGCTATAAAAAGGTGAGATGATATTTACAATGGTTTTTAGTGATGAAAATCACTATTTTATAGGGATTTCTTTTGAAAATTTGACATACACTTCTTGGAGCTCCCTATGTGCTCCTTCTTCTTGTATGTCCAACAGAGAGTGTATATGATGTATATGGTGAGTGAATATATCATATGGTCAAAGCAGATATGACGTATACATTGAAGTATTTTATAGACTCGAACTCTCATTGGATGATGCTTATGTAAGTGACTGTGTGGTAAATGAGAGATGTGTGGATATAAAATAACTGTCATATTATCACAAGGTGTGTTCTTATGTGATCCCAAGTGGAAGTATGATTGATGAATATATGTTATGTAAATGATTCATAAAGTGATAAGCAACTATTATAAAGACATGTACAGGAATGGAAATCGATTTTTATGCAATATTTAGAGGGATATGAAATTAATAGATCAGGTTGTTTATGTATTTGTGAGGCTATTTTAGTCAATTTTATGAAGCTTGTGATAAAGCATAAGGTTTCTCATGGCACACATGTACTAATCCGTGAATGAAGGACTTATACACGAGAATGTGAACTATACTATTGCATCAATGGGCTCGCCTAATGTTATATTGATCTAGGTGTAACCATTGGGATTATATGTAATTTTAAACACACAGAATTACCTAATTGTCAAAGTGGGCAAACCACTAGACCCAACCATCATACTGAACCACCAGACAACTACCAAAGTACTCGACGACTAGAGTCATTGTACTTCTAGACTAGTTGACTACTCGAACTGTCATACCTCTGAAATTCCAGTGTGACTAAAGTATATGCCCTGCCTAACCTACTAACTAGACTCACATAGATCATATAGTACCTTTGTTGGCCTCATGCAGACCTCATCAAAAATGTCTAGACTCTCATCATGGCTTCTCCTCATAATGGGGTCTGTACAACTTAGAGTACCATGGATCATTTGTGGTCATGTGTGGGTGGAGTATTGAGAATATCTAACAAAGGCATGACATCGTGACAAGAATGGTCACCACAAGACACCATTGGATACATCATGTGGCAACAACAAGAAAAAGTGCAAAGAATGGTATGATGATGTTGTGTTGTTTTTGAAGGTCAGATATTGTTGCATTGTCCTCTCTTGTATGATGTTGTATGATAAATGATCTTGATAATCGATGAGATGCATTTTTAGAATACGCATGAGAAGTTTGTGATAAATATAATTTGGAATGAATCAAGTTTTCCTTAATAAAATACTACATTCTTTTTACATTAATGTGATGTACATAGCATTGTCAACATGCTAAGATTTGGATAAAGCATGAATGATCATATAGAAGATTGTGGATACGTGCAAGTGGAACTAAAATAATGTACGCATGGACATTGAATACATGTTGTTTTTTGTAATATAGTAATACTCAAGGTTGAATGATGTGACATTAATGCACATATATCTAGAGGTTTGAGTACACATTTGAGGATTATATGAAAATTATGAAATGATAGTATGATTGACGTGAGTGAGTCAAACACTAAACTAAGTGACATGTAATAATACACGTCAATGTGTATGCATAGATATAAGAAAAATATTCCATATGAATCACAAGGAGATAATGCATGCAGGGAATATGAGGTAAAGGGGTTGTTCATCTATTAATCAAGGAGCTTTCATATGAGTGTATATGACATATACGATGAGTGAATATATCTAATGGTCAAAGCATATATGATGTATACATTGAAGTATTTTATAAATTGCAACTATCATTGGATGATGCTTATGTAAGTGACTATGTGGTGAATGAGAGACGTGTGGATATACATTAACTATCATATTATCACAAGGTGTGTTCTTATGTGATCCAAGGTGGAAGTATGATTGGTGAATATATGTTATGTATATGAGTCATAAATTGAAAAGCAACTATTATAAAGACATGTACATGAATGGAAATTGATTGTTTATGCAATACTAAGAGGCACATGAAATTAATAGATCGGGTTGTTTATCAAGTAAAGGTTCAAGTGAACTATGGAGGATAAGGCAATCAAAATGGATGGAAAATGGACTATATAAGAATTTGAGCAGTAACTTTCTACATCAAAGAAGGAAGAATGGAGCTTGAAGGAAGGGTGTTGCATCTTCACTTCCAAAGGAAAGTATCGATTGAAGTTAAGTACTTTTTCTCTGTTTTGCATATATCTTTGAATTCTTCATGCATTCAATACATCATATGATGCAAAGGATGCATGATTTATAGCCCGTGGATTATTTGTATCATCATCGATTTGAAAAAATATTTATTTAGGTATTGGCATGCATTGTATGCATGGAACTTGTCTTATAGGGGAAGTGGTAAGCATAATAGGGTTTCATATAACATTTTAAATATGCCTTTAAGAATCCTTAAAGTTTTTGTAAGGTTCAATGCATTGTTGGGAATCCAAGTAAGTATGAGGATGCCTCAAAAAAGAACATTGGGGATTGGGAAGTCATGGTGTCCCAAGCTTGCAACCACAAATTCGAAGTATCCACATGGACAAGCTTCCTCCTACAAAGGATCGAAGGATGGACAAAGCATTTTTCTCATTCATATTTGCTTTTTTTTTTAATGCTAAACGATGCATGTAAGAATGCATTTCAAATGACGTAGATGATCCATATGCACATAGAAAGGTGCATGCATTTATTCATCTAAGTGATGCATTTAAGTTATAGATGAATAAAAAAGGATTTTTCATTAGCATGGAATGGACTCACCTCATAAAAAAGATTAGAGATTGAACATAATAAGAATGGAAATCACAAGCATGTATTGGATGCCCTTTCATACATAAAATGGAATTCCAAGATGAAATTCCATGCATGCTTTAAAGAGGGATTTAATTTTTTGAAACTTATGCATGCTAAGCATCTTTTAGCAAGGATTGTTGGAGGAGATGGTGGATACTCACAAGAGATGAGTTGGTGTAGCTAAAACCTGCTTCACACCTGCTATAAGTGAGGGTTGGAGAGTGTTGTGGGCCTCTTTGGCTAGCTAACAAGAATAAGTAATCACATATCTTACTTGGAAGATCATGCACTAGTGATAGGATCAAAACAGATAGGTTGGTATATGATCCAAGATCTAAAACTTGCTATTTTGGTTGAGACACCTACTCAGAGTTTTGCACCATTCTCTGAGCACATCAGCAATTGATAAAATTTCTTTTGGGAAACTTCAATTATCTCAAAAAGCTACAAATCATGAGTGGAATCATCTAAAACGATAAATTATATGCAAAGAAATACGTTTAGCAAGTTAAGCATCTATCCCAACTTTTAAGGGACTTGACAGTCACAGACCAGTGAGCAATGATTGATTAATATCTAATGATTGCATGAAGCATTATTAATGAAACTTTATAGGTCTATTCTTTAAAACACGAGAAATGATCCACTATACACTGAGAACCAGTTCAGACAAATTCACTGATCTGATGAAGTGTGACAGAGATATGATAGTAGGAAGTAATAAACATGTATGGATTAAATCATGTAAAATTACAATGTCATTGGCAATACATCATTGGTCAATAAGTTTGGAAAGAGTGAGCTATAAGGTGAGCTCCTCTTCTAAATGAAAATACATGAATATGATCTCTGAACCTCGAGATGCACGCGGGCCTTCATTTCCTTCTTTTATACATTTTGTTCGAGCCAGCGATTTGAATCCAAATTCAAATCTCTACCAATAGAGTGCATCCTAAAGTATAGGATTGATTCTATCCTAACTCAACTACCAAAAGTTACGAGATTATATGCTTCCTAACTCCTTGTGGGTTTAATGACCTTTTAAAAATGTAATTTTAGAGACGAAGTTACAAGAGGTTGTACATATGAATCCTTCCATGTGTAATGTCAATACATCAAACTTATGTGAGATGATGAAGTGTGTAGGCTTGTGCTTAATTGCACCAACAGCTCCCCCTCAAGCCTATCATGCTTGATCTTCATTGCTCCTTCATCTCTTGCAACCCAATCATCAATTTGAACCTATTCATCTTTGTTCCATCCAATGCTTTGGTGAGTAAATCTACACATTGTAATTGAGTTGATACATAGGATAATTGAATATCCTTGCTAAATAATTTCTCCCTAACATAATGATAGTGCATTTAATATGCTTAATTTTGGCATCGTACATAGGATTGGCAGCCAAATGAAGTGAACTAGTGTTATCTCCAAAGATAATTGGAGTGCAGGAACATCTCTCCAAATCTGCATACAATTGCTTAATCCGCATAGCTTCCTAAGTTGCATTTGCAAAACCTCTATGTTCTGCTTCTATGGAAGATAAGGCCACAGTTGCTTGCTTCTTGGATGACCAAGATATGAGTTTTGAACCTTCAAAAGCTAGGTCTCCTAAAGTGCTCCTCCTATCATCCTTGGAGCCAGCCCAATCTGCATCAGAATACATCTTTATATCTATGTCAGAAGTAAATGGGTAGAACAATCCGTCATTCATTGTACTCTTAAGATACTTAAGCACCCTCTTTGCAGCTTCCATGTGTGTCTTCCTTGGTACATGCATGAACTGACTTAATGTACTTACTGCATAAGCAATATCTACTCTTGTGAAAGTAGCATAATTAAGACTACCCACAAGTTGTTGATAACATGTAAAATCTTCAAGTAGTTCACCTTCATATGAACTTAGCTTATGGTTGAGCTCCATAGGAATACCTGCAACTTTAGTGTTCTCCATCTTAAACTTTACCAACATATCATGTATGTACTTCCTTTGTGTGATGAATATACCTGAATCTGTATACACAAGTTCTAAGCCAAGAAAGTAGGTCAATAACCCTAGATCACTGATTTTGAATCCCTTCATCAATTGAGCTTTTACCTACTTGATACCATCAGAATCATTACGTGTAATAATGATATCATCTACATAGACACATAAGTAGATGACTTCTGATTTATTCTTCTTTACAAATAAAGAAGAGTCTGCCTTGCTTGCCAAAAAGCCTTGATCGTGCAAATAGGTAACAAGCCTATGGTTCCAAGCTCTAGGAGCTTGCTTGAGACCATAGGGTGCTTTTCTAAGCTTGCATACATAACCTGCTTTTTCTTCATCTTCAAAACCTGGTGGTTGTGCCATATACACTTCCTCTGATATCCAACCATTTAAAGATGCATTCTTGACATCTAACTTATATAAATTCCAATTTTTTTATTACCAATACCCTGATTGTTGGCATCTTTGCCACAAATGAAAATGTTTCTTCATAATCTACTCCATGTGTTTGGGCAAAACCCTTTGCCACTAACCTTGCCTTGTACCTGTGTATAGAACCATCAGAGTTCTTTTTAATTTTGTATATCCACCTTGAACCAATTACCTTCATATCTGGCTTCTTGGGAACTAGATCCCAAGTGTGGTTTTCTTGCAATGCTTCCACTTCTTCTTGCATGGGTTCTCTCCACTCTTTCTTCTCAAATGAAGAAGGCTCCTCTGCCATAGAGTCTTTCGTGATATACACAAAGTCATTTGTGACTAAAGAGGTATCATATCTATACCTTATGGGCTTCTTACTTTCTCTTTGTGATCTCCTTAAAGCTTGATTGGAAGACTCAGGTAGATCCTCTAATTGTTTATATTTGAACTTGCCTTTTGACTTCCAAGCTTTGAAATCAACTTGCTCCTCATCTTCTAAGTTGATGTCCGCTGGTTGGTGTTGATTTTCTTGAGTGAGGTTGGAAAATCATTTTCCAAGTCATATGGTAACCTGACTTTCCTGCAATCATCTTCAAACCATGGATTATCTCATCAAATACTACATCCCTACTAATTATGAATGCCTTGTTAGTGGGATTATATAGTCTATATCCCTTTTGATTCTGATCATACCCAATAAATATACATTTCTCAGCCTTAGGATCAAGCTTCCCTCTGATTTGTGATGGGATGTGTGCATAGGCAATGCACCCAAATATTTTGCAATGATCCAATGATGGTATCCTTCCATTCCATGCTTCATATGGTGTCATACCATCCAATGGCTTGGATGGAAGCCTATTGACCAAATAGGTAGCTGTAGACACAGCATCTGCCCATAAATAATTAGGTTAATTTTTTCTCATTTAACATAGATCTAGCTGCCTCAACAATTAACCTGTTCCTTCTCTCTGCCACTCCATTCAATTCAGGAGTATACCTGGTTGTTACTTCCCTCTTTATGCCTCTGTCCTATAGAAATACATTGAACTCATGTGAAAAGTACTCACCACCTCCATCAGACCTGATTCTCTTCAAGCTCCTTCCTGTTTGGTTTTCAACTAGTGCCAAATATTTCTTGAAACATGTAAATACCTCATCCTTATGCTTCATAAAATAGAGAATTGTCCACCTACTGTAATCATCAATAAAAGAGACATAATACCTTGAACCTGAGATGGATGGATCTTTGCTAGGACCCCACATGTCATTGTGTAAAAGCTCCAAATAATCTTCATGGATGTATCCTTTCTTGTTAAATGGTTGCCTATGAGCTTTGCCAAATTGGCAAGCTCCACATTTGTATATCGTGTGCTACTTGGTCACGTTGGGAATGCCAAGCACACTTTGATCCTTGCAAGTTTGCTTCAGAGTTCTCTCTCATATGTGCCCTAATCTCTTGTGCCATATTTCCAACTCAGATAAGGTTTGATCTCTATAACTGATTAGTGCTATGTTCCTTGTGTCTTCAATTTCAAAAGTAAACAATCTACCTAACTTCTCACCTTTGGCAATCCTTTTGAATCCTTGTTGGGGGTTTTCCACATATGCTCCATGCTTAGTGACCTAACTTGTAGACCTTTATCTACAATCTGCCCAACACTAATTAGGTTTTTTGTTATAGTAGGTACATATAGAACTTTGCTCGAAAGGTTCATACTACCATCAGAAGTTTTGACATTTCCAACTTGCTTGACTGGGTGTTTAGTGTCATCACTGGTTTGTACTTCATGCTTCCCCTTAGGTTCTTCAAGATCAAATAATAATGCTATATTTCTTGCCACTGAGTCAATGTGGAAAACATAATCATCATCTTTACCTTGTTTGGATGTCATGTTCATGATGAGTTGAGAGTCTTCTTGATCTTTAGTATAGTTGTTGAAGTCCCTTATTCCTCTAAAGCCTCCTTGATAGTTGTTATTGTTGTAGCCTTGATTGTAATTATGGTTGTAGTTTCTTCCACTACTATTGTACCTGCCTCTAGCTTGTCCATACCGTCCTTTATGGAAGCCTCTCCCCCTTTGGTTCCTTGTATTTTTGTAGCATTCTTTTTTAGTGTGGTTATTGAGACCACATACATTGCATGGTGAATTATTTTAGGGTCTCCCCCTACCTTGCTTACCTCCTCTGCCCCTACCTCTAGCACCTCTTCCCCTTCCTGCATAATTAGTTTGAGAGGTACTAGCCTCTTCATCATGTTTCTTTATTCTTATCTGTATAAAGGGCAGAAGATTGGTTACCTCTTGAGTTGTCACCATTTCTATTGAGCTTTGCCTCATGGGTGAAAAATTGTCCCATCAAGGTGTTGAGATCAAGTATTTGCATATCCATGTAGAGATCCATAGATGTGGTGAAGGACTCCCATTTGTCATCAACTTTTATTCCATTGATGATCTGCCTCACAATGTGCTCTTCCTCTATCTCTTCTTCAATGCTTGCAAGCTAGTCTGCTACATCTTTCATTTTGGTTACTATAATCAGCCACTCCTTACTTTGGTTGTTTCTTGAGGGTTGTGAATTCCATCCACAACTGATTCTTCCTAGCTCTTGTGTTGGAGGAGAAATATGATGAAAGCACTTCCCAAGTCTCTTGGGAGGTTTTACAATTTCTAACGTGTGGTAACAAGAAATCAGAGATTGATTTTAATAGATATGAGCTGGCAAGAGCATCCTTTGCACACCATGTGGTTAGCCTCTCTTGCTCTTCCCTTGTTGGTTGATGCTTGCTCCTCAAGATTGGCATGTCTTCATCTCCTGAGATGTATCCATATAAGCTTCTCCCTTAAAGGTATGATTGCATCCTTACGGACCATGCTCAATAGTTGTTCCTATCCAATTTGTCAATGAAGGATGGAAATCCATCTCCCATCTTGATTATGCTTGCTCTGATACCACTGTTGGAGGAGATGGTGGATACTCACAAGAGATGAGTTGGTGTATCTAAAACCTGCTTCACACACGCTATAAGTGAGGGTTGGAGAGTGTTGTGGGACTCTTTGCTAGCTAACAAGCATAAGTAATCACATATGTTACTTGGAAGATGATGCACTAGTGATAGGATCAAAACAAATAGGTTGGTATATGATCCAAGATCTAAAACTTGCTATTTTGGTTGAGACACCCACTCAGAGGTTTGCACCATTCTCTGAGTACATCAGTAATTGATAAAATTCCTTTTGGGGAACTTCAATTATCTCAACAAGCTACCAATCACGAGTCGAATCATCTAAAATGATAAGCTATATGCAGAGAAATATGTTTGGCAAGTTAAGCATCTATCCTGACTTTTACGAGCCTTGATAGTCACAGACCAGTGAGCAATGATTGATTAATATCTAACGATCGTGTGAAGCATTATTAATGAAACTTTGTAGGTTTAAAGTAGATAGTATGCGGAAGATATCATGCTTTAAATCACGAGAAATGATCCACTATACATCGAGAACCAGCTCAAACAAACTCAATGTTCTGATGAAGTGTGACAAAGATATGATAGTAGGAAGTAATGAACATGTATGGATTAAATCATGTAAAAATTACAATGTCATTGGCAATAAGTCATTGCTCAATAAGTGTGAAAAGAGTGAGCTACGAGATGAGCTCCTCTTCTCAATAAAAATACATGAATATGATCTTTGAACCTCGAGATGCACACGGGTTTTCATGTCCTTCTTTTATAGATTTTGTTGGAGCCAAAGATTTGAATTCAAATTCAAATCGTACGTGTAATAAATCCCTTTGCAAAGGATAATCAACATGTCCTCAAGATGCTTAGAATTATTTTTAAAACATGATATAATGTGAATGCAAACCAAAGCAATTATTCCTATGCACAGCTCAAACTAGAATGGAGTGCGGTATCATTTAGAATTGGCTGGATCATTATCCTATGTTTATAGAACCGAAACAAACTGTAAACCTGGTACACCATTCAAGTTAATTGCAAATTACTTCATGGTCATAACAAAAGCATAGATTTATAATTCAAAGATTGTTTTTACTGGGAAGATCCTTAACAAACTAAAAGAGACCAAGGGTAATGTTTTGCTAAAAGACTTTTCAACCAATGAGGTATATGCTCTACAGATCTGAAAGTTTAATGACACGTGTACTCCATTGATACACATACTATACGCCACTCAATATAAGCTTATGATTTTGTTTGTTTACATTGCCTTTTAGGATACTGTGGATGAGGAAAACAATGTCACGTACAGTGACGAATCTGACTGTAATGTCTTCATCTGTTTCTCACAGCTACTGCATATTATCAAAAGAAGAAAAAATATAGAAGCTTATGATTCAAAGCCAAAGATTACAAAATACGGGTAACTGACCATCAGATGTAAAATCATAATGTCTAATGATCGCATAGATGATAAGACCTGATAAGGAGTAGAAAGTTATCATAAACTTCAGTAGGCAGTAAAATATTCTTGCCGGCGAGGAAAACAAATAACCCTTTCATACCCATTTCTACTGTTATGCAGTGGCCATTGATCTCTGCTAAATCAATAAGAGTGCTAAATCTATGAGACAAAAATTTAGTACAAAATCAGACTATAACTCTCATTTTCTTTCATTTCATGGACAGATTTCACCATAGCTAGCCAGTTCCAATCAACCCATCCAGGAAAGTTTCAGAAACCTGCATATTGAAGTTCAATTGTAAGTAAGATAAAATTTAATGATGCTTGTGTCCAATGTACAGTCTTTTTGCTGAAATTGGGATGAATAAAATCTTCCAACAATTGGAAGAAATCCTCAAAATCATGGATAACTCGAAATAAGACTTTCATCGCCTTTTGGAATGGAAATTTCCACAACAGAAGATACACCTACTCAACAGCTTCCAGACTGTCACATACGTTAGTCTGGAATCCAAATGTAATGGCTTGCTACAGATATATGATGCTCGTACTCATCATATCCATGTGTAAATCATGCAGATATATTTGGAGGCTCTCCTCTGTCCATTGATTCTGCAACTGCATGTTTTGGCCTTGTCGGTGGTGGAGGTGGTGGTGTCTCAGGCTTTCTCGGGATTGCTGCAGAGAGTTCAGATGCTGATACATTGAACTGCAAAAAATAATCAAACACACACTTCTCCTTTATTATATTCATGAAAACAGAAATGACAATATAATCACAAGTTATATCTTTAAACCTCACACACCTTGAAAGCACAGCCTCGAATGCATGCCTTCTCACATTTCTGTCATAAAATAAGAACATGTGAACCCAAGAAGCAATAAGGCCTAAGCTCAATTTAGGAGATTAGAGAAATCTATAAACCACTTCACTTGATAAAGTTGAAAGAGTAGCACAAGCTAACATGTGAAGACATTTCAGTTATCTTCAATATATTCCACAATTTTCTTACATGCAGAATAGTAGCACAAGCTTTCAGCTATTATGTCGCTTTCAATATGCACAAAATCATGTAATGCATGAGTTCATGATATTGACTTCCTACGAATGAATACACCAGAGGCTCATGAATTTAATGGTGGAGAGACTAAACAATTTGTAGAGAACTAACAATAATCGAGAAAAAGATGGTTTTCCAAAAAATTTGTTCCTGCTTTGAATAATCATGTTCAGCCACTGGAAACTGGACAATGCTCATCTCACAGTTCCGAAAAGAATCCATGTAAAAACAAAAGCCGCCCTAACAGAGATAAGCAAATATACCCTCATATCTTGATTCTTGTTACAATTAATCCCCCCATCATAGAATTTGTGTATAGTACTGAGGATTCCCCTCATTTTGCCCCTCATTCCCACTCAACTTGTGAGTTGTTAAATAGCAAATCATCATCTTTGGGAGCTTATAATAGGCCAATACTTTAGTACAAATAAGAAAATCTTATAGCATTCTTCAGGGTTCCCATAAGGTGTTTCACAGAGAGCCTAACAAGAGACAAAGATTGACACTTAAGAATTCTCACGTTTTTGCTGATTAGTATAATCCTAGTTTCTTAAATAACAATTCGTAACAAAACAAACAATTCAAACTCACCTATAGCAGGTGCTCCAACTAATTCTTCTTGATCAAAATCGAAATGATGCAATACATAGTCAAACATTATCATTTAGATTGCAAGGAAAATAAACGTATCAGCAGACCCGTGCTTTGGTTGGAGACCCTGGAGACCGTGCCAAGTGTGCTGACCATTCATATTCTTTGATTACAGGAGTTTTATGACACATGTCGTTGCAGTCAGCCCTACCTGCAAGAAATCAGTGCAGATGAGCTTCTATGCATGTAAGCACTGAAGTGAGTAATTAGAGATAAAAGCCCTGCCTCATAGTATCCAGATCGACAATCAATACTTGCATGCATACATGAAATTACACAGTAATTTACTGAGGGCATCCATTCCTATGGACCTAGATCACACAGGCCTAGTAGTTGCTAGCCAAGCTATGAGCTTTAATGCAATGGGATTTTGACACAGTTCATGACACACATTATATGATACATGCTGAAGCAATTAACAATATACTCAATCCACACCTCTTCAACCTACATCTTCAGTTCCTTTTAGTACTTAACTTGTGTCATTGGAAGTAAAGGAACCAATTTGCATTTCTTACTGTATACCATTACATGTTGGCATTCTACATGCTTTGAAATGCAGCTACTGAAAACTCGAATGAGCTACCAATATCAGCTACTGAAATGCAATATAAAATGGGTCTATTCAGATATGGGCTTTATTGTTTGATAACTTCACATTCACTCCCTCAATAGCATGCATTGCCATCACTGAAAGAGATACACTGACATAGTTCTTCTTCCATACATACTGACATAAATTGCTCAGTAAGGGGTTTTATTTTCTAGGTGGGAAGATAAAGCTACAATAAGAATAATAAAACTAATTTATGGACTTTGACTAGAAGCATATGCTCTCTAAAGTTCATAATCAATGTAATTTTCTGTAGCGACATAATCGTCTATAACAAACCAGGTTCACAGAAGTCTAGCGACAGACTATAAACATGTCTAAGAATCATGTCCTGAAATTGAGGATCCAAATGGGAAACTAGATGCAGATTTTACGACCTTGCATATGATAACCAAGTAGTACCGAATTTCCATACATATTGATGATGCCAGAGGCAGGGGGATAACAAAAACATAAACTACAGGTCTCTAGAGCCCAAATCTATTAAATTCTAGCCTTACCTACCAAAGCAGCTACTGAAATGCAATATAAAATGGGTCTCTATTCAGATATGGGCTATAATTGTCCGATTACTCCACATTCACTCCCTCAATAGCATGTTTTGCCATCACTGAAAGAGATACATTAAAGTAGTTCTTCTTCCATACATACTGGCATAAATTGCTCAATAAGGAGTTTTTTTTTCCTGGGTGGGAAGATTAAGCGACAACAAGAATAATAAAACTAATTTATGGACTTTGATTAGAAGCATATGCTCTCTAGAGTTCATATAATTAATGTAATTTTCTGTAGCTACATGATCATCTACAACAAACCACGTTCACAGAAGTCTGGCAACAGATTATAAACGTGTCTAAGAATCATGTCCTGAAATTAAGGATCCAAATGGGAAACCAGATGGAGATTTTAAGACCTTGCATATGATAACCAAGTAATAGCAAATTTCCATACATATTGATGATGCCAGAGGCAGGGGGAATAACGAAAACATAAACTAAAGGTCCCTAGAGCCCAAATCTATTAGACTCTTGCCTTAACTCAGTCCTGAACAGACAGCAAGATCAAGGACCACAGCAAATTTTCTGAGGTCTCACAATCGGTATCAAAGCTTGTGGAAAGAGACACAAAGAATGAAAGGGAGAAATGTAATGAAATTACATATTAACGTTGAACAAGATAAACAAAAATATGCCATACATAAGAGAATATACACACACAAACAAGAGAACATAGACACAAGACATACACTATGGTCAAAAATTAAAATGCTCCATTAATGATACAAATGTACAAGATGATGATATATTCCAACTAATACAAAAGAAATATACTAACTCGTTGGTGGTGAAATGATGAAGGACGACTACTACTCTA